>CAWUFW010013303.1:0-484008 GCA_963921515.1 Calotriton arnoldi
CGATTTGATATATTTTTATTTCGGTTACAGATCTTGAGTGATCCATACCTGTTCGCACACTAATATCCACAATTTACAACAGTGGTGTGCTCTTTCCTTTTACTAAGGTATGTTGATTATCACCATGAATAAAACGTTTATGTATTAATTTTTACTCGTGAGGAATATTATATATAAATATATCAACACATCTTTTTCAGAAATCCATTTGTGCCAAGGCACCTCAGTATGATACGAATTGACGTTGTGTACTGTTAGTGTGGACTGCATAAAAACAGAAACAGGTATGTTAGATTACCGAGACCTTTATGTAGATATAAATTATTGTATGCAATTTTTGTCCTAATATATAAGGTCATAAGGTCATAACTATATCAGATGAGCTTGTGCATTGACAGACATTCTGAAATGTTGTCCTTTATGATATGGCAACAAAATTACTAATGGTCTGTGTATTCATATACAGTGACAATGCACTCCAATGATGTATATAGGTTTGCTTTTCTTTTTCTTAGATTTATTTTTTGATCCCATACACGTACGTTATGGACACTCCATGCCTTCTCTCTTTTGGCATAATGATCTCCCTGTTTCATGATCTCCTTGTTTCAGATTTATCAATAAGATGTCTCCCTATTAATGAAATATATATGTTGTGAATTCCAATTTCTACATTAAAAGTCAATTTTTGGATGTTGTGGGTACAAATATGGTCCAAAAATCTCTGTGACTTGTAAAACTTTTTTAATATATATATTAATGTCTGTTGTGTATGTGCAAAAATCAGGTGTAGATGTAAATATAAATATTAATGTATGTCTTGTATGTATTTTATAGCCTTGAAGAAGTCCCGTTGGCATGAAACGCGCCGCGCCGGCTATGAATTTTGTATTGTGATTTTAACAAACGAAGTCTGAAGAAAAATAACATAAAAGAATAAAGGAAGGATATTTTTTCCAGTATTCTGAAGACTCATTGGATTCATTTGGGAGATCTTTTCTCGTTCTTTAATCATTAATTATGATGTATCACTATAGTTCTTGAAACTGTATTTTTTTGACTATAGGTGTGTGCTGAGCTATCCTGTACCTTGTGTTTTTGGTTTTTCCAAATTAGTTGGGACATAGGAAGGTCACGTTCCCGGCTCTTTGCACCACTATCCTTGCCCAAACTTTTAAATACCAAACTGACTGGTGCAGGCTCTGAGTGCCCTGACCTTCTGTCTCTTGTATTGCCAATTCTTGTTTGTGTTGGGGTATGGTGTCTATGCATTTGTCCAGAGTGACAATGTTGTGTATTCCTGTTCTGTCTAGGGTCAGATTGCCTTTCCACTGTTTGGCTGCACATGTCTGGGCTTGTTGGACTTCTGTGGATGTTGTTTGTGAGATTTGTGTTTGGCTATTGGTTTTGTGTCAGCATTGGTTCAGGCATCCCTGAGTGTGAGTCTGATATTTGTGGATGCACCACAGGGTGTGTGATTGGTTGTCAGTGAACTCACAGGACATCATTTGCACCATTATGTGTTTCTCTCACAGGTGTTGAGTGTTGCAGGTGTGAGTTGGGTAGAGGAGGGGTATGTGTGAAGGTCCTACTTGTGTTTGACAGACAGGGAGTGTGACAATGAGCCATGTGTGTTGTGCTGATGACATACACATGTCAAGTAAGTTGACACAGATGTGTGGCTGGTCACTATATGAATTCTGACACTTGCTATCATTCCTGTGCCTATGTATGACTTGCATTGATGAATCCCTGAGTTGTTGCACAGAGGTCACTGTGGTTTAATTTCACTCACTGTGCCACCCATGTCTGATTTGAGGGCCTAAGGGTGGTGTGATATGTTCCTCCTCTTGTATTTGATGTACACATGCTATGTGGCTTGCTCCATGGCTTTCCAGCACTGTCCACTTCACTTTAGGCTAGCCCATTTATTGTCCTCCATTGCTGCTGACCTATGGTATGAGTATGTGGCAGAGTGTCAGTGTGGGGTCTTTCTGAGGGACTTGACAGGCAGTGTGAACAGTTCAGTGGATGTTCATATGCAGTGTGAGTCTTCATTTTTTAATTATTCTCCGTTTGATTCACATGAGTGGAAGGTAGGTGTGAGGAGGAGGGTTGTCCAGCCCCTGACCTTCTGTGCAGGGTGTTCCTCTTAACCCCCACCTTCCCAGTCAATCTACCTTGTCCTTTGATGTGTGAGGTACGAGGTCTGGCTACACCTGGCTGATAAATTGTGCAGGAGGGGCACACAGCATGTGCCCAAATGGGTGTGGGAAGCGTACTGTGGGAAGGGTGTGGGTGGAGCCCTGTGAATCTGGGCGGACTGCCCATGCCTGGCGCCGGCCCTGCCTACTACATTGTGCGCAGGTTTTCTAGCGTCTTCACCGCTGCAGTGACTTTCCCGGGACATTGCAGTGATTTCGCGGTTGATGGGTGACCCGGATGCGGAGGTGTGGGTTTCTATCAGGTAGGACATGTGTGAGTACACTGGGGGATATGTTCCTGTCCCCACCAGAGTGTCTAATGTGGACAGGAACCGTATGTCAACACAGGAGTTGTGTGTTGTGGTTGTATGCGGAGTTGTGTTTTTGCGTACCTGCGGTGTTGTCCGCGGCGATGTCGTATTTGCTGGTAGTGGATGAGGTACAGCAGCGGAAGGGCTTGAAGAGCTGGATCCATAGCGGTCAGGACCGCGTGGAGGTGACCGGGATTCGAGTTTCGCTATCCGCAGTAGTGCTTCAGCCGTCTCCGGGTGGCTGGATTCTCCGCTGCGGTCTGATAGGCTGTTTGGGACATCGTGATTTGTACGGCGGACGGGACGTCATTCCGCACGGCGGTGTTTCACTATTGGCTCCCTCCGCCGCCGTTGCGGACAGGAATTTCTGGCGGTTCACGTAACTCCGCAGCGGATGGAAAATGGGCTATGTTTGCCCATTGTAATATGGCGGACACGAGAACCGCCGATGGAGTGCAGAAAAGGACATTTTCCGCCACCACCGCGGATGTGCCTCCGTCCGCCATCTTAATGAGCCCCATAGTCTGGTTTCTCACAAGAAGCTACCTTTGTAATTTCTTCTGCAAACTTCTCAGTAGTGCTATCTTCCACCTCTTCTTCAACACCTACACTTATCAAACTCTCACTTTCTCTACACTCCTCTTGAGGACCAAAGAAACTAAACTCTATATCATCTGAAACCTTTTTTACATCCAATACTGAACCATGCAAAAGAGCTGTGTTTATTTCACTTAAAGATAATGCAGGACTTTTTACATAGTACAATCTTCTCACTAACTTCCGCAATTCTGAGTGATGTACTGCTAACATTCTTAAATGATGAAAAGTACTCTACACACTTTTCTAGAAAGACAAGCCAGAGAATGACCCTGCAAGTTACTATATTTTCTCACTGTACAAGGATCTAGTCCTTGCAACATCTTAATCTTTTGTTTAACACTTTTTTTTACTATAATCTCGTAAGAAATTTCGTAATATATCAATAGATTCCTGTCGTATACTACTACAATCCCACCTATACACTGGAGCTTGTGCACGTCTGCCTTGCACTTCTTCAGCTATTACTTGTTCCACATTTCTAGGAACCATCTTTTCTTTTTCAATTGGACAACCATTTTTAACCTCATAACAACGACCCCTGGTATCAACTGCATGAACTAATGTAATTTGTTGAAAATAGCTTTCTTTATTAAAAAAAGGTTCAGTACTAGAAGTGTGCTTCCATTCACCCGAATTTTTTTTGCAGAAGTTAGTTTTATTAACCAGTAATTTTCTTTTACTTTTCTCCTTCATAAAATGCATTGTTTTATTCAATGTCTTCATTCTCTTCAATACTAATATAAACAATCTTCTTTTCAATTCAAAAGCCTTTTCGACTACTTTAAATCTGTTCTTTCTTCTTGTAAAATGCTGATCTTTTATATTTTTTGCAATCTTTCAATAAATTTTGTAGTACTCTGCTTTTATACATTCTCTTCCTAATGTCTTTATATTCTTTCATCCTTCTTTCAATATAGATTGTTTTCCCATAACCTGATTTTCCATTAATTTGTCCTTTTTTCGTTTTCTTCTGATTGGTTGTACAACTTTTCTTTCTCATTTCCCCATATTGAAAATGTATTACATTCTTAAACACTCTTTTAACAAATTCTTTAGTTCTCTTACCTGATGTTTTTTTCTTCAATATCACATGTTGTACTTCATCTAATTTCTGCTTTTCTCTCTCCTTTAAATAGTACTGTTTTTTTTTGTCTTTTCTTTTGCACTTTTCTTGTCATACTGAATTTTTCTTAATAATTATGGAGAATATCTAAAAAAAGAAAAGTTTAAATAGTTTTGTTAAATAATTTACTATTATTAAAATAATTATATACAAATATTCTTATGTATAAATAAACAAATATTTTTAATTGCACTCTAAACCTACATCAGGCACTGCATAATTCTTACAATTAGAACAAATCACAAGCTATACAACAAAATCACAGAGCACAACTAAAGAATTTCTCTACTGCTACCCAAATCAAATCTAAAGTGCAGTCTGTCAACTTTTAAGGCTTGCATAATGTTCTGATTGGGGTATGTCTCTACTAGCACATGAATTCTCATATGTGTTATACATTTGAAGATGCTTTACATATAAAACAGAAGTATACATATATTTGTATGCTTTTTTATATATAGTACACTAGCAAAAAGCACAGACTCATACATGCATGGTTTCAAAAAGATTTTAAATTTTACAGCACAAACATGTAAAGGGTTGCTACTTTGTTTTTACCAATACTCAATACCTAACTATTATCCTTTCTATATCCTTCTTCTTTCTTTCTACACCTCTCTTGTCTCTTTCTTCACCCCTGTTCTCTCTTTGTGCACTTCTCTTCACTATTTCTACACCCCTCTTGAATGTTTCTGCACTACTTAAATCTGTTTCTACAACTCTCTTCCTCTTTGTGCACCCCTTCTGCCTCTTTGTGCACCTCTATTTCTTCTTTCTGCACCTCTCTTGCTTCTTTCTGCATCCCTGTTGCCTCTTTCTGTACTCCTGTTACCTCTTTCTGCACCCTTCTTCCATCTTTCTGCATCTCTGTTGCCTCTTTCTGCACCAGTGTTTCCTCTTTGTGTATCTCTGTTGCTTCCTTCTCAACTTTTCTTGCTTCTTTCTGCAACTCTATTGCTTTTCTATGTACCCTTGTTACCTCTTCCTGCATCCTTCTTCCCTCTTTGTGCACCTCTGTTCCCTCTTTCTGCACCCCTCTCCCCTCTTTCTGTACCTCTCTTATCTCTTTCTACACCTCTCTTGCTTCTTTCTGCACTTCTCTTCCTCTTTACCTATCCCACTTCCCTTTTTCTACATCTTAGTTTTTTCTCCACTACTCTTGCTTCTTTCTGCACTTCTATTACCTTTTCTGTACCCCTCTTACCTCTTCCTACATCCTTCTTCCCTCTTTCTGCACTTATCTCGCCTTTTTCTGCACCCCTGTTCCCTTTTTCTGCACCCCTGTTCCCTTTTTCTGTGCCTCTCTTGCCTATTTCTGCAACTGTCTTGCCTCTTTCTGCAGTTGTCTTGTCTTCTTCTGTACCTCTGTTGCTTCTTTCTACACCTCTCTTGCAAATTTTTACACCTCTCTTGGTTACTTCTGCATCCCTCTTGCCTCCTTCTACACCTCTGTTGGTTCCTTCTGCACTGCTCTTCGATCTTTCTCCATTTCTTTTGCCTGTTTGTGCACTTCTCTTGCCTCCTTCTGCACCTCTGTTACTTCTGTCAGCACTTCTCTTGCTTCTTACTTATTTATTTTGACTATGTTCAATAGTTAACTACTAGTAAAATGGTAAAGCAGCAGCAGAAAAGTAATGTTTAACATATGTTACGTGACAAATTAGTGATTATAATACTTTGTAAGACTCTCTAGAAAACTTCACTTGAAGTGCACTAAATAAATCTAACTGTCTCTTTGAAATATGAAGTACACTCTCTCAACTTTTTTTGTCAAAATTCTTTTTATTGAGCATCAAAAGCCAAAGTGACAGCATGAATACAGTAGGGCGTGCAGGCCCCGGGGTCGCAAAAACATTCAGCTAATTGGAACTCAGTTTCATACCTCCCCAAGTCCTTACAACTCCCCATAGATAGAGTAGAAGATGCCAGATTTGAAACAACAAACCTTGAGGAAGGTCCTCAGGCAGGAACATAAACTCAAAAAAACTCCACCCCCCAACCCCTCCCCGTCCCTGGTGGTGGTAATGGTGCATAATGAAATAATGTTAAGCAGAAGCACCGCTGTAGGTTAGAGTAACAGAAGCGAGGCCCCATCTAATCAAGAGGCAGGGGTTATCCCGACTACAGGCCAAATCTGGGTAGGTTAGACTTGGAAGAGGTGCATAGCCCTCACGGAGGGCAGACAAACTGCAGAGGGCAAGCCTCGGGATAAATAGGTGACTAGTGGACCTCATTTATGTTCAAAAGCCTTGTAATCATCCCTAAAGATGTCCGCCAGGCGCTCCATGGAGAGGATTCTCCACAAGCGGGCATGCCACATAGATGTTGCCGGTGTGTCCCTCTTTTTCCATGCAGCCGCTATTGTGAGTTTCGCCGCCCCTAAACATGTCCACATGATCGCCTTGTCGGCTTTCGTTTGGTGTTCCAATGCCGAGTCCCTGATGCCCAATAGAGCCACCTCTATGGTGGTTGGAATTGGGTAACCCAGCATATCTTTGAGGTGTGAGAGGATTTCTTCCCAAAAAGGGCGAATGCCCGGGCAGTCCCACCAGATGTGGTGAAAGTCCCCCTGAAAACCACTTCCCCGCCAGCAGAGATCAGAGGTGCCAGGGAAGATCCGTCGAAGTTTAGTAGGATAGAGATACCAATCCAGAAGTGTCTTGTAATGAGCTTCCCTTAAGGCCACAGATTTATTGTGTCTGGTGATATCGCCCCAAACGTGTTTCCATTCCTCCTCGGTAATGTCCCGCCCTAGAAAGACATGTAACGTGCCCGGGGTGCATGCAGAGTAGTCCGTAGCATATCGTAGAGTGAGGAAATGGCGCCTCTCATGGTACCTGCCTTATGAACCGCCAACCTCTCCATGGCCGTTAGCTCTCTAGTGGCAGCCTCTCTTACGTGCGGGAGTGTGACCCAGTGTTTAAGCTGGAGGTAATGGTAGTGTTCGCTGTGGGGGATCATAAATTCTCTTTTACAACTGTCAAACGTTAGGACATCGTAGTTATGGAATAGATCAGAAAGCTTTAAGCATCCCCCCTCTCTCCAGCAGTCAAAGGGTCCCTCACGTAAGGCCGGTGGAAATGCTGGGTTAAAGTGAATAGGAGTGAATGGGGAAGGAAATGAGGTCCATCCCTAACTCCCAGTGACCTGATCCCATATTGTCAGAGTGGTGCGGGTGGGGGTGCTGATGTAGGCGTTTGCGGGTCGATCCATTTTTGGCTTCCATAGGACATCCCAGATAGATCGTCCCACAATCGACCGGTCCATGTGGAGCCAATGCTTGTCGGACTCCCGCTCGGACCATTCCGTCACCACTCTTAACTGTGCCGCCTGATAGTACAGCATGAAGTCCGGTAGGGCCAACCCCCCCTTGTTCCTTGGTCATCTCAGGACATGAAAAGGAAGACGAGCCCTCCCCCCTTGCCAGATGAATTTGGTGACTAGGGAGCGCAGGCGCGGCAATAGTTCCCGATCAAGTTCAATGGGCAGGGCTTGAAAAAGATATAAGAATTTTGGTAGGACCGACATTTTAACAGCATTGATCCGCCCTAGCCAAGAGATGTAGAGGGGCTTCCATCTCTTGAAGTCTTGTTGCAGTTGTGTTACCAGAGAGGGAAGTTGGCCTTGTAGAGATCTCCAATATTGGGCGTAAGATGGACCCCCAAATAAAGCAGAGAATGTTTGGCCCATTGTAGGGACGTCTGGCCTTTCAATCTAGTCGCCTCAGCGGCAGGGAGCGTGAGATTAAGTATAGATGATTTGGACAAATTTACCTTAAATCCCGCCGCCTGTTCAAAGTGCCTCAGTTCCTCCTGCACGGCCCGGAGTGAGGCGGCCGGTTCCGTAAGCGTGAGCAAGATGTCACCGGCAAAGAGAGACGCCTTGTGATCTATACCGCCGAAGCGGATTCCTCGAATCTCTTCGTTGGACCGGAATTTCGCTGCAAGAGGTTTGATACTGAGGGCAAATAAGAGGGGGGAAAGCGGACAGCCCTGCCGAGTGCCCCTGCTAAGAACAAAGGGGAGTGATGGACACCCGTTGACTATAACCCGGGAGCTTGGGAGGTGGTAGTTGGCCTTGATCATGTTAAGGAATGCGTCTCCAAAGCCAAATTTCCGCAGGGCGAGGAAGAGGACCGACCAGTCCACCCTGTCGAAGGCCTTTTCCGCATCAAGACCCACCAAAATTGCTGGAACTTAAATTTAGACACTTTCTCAATCAGGTGTATGGTGCGTCGGATATTATCATGCGTTTGCCTTCCTTTTCTAAAACCGGAATGGTCAGGGTGGACTAGATCAGGCATCAAATCCTCCAGTCTAGCGGCAAGGATTGCAGAATAGAGCTTTGCGTCGAGTTTGAGAAGCGCTATCGGTCTATTCGAGGCACAAAGTTGGGGGTCCTTCCCGGGTTTGGGAATTACAGATATCACCGCCTCAGCCATGGAGGCAGATACCCGGGCGTCTTCCGCTATTGCCTTAAATAACGCGGTGAGGTGGGGGATGAGCTCGGATGCATAGCATTTGTAAAATTGCGCCGTAAGACCGTCAGGTCCGGGGGCTTTATGCAACTTGAGTCTTGAGATGGCCTGTCTCACTTCTTCTGAAGTGATAGGAGCATCTAGGGCGTCCGCGGTCACGGGGGAAACATGGGGGAGCGTCGCGGAATCAAGGTATTGTTGTTGTAAGCCCACATCGGGGATGGTACCTTGGTAAAGCTGCCCATAGAAGTCGCCAAAGATGTTCGCTTTAGTGGCCTCAGTGTGGATGAGTTGGCCTCCCTGATCTAGGATGCCCCCAATGAATTCACGTTCTCTTTTCACTCGCAGCTGTCGCGCTAAGTGGGGACCCACCTTGTCGCCTTGGGCAAAGGACGTTTGGCGCAGCTTCAGAAGTGTGTACTCCGCTCGATTAGTGTAGATGGAGCGAAGTTTGCCCCGGATCGCGGTGAGTTGCCGCTGCAGTGCCCGAGTGGGTGTGGCTTTGTATGCCTGTTCAGCTACCTCTAACTCCCTTTCAAGGGCCACGTGTTCCTTCGCCCTTTCTTTATTTAGGGTTGCGTTGAGTTGGATGCATTTACCCCGCAGCACCGCCTTGAAGGCGTCCCAATTATTCTGCGGGGAAGTATCCTGCGGAGTATTGAGTGTAAAGTATTCGGTAATGGAAGCCCTCAGTTCCTCATGCAAGGTCTTATCCCGTGTGATCGCCGTCGGGAAGTACCACCTCGACGTCCCAGACTTAGGCCCACTCCAGGTCAAACTGATGGTGACCAGGCTGTGATCCGAAATTGGAATCGGCATTATCTGCGCCGCTTGCAGCGGCCCTATCAAGGCCTGACTGATAAAGATATAGTCAATCCTGGAATACGTCTGGTGAACGTGAGAATAGTATGTGTAGTCTTTGGTGGTAGGGTAGAGTGATCGCCAAGCATCACATAGGCCTAATGTAAGTATTTTCTGTTTGACCCCTTTTGAGAAGGTACTGGTCGCCGCCCGGTTTGAGTGTGAGCTATCCAATGTCTCGTGCCAGGTAAAATTGAAATCACCTAGTAGGATCACGGGGCCCTCCGCAAATCCACCCATCAAGTCGAGTGCGTTAGAAAGGAATGTGGACTGGCCCAAATTGGGAGCATAGAGAGAGATAAATGTGCATAGGGTGCCCCTCAACCTCCCCTTGACCATTAGGAGCCTCCCTTCCCGGTCTGACTTAGTAGCTTCAGGTTGGAACTTAGTTGTGCTATGGAAGAGTAACGCCACTCCGTTGTGCTTAGTACCAGCAGAGGACTTGTATATTAAGGGGTACGCTTTGTGTCAGAGCCTAGTGTCCTCAGATTTTTTGAGGTGGGTCTCCTGGAGGGCCACCACATCGAACCTATGGTCTGTGAGATATTTCCAGATTTTCTGACGTTTCTGGGGGGAGTTCAGCCCCTTAACATTCCAGGATGCTACTGAGACCATCGGTGTGGCCGACCCTCCCCATGTGGACCGCGCCCCCCTACGTGAGCAGTTGTGGCCGACCCTAGTAAAATGAGACCTCCCTCCCTTGAAATCACAAACGTCACAGTACCTCCCCTGATCGTGCTGCTGAACATAAGAGCCCAAAAAACAATGAAACCCATAGGCCACCACCAGGACCCCACCCCCACAAAGGAAAGTCCCCAACACCCCCAAAACTGGGAGCCGTAAGACCAACGGGTCTGCGGCTCGAAATTCTTCCAAAAAAGATAGAAGAATTGTGGGTAGCATGGACAAGGCCCGTACCCCCCCGGTTGCCATTCGATAGAATCCAGTGAGCAGCTCAATAGTAAGAAAAATAAAAACATTAGTGTCCACGTTAGTCGATCACAGTGTCATGTACTCCAGACCGGACAGCCTGTCGAGTCGGGGCCTCAGCTTTGTGGTGCATCGTCGATCCCTGGGAGAGTGTACAGGCCGGGAATCCTGGAAGCCGGAATGTCTATGAAGAGCAACGTTCTCTGTAGGGTCCGTTCGTGAGTCATCGGGATCTCGTAACCGTGTGCCAGGGTCTGGAGCCCCTCCTGGGTTGTTCCGGATCGGCCGAGGAGCCTGCTGTGGTTCTGTCCTCCGGGAGGGGGAGGCCCAGAATGCAGAGGCCGTCAGGGAGATCGGTCACATGATGCGTCTTGTTTTGGTAGTCAAACGTGAGCCCAAAAGGAAATGTCCAGCAATAGCGGATGTTTTCGTCTCGCAGCTTGGAGGTGACAGGTCTCGGCATTTGACGACGTGCCAAGGTGGAGGGGGCCAGATCCTGGAAGAGGGCACATTTGTAGCCCTGAAAGGACGTCTCTTCCTTTTTCCTTGCCGCATTCAGGATGGCCTCCTTCGTTTTAAAAGAGTGCAACTTGACCAAGATGTCCCGCGGCCGTTTGCGCTCCCCAGCCTGCAGGTTCCCCACACGGTGGGCTCGGTCCAGTTTAAGCTTCAGTTGCTGAGGGGCTAGGAGCTCCGCAGATAGGCCCGTCACGAACGCTTCCAAGTCAGGGCCCTCCGCGCCCTCCTCTAAATCCCGGATCCGTATGTTCTCCCGTCGGGTCCTGTTTTCAAGATCTTCCGCTTTCAATATGACTTGCTGGAGCTGGGCCTGGGTGATTTTATAAGTGCATTACTACTGCCTGGGTGATAGGAGTAATACTGTGGTAGTGCCTCAATGATTGTAAGAGTGTACAGGTACTGCCTGGGTGATTTTATAAGTGCATTGGCACTGGCTAAGTGATTGCAGGAGTGCATAGATCGTGAAAAGGTAATTGCAGGAGTGCAAGGGTATTGCCTGGGTGATTGAACCAGTGTATAGCTAATACATTGGTGATTGCATCATTGCAGGAGTTATGTCTGGGGGATTAGAGGAGTACATAGGTAATACCTGGAGATTCTATAATTGCAAGGGTAATATCTGAGAGATTACAGGAGTACATAGGAAGTGCCTGGGTGATTTTATAAGTGCATGTGTACTGCCTTGGTGATTGGAGTAGTACTGCAGTAGTGCCTGAGTGATTGGAGAAGTGCAACATGCTGAGGAGTAACAGAATACAGGGGTAGTGCTTATGAAATTAGAGGACTGCCTGAGTGATTGAAGTAGTGCATAGGTAATACTTGGGTGATTGCATAAGTGCATGCATAGTGCCTAGGTGATTGCAACAGCGCATGGGTACTCTCTGAGTGATTGAAAAACTGCATACGTAATACCTGGGTGATTGCATGAGTGCTAAAATAATACCTGTATGATTAGAACAATGCACAGATGGTGCCTTCGTTCATCAAGGAATGCATGGGTACTGCCTGACTAATTGCAACAATGCATAGGTAGTATCTAGATGATTGCAAGAGTGCAAAAGTTGTGCCTGGACGATTGGAAAACTGCATGGGTAGTGCTTGGTTGATTACATGAGTGCAGAGGAACTGGCTGAGTGCATCTATCAAAGCATCAATAGTGGCTCAGTGAATGTATAAGTGCATCTGTACTGCCTGGGTGATTGGAGGAGTGCAAAGATAGTGCCTGACTGATTGCATAAGTGGCGGAGAGGTGCCTGACTTATTGAAGAACTGTACATATAGTGGCTTAGTGCATAGATTAGTGCATGGATAGTGCCTGGGTCATTGCAGACTTACAGCTGAGACATCTCTTCATGTTGCTGCTTTATATTTGACTACACCCAACATCCTAAGTAGTCGAAGAATACTTAAATAGCAATACAAAAGTGTGGTTTATAACATGGTGTACACTTTTCTAGTACAGGTTCACCATTCTCTAACTGCTCAGGGTATCGGGCCTACCCAAATAGAAAACATCAGACCAACGCATATCTCTCTTATAAATCTTACCATATTCATAAAGGCATGTATGCATGTGTCTCTACCTTTTACTAGTACTATCATTTTTAATAGAAACATACATAAAAAATATATATCTCTCTTTTATAAATGTAGGATCTTGAGATGCATAATACATATGAGAATACATATGCAACTAGGAAATTCATCAATCACACGACCATGCAGACCATAAAAGTTGACACACTACTCTTAAGATTTGAAAGAGACACCTAGATTTATCTGGCATACATCAAATAAAGTTTTACATAGACTCTTTTAAACCACCATAATCAGTAATTCCTCACCCAACATATATTAAACATCACTTTACTGCTCCTGCTACATAACCATCCTACTACTACAACTCAGATGTACAGCCTAGCAAAATACAAAGCAACATCCCTTCACCTATCTCTATTGTAAGTCAACCCATATTTAAAAAAGCATGGATGCATGAGTCTCTACCTTTCCCTAGTACCATCATATATGAAAGAAACATAGAAATAGATATATACCTGTATTTTATACATCAACCATCTTTACATACATAACACATATAAAAATACATCTGCAAATACAAACATACCTCAGTCACAAGATAATGCACACCTTAACACTTAAAAAGCTGCACTTTTCATTTCAAATAGAGATCTAAAAACATATGGTATATTTCAAGCACTTCAGTGCACAGGCAGTGCCTGGGTGATTGGAGGAGTGCAAGGGTAGAGTCTAGAAGATTTTATATGTGCATGGGTAGTGGCTGGGTGATTTTATAAGTGCATGAGTACTGGCTGAGTGATTACATAAGTACAACAGTAGTGCGTCCGTGATTGAAAGACTAGAAGGATACTGCCAGCGTGATTAAAGCACTGTATAGCTAATCCATTGATGATTACATAAGTACAGGGGTAACGTCTCAGGGATTAAAGGAGTACACAGGTAACGCCTGGGTGATTGCATGACTACAGCGGTAATATCAGGGGATTTTCATGACTACATAGGAAGTGACTAGGTGATTTTATAAGTGCATGGGCACTTCTTGGGCGATTACAGCACTACTAAAGTAGTGCCTGAGTAAATTGATAAGTTCAAAGGTAGTGCCTGGGTGATTTCATAACAGCATGACTACTGGCTGAGTGATTACATAAGTACAAGGGTAGTGCGTCCGTGATAGAAGAACTGCAACAGTAGTGCCTGGCTGATCATATAAGTGCATGAGTAGTGACTACATGATTCACAGAGTGCATGGGTAATACCTTAGTGATTGCATGAGTGCAGCAGTAATGTTTAAGTTATTACAGCAGTGCATATGTAGTGCCTGGATAATTTGAAGACTGCATGAGTAGTACTTAGGTTTTTTTATAACTGCATAAGTGTTGCTCCTAGCCATATATAAAGCAGCAGACTATTACATGAGTCAACCATAATTCTCTCCATATTGTTAAAAGCAATCATACATATATCTCTACCTTTTCAAATCATCATCATATCTAAAAGAAATATATAAACAATATTTCTGGAATATAGTGAAACCTACAACTGAAACATGTAATAGATCTGCCACAGTGATTGCACAACTCCATGGGTAGTGCTTGGGTGATTGTATGAGTGTATGAGTGCAAGGGTACTCACTGCGTAATTGCAGGAGAAGATGGATAGTGACTGGCTAATTGCATAAGTGCACACATACAGGTTGAGTGCATGGATAAGTGTTTAAATAGCACCTGAAAGCATAGATAAGTCATGGAGTAGTGCCTAGGTGAATACATAAGTGAAACAGTACGGCCTGGGTGATTGTACGACTGCAAAGCTAGTGCCTGGGTTATTACATAAGTGCATAGGTAGACTCTGCATGTTTCTATGACTGCAGGGGTAGTACATAACTAGTGCCTGGGTGAGTCCATGACTGCAGGGGTAATATCTACAGGATTACTGGAGTACATACCAAGTGAGTAGTTGATTTTATAAGTGCATGAGTACTGCTTGGGTGATTGCTGGAGTACTGAGGGAATGCTTGAGTTGTTGGAGGAGTGAAAAGATAGTGCCTGGGGGATTTTATAAGTGCATGGGTACTGGCAAAATGTTGGGACGAGTGCATAGATTCTGAGAGGCTGATTGCAGGAGTGTAAGGGTAGTGCCTGGGTGATTGAACCACTGTATAGCTAATGCACTGGTGATTGCATGAGTGCAGAGGTAATGTCTAAGGGATTGCAGGAATACATACGTAATCTCTGTGCGATTCATGAGTTAAGGGATAATATCTGGGACATTATAAGAGTACATAGGCAGTACCTGGGTGATTTTATAAATCCATCGATACTGCCTAGCTCATTACAGTACTATTGTGGTACTGCCTCAGTGATTGGAGGACTGTAAAAGTAGTGCTGGGGTGATTTTATAAGTGCATGGGCACTGCCGAGTGCATAGATTGTGAAAAGGTAATTGGAGGAGTGCAAGGGTATTGCCTGGGTGATTGAACCAATGTGTAGCTAATTCATTGGTGGTTGCATGAGTTCAGAGGTAATATCTGGGGACTATAGGAGTACACAGAAAGTGCCTGGGTGATTTTATAAGTGCATTGATACTGCCTGGGTGATGGGAGTAATACTGTGGTAGTGCCTCAATGATTGTAAGAGTGTAGAGGTACTGCCTGGGTGATTTTATAAGTGCATTGGCACTGGCTAAGTGATTGGAGGAGTGCATAGATCGTGAAAAGGTAATTGGAGGAGTGCAAGGGTATTGCCTGGGTGATTGAACCAGTGTATATCTAAAGCATTGGTGATTGCATGATTGCAGAAGTTATGTCTGGGGGATTAAAGGAGTACATAGGTAATACCTGGTGATTCCATGAATGCAGGGGTAATATCTGGGAGATTACAGGAGTACATAGGAAGTGCCTAGGTAATTTTATAAGTATATGTGTAGTGCCTGGGTGATTGAAGTTGTACTGCAGTAGTGCCTGAGTGATTGGAAGGGTGCAAGGGTAGTGCCTGGGTGATTGAATCATTGTATAGCTAATGCATTGGTGATTACATGAGTGCAAACATAATGTCTCGGGGATTAAGCAGTACATACATAATGCCTGTGTATTTGCATAAATTGAGGGATAATATCTGGGGATTACAAGAGTACACAGAAACTGCCTGGGTGATTTTATAAGTGCATGGCTACTGCCTGAGACATTGGAGTAGTACTGTGATAGTGCCTGAATGAGTGTAAAAAGTGCAACATCCTGAAAGCATGAATGCATATATCTCTACCACAACACTATGCACACCTCAAAAATTCACAGAACAAACTTCAAATTTAAAGCAAACACCAACAATTATGTGGCATATTTCAACTGTACCTCTCTAGAGACTTATAAAAAGTGGCGTAGTCACTAATACCTGATCTCAACATTTTTTAAACCACACTATTATGCTGCATCTTCACCATTCTACTACTACTCACAGTGTTCAGTCTACCACATAAAAAGCTACAACACCTCTTTGTTATACATCATGCACCTTAAAATGTATATATCGTGAAAAGATAATTGGAGGAGTGCAAGGGTATTGCCTGGGTGATTAAACCAGTGTGTAGCTAATGCATTGGTGATTGCATGATTGCAGAAGTTATGTCGGGGGGACTAAAGGAGTACATAGGTGATACCTGGTGATTCCATGATTGCAGGGGTAATATCTGGGAGATTACAGGAGTACATAGGAAGTGCCTAGGTAATTTTATAAGTGTATGTGTAGTGCCTGGGTGATTGAATTAGTACTGCAGTAGTGCCTGAGTCACTGGAGGAGTGCAAGACTAGTGTCTGGGTGATTGAAACATTGTATAGCTAATGCATTGGTGATTACATGAGTGCAAAGATAATGTCTCGGGAATTAACACCTTCGCCGCGATCGGAATTCTGCCCAGGTGCTGGACATTCCGATTGCGGGCATGGTCGTGACGAGCTCAGCTCGTCATGCGCACACGCCGACCGCGCAGCATGACGAGCTGAGCTCGTCATGAGCATCGAAGGGGTTAAGCAGTACATACATAATGCCTGGGTGTTTGCATAAATTGAGGAATAATATCTGGGGGATTACAAGAGTACACAGACACTGCCTAGGTGATTTTATAAGTGCATGGGTACTGCCTGAGACATTGGAGTAGTACTGTGATAGTGCCTGAATGAGTGAAAAAAGTGCAACATCCTGAAAGCATGCATGCATATATCTCTACCACAACACTATGCACACCTCAAAAATTCATAGAACAAACTTCAAATTTAAAGCAAACACCAAAGATTAGGTGGCATATTTCAACTGTACCTCTCTAGAGACTTATAAAAAGTAGCGTAGTCACTAATACCTGATCTCAACATCTTTTAAACCACAGTATTATACTGCATCTTCACCATTCTGCTACTACTCAGTGTTCAGCCTACCACATAAAAAGCAACAACACCTCTTTGTTATACATCATGCACCTTAAAATGTATAAGACATATGAAAATACATATACAGGTAGAAACATACTTGTGACATAAGTCCATGTACACGTTTAAACTTAACAGACTCCTCTTCAAATTTCAAACAAACACCTAAAATTATGCGGTATACTACAAATGTACATATCCACACACTAAAACAAACTACCATAATTACTAATCCATCTTCCAATATACACTTATTACTGTACAAAATCTATTTCTTACAACATTTAAGTACAATATAAAAAACTACAATACACATCTCTACATTTAATAATATGTTTCAAACATCACAGTTCTTGAATAATTTTTAAAGTTATAAAATAAAGCTAATACATAATACACCTCAGAAATATATAACTCACCTTCCAAATTGATTTGTAGAATATCAAATATCAGAAAGTCATAAAAGATTTTCTTATGCACACAATCAATATAATGCACCTCTCTCAATAAGGTAAAACCAGTAATGGCATACCTTCCCTCTCTTTCTCCACACAAATAAATAGAAGTAACAAATCACATTGCTTCCTACATAATTTCAAATTGTAAAACACATTTCTATTGGTTACACATATTAACCCTTACCAACTGACTTCTAAAAGTGCCCAAACTGATTCTGGATTTTTTTTGGAGTCGCGATTCCACCATGCACCAACGCAGTGGAACTTCGAATCCATACGGGAGTTCAAAAATATATTACAAATAAAAATACCACTATTTTTTAATAACATACCACTTCTAAAGATAGTACTGACTTGGGAAATCTTACTTTAATAACAATAAACTTATATATAAATTACAATACCACATTTTAAAACCTCTGATAACATTCAACCCTTCACCCCTTCTGCCCAATGCCAGTTTCCATAGCAACAGTTCATGGAACATTGAAGTGAACTGTCAGGTCACAAGTTCACCATATCTTCAAGTTCAGCACACTAGCTTACAAATGCAAACAGCAGGTGTGGTTGACACTTGCAAAATATGACCTTATCCTATCTACTGTACCTTTCAAATATTTTTTACTAACCAATAAGAAACATTCTTTTTATAGAAAGTAACATGCACCCTATTTTTCAGTGTACAATCTTCTTAAACAGCCAATCAATTCTCGACTTTTTTAAAAACAGCATGTTCTCCACCATTTTAGATATCTCTCATTCTACCAACTGACTACCTCAGCTATAGACATCTTTTCATTCCTTCCAGACATCCCTTCAAGATGCTTACAGTGTGGATTGTTGGACACAGCTATGTTTTCTGGTGCAAAAGATATATTGACCGCAGAGGTATTGACAAAGACCTAGCTTTGCAAAATGTGGATATTAAATGGATTGCACAGAGAGGATTAAAGTGGCACCAATTGATGCCTTTGGTTAAAACCTTTTTGCATGTCCAACCCCCTGACCTCATGATTGTGCACTGAGGTGGCAATGACCTAGGCACATTGACTGGGGTAGGTCTGGAAATGCTCATGAAGGACACCTTTGCACAATTGATGTTGCTTTTACCTCAAACTGTCTTTGTTTACTCTAATATACACCAAAGACAGAAATGGAAGTGGTCAAATCAATTCTGTCCACAGATTGAAAAAGCTAGGAAAAATGTCAATAAAGCTGTTTCTGCATACCTAAGAGATCATAGAATGGGGTCCATCTACAATAACAATATACGTTTTGATATGGATGACATCTACAGAAGTGATGGAGTACACTTCACAGATCAAGGAAACAGAGTCTTTCTCAACAACCTAAAGCTCTGCATCCACACTTACATGTAGCTACAACAAACTCATAATGAACACAAGGGCTCTTTTTAGAGCCACCCTATAACATAGTAGTGAATATAACATACATTCTTTTTTATATTTTTTTGTGGATTTGCGCACCCGACGCGAATCTGCAAAATATTGAATTCAATGTACTACAACACAATACACTTTTCAAGTTTAACTATTATTTTTTAATTTTATATATTTTTATCAAATCTATCAATTCTAATCTTGTCATTAACTTCAATCACAGTACCTCTTTAAAACAACTTCACAAATACAACACTACCTTCTAAATTATATACTACTAAATTATTTATTTAAGGTGAATTCGCGTATCCAACGCAACGTTGCATGGGGTGGGCCGCGCTGAGAGCCGCGTTGGGGTCGCGTTTCCAAACTCGAAAGAAAAAAAAACGCCCCACTATCATTATTCGGTATTCGCCCCAGGGACCCGATCCCCTGGGGCCTGCCACCATTTATTTTTTTAATAAAATTATGGAGGGGAACCGTGTGGTCCCCCTCCTAAGGCCAATAATGGCCCCGGGGATCCCGGGGACCAGCCTTATTTATTTATTTATTTTTAATTTAAAAAAACAAAAGGGAGGGGGGCCGCGTGGCCCCCCTTCCCTTGGCCACTTCTGGCCCAGGGACCCCATCCCCGGGGCATGGCCTCATGTTTGGGACCATGGGGGGAGCCCCAATGCCCCCACTGTCCCTGCCGGCTCCCCGCCTCCTGCAGGAGCCGGCATTGCTGTTGGGCAAGGGGAGCTGCTAACATGCAGCTCCCCTTGCCCAAAAGCAATTCTGCTTTGCTTCGTTGAAGCGAGAGCAGGTTTCCTGCTCTCGCTTCAACGAAGCAAAGCAGAGTTTGCTATGACAGCGCGGGAGTCGTGCTCCCGCCCTGCCGTAGCAAACAGCAATGTCCCAGGGGTGGGCACCCCGGGACATTGCAGGAGCCGGCCCTGGGGGGTGGCGGTCCCCAGGGTCATCGAGGGCTCCAGGAGGGGGCGGCGCGGCCCCCCTCCCAACTGTTTAAAGCCTCGGGCAGGTGGTGGTCCCCGGGGCCCGCAATGGAGGACCCCCCTCTGGGAGGCCATCCTCACTGGGGGCAACCAGTTGTGTGGATGTTTAGCGGATTTGTCCCGCCGCGAGGGTCCCCGCCTCCTGCGGGAGCCAGCATTGCTGTTGGGCAAGGGGAGCTGCTAACATGCAGCTCCCCTTGCCCAAAAGCAATTCTGCTTTGCTTCGTTGAAGCAAGAGCAGGTTTCCTGCTCTCGCTTCAACGAAGCAAAGCAGAGTTCGATATGACAGGGCGGGAGCCGTGCTCCCGCCCTGCCGTAGCAAACAGCAATGTCCCGGGGGTGGGCACCCCGGGACATTGCAGGAGCCAGCCCTGGGGGGTGGCGGTCCCCAGGGTCATCGAGGGCTCCAGGAGGGGAGCGGCGCGGCCCCCCTCCCAACTGTTTAAAGCCCCGGGCAGGTGGTGGTCCCCAGGGCCTGGGGGTCCGCAATGGAGGATCCTTGGTGTTTGAAGGATCGAACACTAGTACAAGGGAGCGGAGTGCACTATCAGAGGAGCGCAAGTATTGGCACAGACTTTGTTTCTCAACTTTCGTCTACCCACTTGGTTTTAAAAAACTTTATTGACAATAAGATGATGGCGCCACCCACTGGGGCATTGATGTAGTAATTTGGAACTGCTAATACCAAAATGCAACTTTAGCGTATGCTGAATTAAGATACGCCCACTGAGGCGGGACTGTGATAATTTAAAGCAGGTGTCCAATTTACTTGGGAGCCATTTCCTGTTTGTGTCGGCTCGTGAACAAGAGCGCAAAGCTTGAAACGCGTAGAGCCATGAATTTTGATGATAGCTGACAACAATTCTGCTGCAGCCCTTTGTATAGGAGTTCGCTCTCTGGGAGGCCATCCTCACTGGGGCAACCTGTTGTGTGGATATATATATATATATAGAGAGATATTTTATAGCAACAATAAAAATGTTCCTGCTAGAGAGATCGGAGTTTTGTCTAGTGGCAGTTTTGACATGCCATAAAGTAGCACAGAGGGTTAACGTGCCTGCTGCAAAGAACAGATCAGTATTTTATGTGAATAGCTGAGTGAATTAATATAGCCAGCCTTTTCCAGCACTTTAAAACAAATGAAATGTATGTGAGATAGGGGCTATGGAGAGATGAGGGGCACTTTTGCTGGGTGGTAGTGAGGGAATCCAAAGAGCAGGTCATGGGGAAGGGCGCCAAAATCGATTGTTGCACTGGGCGCCATCAGCTCTAAAGGCTGTGATGATGGGTATGTGGCAAGGTGAAGTAATACTGTCTTTTTTTCTTTTTTAGTGTCTTTGGAGAACCTGAGGGAGAGGACAATGGAGCAGAATCTGGAAGTGATTTTTCAGTTGGCGCATTTCCATCTAACCACTAATCTTCCAGCGATTCCGAGAGACACAATGATGACAGTTGTGCTGTCCCTTCACAAGCACAGTCTGTGCAGCGGGACAACAGTAGCAGGTTAGACCAACTCAGAGAGCAGGCATGTGCGGCTGCAAGCACAAACGGGGTACTCTCCTGGCAGCCCCCCAATTTATCCAGCCCCAAATTTCACCTTACACTGGTGAAGCTGGATGTAAAGTCAATATGGCAATTTTTTTTGCTAATTGACTAAATCCATCTCTTTTTTAATGTTGACTTCCTTGAGCCAATTGTGCAGCAAACAAATTTGCTTGACAAACAATATCTGAGAGCACATGGAGGCACTCTCAGGCCTCATTCTAGGGCACACAAGTGGACTTCCACTTCATTAGAGGAGTTGCAGACATTTTTTGGCCTGACACTCAAAATGGGTTTAGCGCATAAACCAGCCTTGCTGTCCTTCCGGTTTACATGCACGGTTTGGGTAACCCCCAATTTGACACTGTGCAAGAGGAGAGATTGTTTTTTGCTATTGCAGCTCATGCTGCATTTCAGTGACAATTCTGCTGCATTGTCCCAGGACCATCCAGACCATGACAGGTTGTTCAAAATGTGGCCTGACGTGGAACATTTGTCTGCCAGGTTTCCAGAGATTTATACTCCTGGAAAGAATATAGCCATCAATGAGACATGATCCTGTACAAGGGTGGCTACTGTTCAGCCAGTACATTGCAAGCAAAAGAGTATCAAGCTGTACATGCTGTGTGAGAGCTCTACTGGCTATGTGTACAGTTGGAGAGTGTATCCAGGGAAGTACTCTACTCTAAACCCTGTAGGTTGCCCTCCCATGCTAGGAGTCACAGGAAAGATTGTATGGATCTTGTCCAGTATCTCCTTCACAAAGGTTATAACCTTTATGAAGACAATTTCTATAAGGGACTGTACAAAGCTGGCATGGTGGCGTGCGGGACAGCTCGATGTTGCAGCAAAGGATTTCCACAGGAGCTTGTTTGTAAGGAGCTCCAGAAGTCCCAGAGCACTGCGTTGCGTTCCAACAAACTGCGCACAGTCAAGTTCTCAGATAGGCGTGACGAGTGCGTGGTCACTACAGTTCATGATGAGAGCACTTCTCCCGTCATGGTTTGGGGTCAGATGGCCAAAGTTCACAAGCCCACCTGTATACCTGATTACAAGTGAATGGGCGGAGTGAATAAGAACAACCAGGTTGTTCAGCCATATAATGCAAGTCGTCAAACTCGCACTTGATACAAGAAACTGTTTACCCACCTGTTCGAGATGGCAACATACAATGTATATCGTCAGACAACCTCAGGAAGACTCATGTCTGTCCTTGACTTCTGTTGTCCGTCACTGAAAGTCTTACTGCCACAGAAGCAGCAGCCTCTAGCTCATATGCTCTGGAGGACGTGGCAAGGCTGAAGGATCGACACTTTGCTAATTTCATTCCTGCAACACCCAAAAAGACTCAACCATATCGGAGCGTGGCCATACAAGATGTCTGAACAGACGTAATTTGTGGAGGCTCGGCTGCCATGAGAGCAGAAAGACAAAATATCCCAATCCATCGGGGCCTGCATCTACCCACAGAGTGGTAGTACTTGAACTCTTTACAGGGGAGAAGAGGTCGGGAAGCGAGAGCCCTCCGCAACGCAGAGATCGGCGATTACACCAGGCCCGGCGGCGCAAGGACATGGCACACCGAGGAAGGGGAGGAGGCCCGTGACCACTCGAAGGTGATCAGTAACCTCTAAAAGCCCGTTTGACAGTAGATAAGGCGGCCAGGGCATGGAAGAGCCTGAAGTGCATTGGAGAGCTGAAGTACAGCGGACTCTGGTGCCTGAAATCATCGTTACCCCTGACTGGAGCAGCAAGGTGAGGCAGAGGAACTGGCTGGCAGGGAGCTGAGGCCTGTACCGGTCTGCGAGCCCAACAGCAGACTCCTTGGCCAAGAGCCTCGAGAAACCCAGCACGGTAAGGAGGTGACAATCAGGGAGCTACATGGCCAGTTAGACGGAGGCGGGCGTGCCGACCGGAGTGCCTGACCTTAAAATGGCGGCCTCACAAGACACGGCCTGATCCTACCACAGCCATGCTGGGAAGCAGAGATGGAAGACTGAAACCGAGGCAGCCCGCAACCCCCTGCAGGCAGATGAGAGGGGTCGGAAGACCTGAAATCCTGCCTAGAGAATGGCCCTTACCCTCCTGCATGTACGCAGAGTATACTGGGTTCTAATCAACAGGAAGGAAACCAATGTCCCACACCCATAATCCTGGGAGCATCCTAAAACTCTACATTCTGCGGGAAATGCCCCCCCCAATCCCCTACGAGTGTACAACACGGTGGGAGGGGAAGACCCTCTGGAGGCGGTGAGAAATTCGCTCAATATACTCTGCGAAGTCGGGTGCCTGCCACATAGTCAGAACAGCGCCAGACACCTGATAAAGTAAACAGAGACAAATAACACAGCGTAGATCAAAGTGCAGGCTCTGCAAGGGATGGGAGACACAAGAGGTACAAGAGGAGTGATCCTGCCTAGAGCAGGAGGCCTGCACGCACCTGAAGTGAAGAGTGAACAGACCCCTGGGGAACAGCCATCTATCCGAGCTCCCTGACAGCGGTGTGGGGCCCCCAAAAACACCTCACTAGACACCTCGGTTGACTCCCTGAGGTTCCCACCTCAGCCAACCACCGACTTTCTGCTGCCTAAGAAGTCCCAAGCCAACAGGGTCTCTAGTTACTTTACTCCAAAGACAGGACATGAGAAGGGCCCCACGGGGGATGCAGAGAACAGTATGGCGTTAACTAAAGAAGACCCCCTAATGTCCCTACAGCAATTCAAGAAAGAGCTGCGTGCAGAACTCAAATCTGACCTACAGACATCCCTAGAAGCGCTTTGCTCTGACATACTAACTTCCCTCCAACAAGACGTTGACTCGGTGGGCATTCGTACATTAGACCTCGAGACCAAGATGCAGGAGCTTGACCGACGTACGGGCCAGACCGAGGAATCGAACACCCTCCTGTCTCAACTCTGGGCCTCCCTCTTGAAATGCGAAGACTTAGAGAACAGGTCACAGGTGTACAACATAAGGCTGAGAAATCTGGAGGAAGGAGCCGAGGGACCCGACCTAGAGGCATTCGCGGCAGGACTGTTCACAGAATTACCAGGCTCCATGGAAGTGAAAGTCAAGATGGACAGAGTCCATAGAGTGGGCCCTCCGGGATCGAGCAGCAAGGGACAGCCGAGGGATGTACTGGCAAAGCTCCACTCCTTCAAGGTAAAAGAAGCACTCCTGCAGGCGGCCCGTAGGGCGGGCGAGATTACTTTTGAGGGAACCACCTGCACCCTTTATCAGGACATTGCTCCCTCCATCCTGGCACGTCGTCGACCGTTTCGCCCAGTCACTGAGAAACTCCGAAAAGACAATGTCAAATACAGGTGGACATACCCATTTGGTCTAGCATTCACCCGCCAGAATAAAACTCATCACGTCTCAAACCTCGCCGAAGCGGCATGAGTGATTGGACTGGAACTCTCAGAACTGCAACTATTAGAGGAGGCTGAGCAAAGCAACCAGGAACCAAGATAGAGTGGCGAGGAAGGAGAACAGTGGAGGACGCGGGCTAGAAACCGCCAACAAGAGAAATAAAGAGAACTTGGTAACACGAGAGTCAACCTTTCAACGTTGGTACATCTGGGGAGTGGTGGGGCTATGCTTGAATGCTCTCCCCCCAGCGAGGGCCGTCCTGGGACCAGGGAAACCGATAAATGACTCTTGGTCCTCCCGGAGTGGACCTACCTGATTCTACGAGAAGCGAGACATTAAGACACCGACCTCTTACATAACCTACTACAGACGGATGGGATAATTGATTGACAGTTATGTTTATATTAAGAATGTCTTTCCTAATATTACAAAACTGAATTTAGCCTGCATTAGTGGACACTGACCTAGACATCCCCTATGAGAATTATCTTGAGAGTTGATATGTTCTTTTGGTGAATTTCTGTTGGTGATATGTTCAAACGGTTCCCGTTGCGTGGGAAGAGTTTTACACATGAGGGATAGGGAGGCATGGGACAAAGTGTGACATTATTGGAAGGCATTCCGAGAGAAGAGCAGGGGGAAGGGCAACCCAGCTGGCGACACCGAGCGAGAGGTGGAGAGGACAAGCAACTACCCTAGTAACCCACTATGGTAATTACTACACTCACATGGAATATTAGGGGCTCAACCCACCCACAAAGCGCCACAAACTGTGGAAATATTTGGAAGATGCCAGGCATGATGTGGTAGTGCTCCAAGAGACCCATCTTAAAAAAACAGATGAACATAGACTGAGACATAAAGCATATCCAGTGATGTACAAATCCTCAGCCTCCAGCAAACATAATGGGGTGGCGGTTTTCTTCTACTCCTCATTGATATTCCAACCTGAGGGCTATAGGTCAGATAGAAAGGGACGGGTAATTATGGTCAAGGGCAGAATTCACAGTCGTCTGTGCACATTTGCTTCTATATATGCCCCCAACACAAACCAGGGGGCTTTTCTCTCCTCTATGCTGGCGACACAGGGAGGATTTGCAGAGGGAGATATCTTTCTAATGGGAGACTTTAACCTAACCTGGAAGGCGGGTTTGGACAGTTCATCCACCCATAGAGTTACCACAGACTCCTTCTCCATGGTCCTGAAGAAAGAATTTGCCACTCTTGGCCTCATAGGCGCATGGCGAACGATGCACCCCAATGACCGGGACTACACCTTTTTCTCGCACTCCCAATGTTCTTACTCCAGACTTGACTATGCATTCATTAATCAATCCCTTGCATCTGCCCTGCAAGGAGCTGCATCCCACCCATTCACCATCTCTGACCATGCGCCGGTTTCGCAAACACTAAGGTGGGGATTTGGGTCCCCCGAAGTACCAACACTGTTTTTTCCCCCATTCGCTTGCACACAACAGTAAGATGAGAGATGAACTTAGAGCGGCCATAAGGGAATACTTCTCACTAAACAAGACACAAATCACGCTAATAACTGGGACTTTTGCAAGGCTGTACTAAGGGGTAAATGCATCAAGCTATTGTCCACTCTAAACAAAGAGAGAACCAAAGATAGGATTGCCCTAGAAATTGAACTTCAACAGGCGGAGCAGACACACAAGGCACACCTGACTCTTCCTCTACGAAGAAAGGTCACAGCCCTTAGAGGAAAGCTTAACGCCATATACACCAATAGAGCTGAACTTACGATTCTACGACTTAAACGCACTACATAAGAACATGGCAACAAAGCGGGTGCCCAATTAGTGAGACAATTACGCACAAAGAGGGAAAAGAAGTACATATGCCCCATGAAGTTAGAATCTGGGTGGGTGATAGCAGAAGACGGAGAGAAAGCTCATGCCTTTGGGGCTTTTTATAAAACACTGAACACCTCAGGGCAGGTGATGCTCAGTAACGTGGGGGTTCAAATTAATAATCCAACTCTGCCAGGTACTTACCTCAGAGCAGGTGCTGGTCAGTGACTTGGGGGTCCAAATTGATATTCCAACTCCACCGGGTACTTACATCAGGCAGGTGCTGGTCAGTGACTTGGGTGTCCAATTTAATATTGCAACTCCACCTGGTACTTACCTCAAGGCAGGTGTTGTGAGTGACTTGGGGTCCAAAATAATATTCCAACTCTGCCAGGTACTTACCTCAGGGCAGCTGCTGGTCAGTGATTTCAGGTCCAATTTAATATTCGAACTCTGCCGAGTACTTACCTCAGGGCAGGTGCTGGTCAGTGACTTGAGGATCCAAATTATTAGTCCTACTCCGCCGGGTCTTACCACAGAGCAGGTGCTGATCAGTGACTTGGGGGTTCGAATTAATATTCAAACTCCACCAGATATTTACCTCAAAGCATGTGCTGTCAGTGACTTGGGGTCCAAATTAATATTCATACTCCGCCAGGTACTTACCACAGAGCAGGTGCTAGTCAGTGACTTGGGCTCCATTTTAATATTCCAACACCGCCGGGTACTTACCTCAAGAGAGGTATTGGTCGGTAACTCAGCGGTCCAAATTAATATTCCAACTCCAACAGGTACTTACCTCAAAGCATGTGCCGTCAGTGACTTGGGGTCCAAAATAATATTCCAACTCCGCTGGGTACTTACCTCAGGGCAGCTGCTGGTCAGTGACTTCGGGTCCATTTTAATATTTGAACTCCGCCGGGTACTTACCTCAGAGCAGGTTCTGGTCAGTGACTTAGGGTCCAATTTAATATTCCAACTCCGCCGGGTACTTTCCGTAGGAGAGGTACTGCTCAGTGACTTGGGGATCCAAATTAATAATACTAATCCACCTGGTACTTACCTCAGGGCAGGTGCTGGTCAGTGGTTCAGGAGTACAAAATAATATTCCAAATCTGCCAGGTACTAACCTCAGTGGGTAGGTGGGAGGTCCATGAAAAAAAAATCCTATTCTACCAGGTACTTATTTCTAGGCAATTAATATGTCTAAAAAAACAAAAGAAATTCTGAATTAATTTTACATTTTGTTTTCTGTCTTTCAGATCTCAAACCAATAGAATAACTTGATTCCCTGTCAAACAGCCTGAAGAAGTCCCATGTCGAGCTACTACTCTACGAAGTAAGTACTAAAAAGTCTACTAATATGATAAGAACAAAAAACTGAACAGTGACTACAAGATCAAAATTACTATTCCAACTCCCCCAGGTACTTACCTCAGGGCAGGTGATGCTTAGTGACTTCGGGGCAAAGTTAATATTCCAATTCCGCCAGGTACTTACCTCAGGGCAGGTGCTAATAAGTGACTTGAGGGTCCAAATTAATATTCCAAGTCCACCAGGTACTTACCTTGGGGCAGGTGATCCTCTGTCACTTCAGCGTCACAATTAATATTCAAACTCCACCAGGTACTTACCTCAGGGAAGCTGCTGGTCAGTGACTTGGGGGTCCAGTTTAATATTCAAACTCCACCGGGTATACTTACCTCAGAGCAGGTGCTGGTCATTGACTTGGGGGTCCAAATTAATATTCCAACTCCAACAGGTACTTACCTCAGTTCAGGAGCTGGTCAGTGATTTGGGGGTCCAAATTAATATTTCAAATCCGCCGGGTACTTACCTCAGGGCAGGTGCTGGTCAGTGACTTGGGGGTCCGATTTAATATTCCAACTCCGCTGGGTACTTACCTCAGAGCAGGTGCTGATCAGTGACTTGGGGGTTCAAATTAATATTCCAACTCCACCAGGTACTTACCTTAGAGAAGGTGCTGGTCAGTGACATAGGGGTCCAATTTAATATTCCAACTCCGTCGGGTACTTACCTCAGAGCAGGTGCTGATCAGAGACCTGGGGGTCCAAATTACTATTCCAGCTCCACCGTATACTAACCCCAGGACAAATGCTGGACAGTGACTTGAAGATCAAGAATACTACTCCAACTCCACCAGTACACTTACGTCAAGGCAGGTGCTGCACAGTGACGTGGGGCTGTAATTACTATTCCAACTCGACCTTGTACTTACCTTAAGGCAAGTGCTGAATAGTGTTTAGAAGCTCAAAATTACTTTTCCAACCCCAAAATAAATATCATAAAAAAGATTACTAATTGAATTCATTATTCAAATACCCCAACATAAAGTAATATTTTTTTGCAACATGAATAAGATTTCTTAAAACAAAAGCACTTCAAAGTCCATTAAAAACAATAAATTATACCCACTAAATGCTTGCATATTAAATTTTTGTGTGATTGAAAACAAAAACCCACATATTCCTCTACATTCACAAGAGTTAACAAACCATTCCTTTTTTCTTCAAACAGAAAAAGAACAAAAGTTTAAAACCAGAAATCATCAAGCAACAAACAAGTGTTCTGGAACTGACATCCAACTCAAGCTTTATCCACCAAACCAAAAGAAATTAACGTCAGGAAACTTATGCCTTTGTATTCTAATTTGAAAAACCCTACACACACTAACAACAAGAAAAGTAAACTACTGTACATTTAATTTTTTTTTCCACAGCAAATATGTAAAATTTCTCCCCTCCAGAGAATATGCCAAATAACATCTGTTTTTCTTCCACATAATAATAACATACATAAAACCAAGAAAAAAATGTCAAGACATAAACACTGCAACTTAATTTTTCTTCTTTCTCCAACAGATTGAACAACAATGGCATCCTCTAGACTAGCCAATTATGTCAAATCCAGAACTGGCTACAAACTTTTAAAATATGGTGGCTATCTCTATTGCAAAGACAGATTTACAGAACCCAGGAGTCATTGGAGGTGTGTACAATATTTCTCTTCCCAATGCAACCGCAGAGCGGTTACTCTGGAAGATACTGTTGTTAAGACAACAGAACATAACCACTCTGCCTCTGCAATGGAAATAGAATTATGAGAAAATGTTCAACAAATAAAACTTCTTTTACAGACCTCTAATGAATCCTATGGTACCATTTTACGGGAGGTTGCCCAAAACATTCCAGTGCACGTTGCCAGTAGCATGCCCTCCATCCCCAACCTTGGTTCAGAGGCAAAAACATGCAAGTAATTCCCACCGTGTAACACCCCGAACCTTGGAAGACATTAACATCCCTCCCCAACTAACGGTAACTTTCTCCAATGAACCTTTCCTCCTACATGACAATGAAAACCCTCAAAAAAGAGTTTTAATTTTAGCACTAACCGTAACCTTGGAGAATAGTCCAATTCGGATGATGGATGGGACATTTAAATCAACACCCCATCCATTTTCACAAATGTATACTATTCATGCTAACATGAATAGCACAGCTGTTCCTTTTGTGTATGCTTTGCTCCTTGACAAACATTCCTCAACATACACTGATTTTTAACAGTGATTAAAACTTTGAAAAAAAGTCCTGGTAGAGTAATAATTGATTTCGAATTATCAATGATTAACACATTAACCAAATTATACCCGGATACCCAAATTTAAAGATGTTTTTTCCACTTTTCTCAGGCATATTGGCGAAAGATTAAAAAATCATCCTTGGTTGAAGACTATTTGTAAAGCAGCAAACTACAATTTGAATTGCGTAAACTAACAGCGTTCCGTTTCGTACCACCAGACAGTGTAGATGAATTCTACACTTCCATTACTGAATCAGACTATTTTACCCAAAATGAAAAAAAATTGGCCCCTCTACTAAATTAATTTGAGGATACATGGATTGGCCGTCTAAGCAGGTCAGGTCGCAGGAGGAAACCAAGGTATCCCATAGAATGGTGGAACTGCTATTCAACCTGCTTAGAGGGTGGTGCGAAAACTAACAATGCCATTGATTGATGGCACAATTCCTTTAACAAATCAATAGCCAAACATCATCCTAATCTTTATCATTTTCTGGAAATTTTGAAGAAGGAACAAAGTTTCCAGGAAATGAGACTTACACAATCACTGTCAGGTAGCCTGAGTCCACTAATTTCTAAAAAAAAGTAAAGAAATGTCTGAAAGACTATTGGAAAAACTTCAACAATTTTCGTTGATGGTGGCTTCCGACTATCTTAATAGTATTGCGTACATACTACATTTCTAACACTATTTAACAACTTTTCCACATTACTTGTCAGTTTTTAAACAATCAATAATTCATTTGGAATTTTTGAAATAAATAATTCTCTAATATTTATGGAAAGTTGAGGTTCCTACCTGTTGAAGTCTCCTTTTTCAACTCACTGTAACTTTTTCCAAGCCACTTGTCGCCAAAACTTGCAAGAACAATTGTTTCTCCACTCATTCATCTATCCATCTATCCATTTTTTTTTTTAAACCAATCCAAAATGAAAGCTTCCAAAGATTCTCTTTGCAAAAAAAGCATTTAAAAATGCAACTACATTAGCCTTAATCCACCACAAGAATGTTGCTTACTATAAATGAATGAAAACACCAGTTTTAAAAAAAAAATAGTAAAACATTTTTTAGGGCAATTACTTTAGCCATAATCCACCAGAAGACTATTTTTTCTTGAAATGTAAGTCATTCCACGTTTTTCAAAAAATACATCAAAACATTTCTTCAGGCAACTACATTAGTCTTAATCCCAAAAACTCCAAAAATATTTTCCCATAAAAAAGGTGTTTTCTCCACAAAAGTAATTTTATTTCCTCAAAGGCAACGACATTAGCCTAACTCTTCCCAAACTACGTCTTCTTTTCCAATGAAGCACTGTTCTCTTTTCGATGCATAAAACCATTCTTGAAAGGCAACTGCATTAGCCTTAATCCACATGTGTTGCAAATTCTTTTTAAAATCCTTCAATTCCTCCTCGATACAAAAATCCAGTATTCCAATGCCACTTCCTTAAAATAAATTCCATTCAGTCTTTCACATTAAAAGCCATTCGGACTACAATGTGAAAAACGATTTTATTTATAAAAAAAAAAAGCACAAGTCCCTCGTAGCCGACCACCGTTTACGCGAAGAACTGAGATGCAAAACAATTTTTTTTAAATAACCTTTTCTAAACAGATTGGTAAAAGTACTGTTTCCAATCTGGCTCCTATTATAGGAAAAAAAAAACATCCTCACAGAGAAACTTGAAACTAACCTGCACTGGAATTAATACTGGGTTAACACAACAACATTAAGGTACCTACAATACACAAAACATCTACAAAACTCTCCCTTATGTCTTTACTCTAGAGATAGCCACCATACTACTTGAAAAAATAAGTTAAAACAGACTTCCCTGAACGTAGACCTTCCTCCTTCCGAGCTTGAACGCGACGCTCCACCGACTGGCAAAAGAGATGTACAAACTTGTGCGTCACCTTCATCACGAAAATGAAAAAAAGGACTATTTCACCCATGGAACTGAATGGAAAAGTGTGAGAAACAGTTGTATTATTTTTTTAAAAACTGCTATAATGTTTTTGGTGAAACCAAAATATTTTTAATAAACATAAAATGTTTAATATTTTATTAAAAAAAATCTTAAAGGGGAAAAAAGTCAATAAAAATGATTTTATTAATATGTTCATTATTTTTTTTTAAACTACAAGCAAAATTGGATTTTTTGGAGGTCTGTATCAAAGACTGCAGGTAAAAACTGTCGAGCAATTTTATGGCATAATTTGAATGTAGAGGAAGGGTTAGTAAATGGTGCTATGGGTAAACTCATTGATTTAATTAATTAGCCAAAAAGCGATCAGATGGAATTCTTGGCTATAAAATATTATCAGATTGACGGCATAAAACAGATTGGGTGATGTGTTGTACGTTTTTTGCTTGTACAGGACTTATATGTTCAACGACAACAGTTCCCAGTGTCCCTAGCGGCTGCTGTAACTATCCACAAATCTCAAAATTTCAGTGTAGATAGAGCTTTTGTGAATATCGGTAGTAGCCTGTTTAAAGAAAGAACGGCATATGTTGTATTGTCTCAAGTAAGAACCTTGTCTGGTTTGTACTTGATGGAATTTGATGACAATAAAGTTAGTGGCGATGGAAATTGTGTAAGAGAGTATAATTGGTTAAGCAGTCTATAGGCGCCTTACTTAGGTCAATACCCTATTTATGAGAAACGGATATAATGTGTCTAAAACGGAAGCATACAAAGACTCAATTGATGTTGAAGAAAAGAAAGCAATTGAGGATAAGGGACAAAGTGCTAAGAAGAAAAAAGTGGAAACCCAGAGAGATATTGTAGGATACCAATTGGAAAACGGTTCAGTTATGGCCTGCTATGCAAATGTGGTTCTCAATGTAGTGATTCACTTGCCACATCTTTTAATAAGATTGAACAAAAATGTGAAAAAAGGTTGTGTTCTGCACTGTATCATTTACTCCAATGTTTAGTCAGGAACCGAACTTTAATACATTCTGCTTCAGGCATTCAAGATCTTTTAGATTTATGTACCGGATCAGTAATATTTAGTCTTAACATTCAACAAGATGCCCAAGAATTTATAATGGTCATACTTGCAGTTTTAGAAGAAGAAGTAAATAATGATGACTTATTTGGACTGACTTACAAATGGGACCATCACTGTGAAGATTTCTCTTTTACATCTACCACTGAAATAAATTCTGAACGATTCCTGTACTTAACACTACCAAATTGGAAAACAGAGTCTTTTGACAGATTGATTAAAACAGCAAACCAAAATATGACTTGCCCAAATTGTAGATCAGAGGTTATGTCTATGTTACAAATACAAAGATGTGGAAAAAACCTCATACTAATGCTGCAACAATGTAGAGCAGATGGATCTAAGTTAGAAACTGAAATTTCAAACATCAAAGCAGGTCAAATATCAATTTCTGAAAGAACTTATACAACAGTGGCTATAATCTTTCATGAAGGACTTAATATACCATCTGGACACTGCACTGTCTATTTAAAAATTAACAGCGGATGGAAAGATAGCAATGATAGCAACCTTAAATTCAAAGCAAAACTGATGTTCAAACTATGAAACTCTTAACTCTTGTTTCTTCAACCAAAGTTCTAACAACATCATTCAGCCTATTGGGGTTGTTGTGCTTAAAAGTACTCTACAATACAACAGTCCTTTTATCTTCTGAAAAAGTGTTCATATAACATGTATACATAACAATGTGTAATTATACTTTAAAACTGGAAGAAAAGAAGGGAATTATAGCCACCTTCAAATGAAACCAAAAATGTCCTTTGAAGTACGAGATTATTATGTTTCCTTCCATCAACAAAAGTTCTACGTACTATTTCTTCAAAAAAACAATTGGGATGCATTTTTTGCAAAATACCTTGACTAAGGCCTGCATCGATTTGGCCCCAAGTCTCTTGGCGAAGTCCATTGTTGCACCTATTGCTCTCAAAAGTATGTTTTTTTCTAGGGATAATAGCAGGGTCCATGAACCTCTCTCATCAAAAAGTACCACCAAATAGTGGTACGTTGGAGTATACCCTAAGGCCTACCTATAGGCTACCTTGCAGATGAGTTATATGTGATAGAACAGCAGGTTAAGGCTTGCAAAGGTGTTTTAAATACCAAGTTGGACTAGCTGTAGAACTACATACACAAGCTCAAATGTACAGGCCTTAGACATGTTAAAAGGGCTACTTCTCTGGTTGGGTGACATGGTAGTTTCAGTTCTTTAATAGATATCTGAATTGGTGCCCCCACCCCTATGTAGCAGTGTATTTCCATATGTAATTATGCTTTCTTTGTTACTGTAATGGTCCCTAAATCTATCTGTAAGGGGCGGCATGGATTGTCTCCTGGGTCTGTTAGTTCCTATTGGGTTATTTAAGTTAGTGTGCAACAGCCTCCATTACTGCTAGATAAATAGGAGTTCTGTCTTTGCGTGTGAGTGAATGTTTAGATGGTTCTGACACTAGGATAGGGTACTCTCCTATGTGTATAAAAGCTAAAACATGTAGTTACTAGTTTCAGTGACCTAGATGGACACTTTCAGGCTCATATGCTCAATTATACATCCAGTCTCGCACTCTGATTTAAATTTCAGATAACCACATAGAAAAGGGGTAACCTACTAATACATCCCCTTAGACAGTGTCACAATCATCTAAATATTCAATGATATGCACAGACAAAACTCTTATGGATCTAGCACTAATGCAGACAGTGACATACTCCGGTAAATAACCAAATGCTAACTAACACTCCTGGGAGGCAATCCATGCAACCATTTGCATATATGTTCACAGAGATATGCACTCACAAATAGAGGCAGCAATATACCAACAAACTTACTTACAAATGGAAACACCCCTAGATATGGACTCAGACACTTTTACAAATATGTAGTAAGAAACTGACACTACCAAAAGAACCCTCCAGAGTAGCAGCTCTTTATACATGTCTTAGATCTGGTATAGTTGAGACTGTGCATCCAGCTCTCTTGCTAGGCTGACTTAGCATATAAAACCCCTTGACAAGCCTTACCCTCTTGTTCTACCACATATAACTCAACCATAAGGTAGTGACTAGGTAGGCCATACGGTACTCTCCTATGTGCATAAAAGCTGACACATGCAGATATTAGTTTCAAGTGATCTACATGCACATTTTCAGGCCCATATGCTCAATTATACATCCAGGCTCGCACTGTGATTTGAATCTCAGAAAAGCTTATAGAAAAGGGGTAATCATGTAAACATTCAGTCATGTCCAAAGACAGAACTCTTATTGATCTAGCACTAATGCAGGTAGTGACATACTCGGCTAAATAACCCAATACTAACTAATACACCCAGGAGGCAATCCATGCCATCCCTTACATATAAATTTACAGAAATATGAATTCCAAACAGAGGCAGCAATGCACCAACAAACATACTTGCATATGAAAGCCGACCCCCAGATAGAGATTAAGACAGTCCTTCAGATATGTAATAAAGAACTGACACTACCAAGTCAACCATCTAAAGTAGTAGCCTTTAGACATGTCTTTTACCTGGTATACTTGAGACTTCTTGAGGAATCTGGTCCATTTACCACAAAGCACTCACCTTAAGCCTTCGATGATGGAAATGGGTCAACTCACACTGGCAGATAGAGCTAAATTGTGTCCCTTGTTGTTCTGGAGGAAGCTGTGGCTTCAGACTGAACTGAAACAATATGGGGCTGCACTAAGGGACGTTATAGCTGCTTATAGATTCCATAAAATACCTTGGCTAAGACAGGTCCAAAAACTGTTATCAGCCATTGGTCTTGGGGATTTCTGGACTAATCCGCTCTCTAGCCCACCCCGGACCGCAAGGATGTTGAAGGAACATTACTGGCATTGGGTTTACGAAAATGCAGTTAGAGCTAGTATTGTTCATCCCTTGATTTTAAAGTTTTTATGTTTTTAAATCTACATTTTTTTTTAGCCATATTGGGATACAATCTCCGCACCCCTAGGTAGAAAACTATACTTTCAATCCACAACAGGCACATTGCCCTCAAGACAGACGTTTACTGCTAGATGGGCCCGAGACAAAGACCTAGTGTGCCCATATGTAAATCTGCTCCTGACTCCGTTGGGCATGTCTTATTTGCTTGTTATGGGTATACTCGTATTCGTCGTACATGGATCAAAGCCACATGTAGACTGATGGGGACACGCAGCAGCCAAGCAGCCCTTAGAATATTTAGAACAGAACCAAACCAGGTATATGCATGTGCTGTTGCTAAGTTCCTGGGTAAAATGTGGGTTATTCGTGCAAAAGCATTAACTGTTAATCTATGACCCTCTTATTATCTCCCAGTCTCTATTAGCAAATAACACATCTCCTCGTCTAGTTTATCTACTATTAATCCTTATGGGGAAATTACAGCCATTTTTTATTTTATTGTTATATGAATGTTACTGGATCCTATAGGGATGAGCTATTGCTGCTCAGGTATATCACTTGTATTTCACTTTGCAGCCCTTACTCTTGTGCTCAATAGTGCCTTTTCCATGCAAACCATGGGTACGAGAAAAGGACCCTCTCTTTTTGATTGTGCAGTTGTTCTAAACAATTGCCATATAATTCCTTCTTATTTGGCTTTTTGTGATGTTATGCTATGGGATTACGAGATTTGACTCCGCCTCTAAGGCCCTGACTAAACTGCACTGGCTGGCAGTTGCTAAGCATATCCAGTTTAAAGCCTTATGCATAGCATTTAAATTATTGCATGGACTAGGGCAGGAGCAGATGTCACAGTATCTGAAGCCATACACCCCGGCTAGACCACTTAGGTCAGCGGATTGTGGGAACCTTGTCACCCCAGGTCGCGAAAATTCAAATGGGGGGGCAAAAGCTTCACTCATACCACGACCAGACTCTGGTACTCCATGCCAACAATACTGAAAAAAGAAACTAAGTTGTTAAAATTCAGAAAGGGTCTAAAGACTTGGCTTTTTAGAGGGAGAGTCTAAGCTAACTCTATACAGCTATACAATCCGATCGTTCTCAAGGTAGTGCCTAGACAACTCCGGGTATATTTACCCTATGCCTTTTATTCTTTTTATCAAACTGTTTTTATTATGCTTATTTATATAATTTTCATTTTATGAATATCTTTGTATTTATTGTATGCGTTTATGACTAAAATTGTCAAATAAAGCAAATGAAATGTTAAATGATTAATGTGCACACGCTCAATCAGAGAGAGGTGCGCTTTGCCATCACAAGTGGCTCACACTTGGAGACGGGTTGCAGGAGAATCATACAACCAGGATACCGGGCCTCCTGTCTCTGCCCGGAGAGGAGTACACGGCAAAAATCACAGGAGATAAACCTTACATTTTCCATAATTTCATAGAATGTAGTGAGTTAAAAAAATCAGTGCAAGCAGCAAAGCATGGTCTTATCTGGATGCAGGTGACATCTTCTGCCTTCAAGAAACTTGGGCTTCTGCCCCCTCGACCTTGCCAGATTTCCATGAGATTTTTACCAATGCAACCCGTACCAGTCTCTTTGAGCGCCGGTCAGGGGGTCCATCTATCTTCATTAAGCATGCAGCAAAATTAGAAGCCACTCTACCTGATTGCAACTGTAGGGAAGCCCAAGCCACCCTAATCCAGGTCTTGAAAATCAACCGTAAACATACAGGTTTGATTTTAGTCCACTGCTATCTTAATGCTCCAAGGAAAGCACTGCCGGAGATGGTAAGCAACCTGCTCAGATGCCTCGAAAAACTCCTTTTGGACTATCCCGACATGAATTTATAATTACTGGAGACTTCAATATCAGGGGCCTGGGGGAGACCACCACCGACGTCACCCAGTCAAGAGCAAGGACTGCCATTAATGACTTTTTGAAACTCCATAATCTAGTGTCAGCACAAACGGTGACTGAGGGGAAAGATAAAGAGTGGGTATTCCCCCCAACCTGCAATGGCATATCGACCATCGATTACACCTTTCTATCTGAGGGCTTGGCCGCCCATCTGGGACACTTTGACATATCAGTTAGACCAGAAAGTGACCGCTATGTACTAAAGTGTACCTTGCATTAGCATCACAACTCATGGTCAACAGTAACCATGTGGGCTCCTCAACGGGGAGGAGACTGCAAAATTAGTACAAAGAATTAAGTGGTTGACCGAATAAAAGTATGCACCTGGTTAGAGGCTCTGGAGCTCATTTGAAATTCTTCTCAACCAGAATTTACATGGAAGATCTAAGAATGTATCTGTTGGATCAGGAGTACAAGCCCAACTTTCAACAGGAGGGCTGGAATAAGCGGACACCTGTTCACTACAACAAAGCTATTATCCTCTCCAAAAGGGCTCTTCACAAAGCCAGAGTGCTCATCAGTCCAATCCATCTGATACTACAGCTGCAGCAGTAAAATTGGCCAGAACATCCCATAAAAACAGTTTGGGAACATCAGAAGCAAAGGTATGACAAAGAACTGGTCACAATCTTTCGGTTACTAAAAGACCCCAAACAGGCTCGCTTCTGGGCTATATATCAACAATCTAAAAAGCAGCACTGCAGCAAGGGAAAACGGAGTCTCTGAAGCAGCATGGGTTGGCATGTCGCCGAGTTGCACGTGGATCAGTCAGACATTATTCCAAATACCGACCTTGATGAAATACAGTTCAAAAGCCAAATCCTTCTTCAAATCTGGGAGCCAGTGAGTCCAGGTCGCATCATCAAGATCATCTTATATACGAACAGGTCCCCATTTTGGAGGAGAGCAAATTTGACTCAGAAAGCCCAATTAGCTCCCAGAAGGTTGCAAAAATAATTAACCAGCTGAAAACTGATGGGGCCCGGCCCGAACGGCCTTCCAGCTGGCTTATTTAAAGGTGCCCATACAAGTTGGGCCAGAGTGTTGCCATCACTTTATAATTATGCCTTTCATAATGCCACCATCCCCAAGGCCTGGAGAGGATCCATCCTGTGTCCCATTTTTAATAAATGGAGATCGGACTTTAACCGCAAATTACCGATTGATCGCCTTATTAGACGTTGTGGAAAACGTTTACGCCTGATTCCTACTAGAACAGCTAGAAGCCTGGGTAGCTGAGGAAGACATCATGCCCATTGTCCAATCAGGCTTCAGGGCTGGAGCATCTTCTATAGACTACTTTTAAGAGCCATCTGTCCTTGGGTATCGTGCCCTTCAGAAGAATGGCTTACCTCACTGTTGCTGCTTCATAGACTATAGCGCAGCCTTTGACAGGGTGGACCGGGCCACACTCTGGAGGAAGCTGGACGTTTGGGACATACCCCCAAATCTTTCAAGAGCCATTATCGCCTTATACACAGAGACATGGGAGCGAGTGAAAACCGGCCCGTCCACGGTTACATGAAAAATTGATACCAACCGTGGGTTAAAACATGGCTGTGTTTTGGCCCCTTGCTGTTCAACCTCCACATGGCTGACTTGGGGAAATCACTGCAGTCCAATAGTTTGGTCCCTCCAAAGTTATGTATTATCACTCTGCAAACAATCCAGTATGCTGATGATATTGTGCTTATGTACCACAAAAAATCAGGTTTGCAACGGGCTTTGTATGCCTTGAATAGATTTAACATGGCCAACCATCTACTGGTTAATCAAGACAATACTAAAGTCTTGATTTCTGGCAGATATTGGCGCAAGAAGACAGCCACATGGCGTGGGGTGCAAGACAATTACCACATCCAGGCATTACAAGTATCTGGGTGTGTGGTTCAGCGTAAATGGCTCAGTCATAGCTCAAATAAATGAACTCAAAAAGAAAGCAGCTGCTATCACATATGGCAATGGCCAACTAAATAGTTTATTCAGTAGTGCCTTTGCAGCCCCCATTTTAAGAGTAATGAAGGCAACCTTAACCCCAGCTCTACAGTACCGCCATCACACCTATCCAGGCGCATTGGAAGCCACCCTGGAGCAATGTCATTGCAGTGCATATAGGAATCTATTTCACCAACCACAATATGTTCGTCGTTCTGGATTAAGACTAGAACTGGGGCTGGTTAATCGATCTATACAGTGTAAAGCATCCCTGTTAAAATACTACATTAAAGCCAGGATGGCCTCCACAAACTCTTTAAAAAGCCTTCTAAAAACCATTTATGAAAGCTCTGGTAACCTATGGTCTAACCAATTAAGAGAAGCGATCCTGACTCAAGAATGAAGAAACTGCTTTTGGGTATGGCACCATCCCATATTCTGCTTGGAAACCATGAATTAACAAACAACTGAAAACAGCCTCTTGTGAAAAAGATCTATCAACAGTTAATTCAGTGCTGGCTTAGCCTTTGAATGACTTTTACCTTGTGGGGAAACCACAAACTTATTTTATGGATGCCAATAACGCGGAAACACAAGGTCAGATTCTTTTCATGAGATTACTAGCTCTACCAATAAAAGATTTTAACCCAGCCTGAGCAGGTCCGAGAGACAACAGTGACTGCAGGCTATGCCACAACAAACAAGAATCATGGGCTTACCAGTAATCCTGTAATGTAGCTGCCCCATCCTAGACTATCATAGGAGACTTTTGCTTAAACCAATTTTCATGGCTGAGGGGCTCCACTGCTGCACACAAGCATCCTTTATTTGCTTTAGTAGCATAACCACCTCGGTGCTGGCAAAATGTGCTAAATTTGAAACTTAATTTTAAGGCACCAGCTCTCCCAATCAGAGGCACCAGAACCCAATCAGAAACCAGGACAGACTTTAATAACATTTGCTCTGCAAACTGGGTCGGTCACAAAGCAGCCAGGGTGTTTGCCAGGAGCAGTATAGCTAGCGGACGCCCCCTGAATATCCTTGAGAGCTTTTTAACAATTTTAATGTTTATACCATCAGTTTTAAAATTTTGCTCTATCGTAGCCTGGCAGCTCTGATCATTCTGCTGTTATTTGTTACTTGCACACAGCACTTTGCTGCAGCCACGCAGTGAATCTTAGCCATGGGTAAGGTCCCTACTATCCACTGCACTTTATATTCACTTCTGTTTTTCTCTTTTTAGCACCCTGCACTTTGAACTATGATTGCTTTCCTCCCTTGGCTTCAGTGCCCAAGAGGTGGCAGGCAGGATGCATTTTTATCATTTCAGCCATCTCTGAATTTTATTAATATGCAAATACCTTACTAATCATATTAAATGTACATTGGCCTTGTATTATGCACTTTGAATCCCTGCCTGTCCTTCCCATTTTTTTTTGTGCCTTGCTATTTGTAATGGTTTTTAGTAGCTAAACAAACAATAAAGAATTGAATTGAATTGTGCTTATTCAGTGACCCAATTGGCCTAGTATTGATTAAGGTGCCATCCCTGTGTCATAATGAGAACCTGGGATGTTTGCCAGGATAGTGTTGAAACATCACCACCATCTACAGTGTCTGTGTGTAAATGTGATAGTACGTATTGGTCAATACTTATGAGCTAGCCATTTCACCAATTACCGAAAGAATTAACATTGCCAAAAGATCAACTATGAATTTAATGTTCCCAGATTCACCATAGTGTATAAAATAATTAGATCAGACCTAAAACATGCTTCTGAACTGTGCACCTTAAATCCAAGCTCACAAAACTGGATGAAACAAAAGGAAGAACAAACACATTTTTAGTGATATCGCTAAACAATATAGTTCAAGCATAATAATCTTAGACCAGCCTTTCTTGCTGCTACTTTGTATAACAAAGTACATTGTGTTGGTCCATTAAGAAATAAATAAAAATGACTCATTCTTTCTCACTTTCCTTTCTTTGAATGGCATTTTAATTTGTGGTTGTGCAAATGATCATCAGTGTTTATATGTCTACAATAATGAGGGCTGTTTCCCTTTCAATAGGGTTTCACCAGTTATTGTAGGTTTAAACCTAAAACAGGATAGCCTAATTATATGCTATCTGCAGTTGTTTGATACAATTATTACCTGTTGCTGAAGGCTTTGCAAACCACGAGAGGTTGCATGCAACCAAGTTAGCCATATCTTCTGATGTTTTGGCTTTATAATAAAGCCACTGGTAATTTCCACTACATGACTGTTGAATGTCTTGTAATAGTTTCATTCTCTAACTATTTGGAGAATAATTAAATGGAATTTTCAGGTAGAGTGGAACATCTTCTCTTATATAGTTCTGTTTCAATCCAGAGATTTGGGTGTTCCTTTCTCACATCCTGAAGGGATACTAATTGACAGTTTGATCAGTGCTTGAGTAGAGATCATTGCTTCTTATTTGAAAGATGGTCCCTCTCTCTAAGATTGTGAGTGGTGGTTGTAGCTTAACTGTACTAGAAGTTAGCACACAATATTGAAGTTAAAAAAATCACCTCTCCATAGAGTTGTTTGGACAAAATATTTATTTAAAAATTTTGGGAGACAAAAATATTGGAAATTAAATATTGTGACACACAAATATTGTAAAGCATGAATATCGTGACAAAAATATCATTTTTTTGTGGTAAAAAATATTGTTGTAAATAATATCGATGTTTTTTAATATTGTTTTTATTAATATAGTGGTTAAAAATATTGTTTTCAATTATTTTAGTGTGTTTTAGTTAATATATTAACCCACATAAGTGCGGCTGACAGTCAATGTCCGCTGGCTGCTCTCCCTCCTCAATGGGTCTGTCGGCCATTGGCGGACACTGGGGATGGCTGAAAAAGATCCTCTGGTGCTTGCACCAGAGGATTCTTTTTTGAAAGTAGAGGGCAGGGGAAACACAAAATCGCTTCCGCGTTAGCCCCTAGCTCCCTCCCACCCATCTGACATCATAGATTCCCCACCAGAGTGGTGAAAACAAAAGGTAAGAGCTCCCTCCCGCTCTGGTGGGGAAAAAATGCCCAAAAAGGCCTCCCCAGGTTTCAGATGGCCTTGTTGGAAAAGCAAAGAGCCTCCCCTTTCCAACGAGGCCTTCCTGAAACAGGTTCCTAACTGTGGAGTATGGTTGCGCTGCGATCGACAGCCAGGAAACCCACTAGACCATCAGGGATTGTATAAGGGGTCAGCCACCCACCGGGGGAATATATTATATAAATCAATAAAAAGTTTTTAGGTTTTTTTTTTAAACAGTGAAATTCTCAGGGGGTCGGCCCTCCCTGCATATGGGCCAACACCCTGTGGGGCCCAAATGTTTTTGGGGAAATGTGTTTTTCCGGGGCATTGGGGGGGGGGTTGGCGATTGCGGCTCCTAGGGAAACCACACATTTCCCAAAAAATAAGTAAAGAAATGCAGGTAGGGGGTCGACCCTTAGCAAATGGGTACAGTAGGGACCTTATATATATATTTTTTTTTTTCAAATGTGTGTTTTCTCCTGCAGGGCAGATTGCACCCCTGTGGGTAAAGCATACATTTCTAACAATATATATATATACATACTGCATCTGCCACATGTCTACCACCTGCAGATTATGCAGCCGATTGTAGATTTATGTGGAATATGCAGTATTTACTAACAGAAAGGGATCAATGTGGAAACATGTTTGCACGCAGTGGAAGGGACTGCGCAAAAGTTGAATAGTTCTCTTTCAGTTGCTTATTCCTGCATTTGATCGATAAACTGGTATTAATGAGGTGAAATTTATGCCTAGACAGTATTACCATGTTTGCAAATTATAAAAAAAATGAAGTCATACTATCAAAAATAAGTGCCACATTATGCTGCATAATTTTCTTTTTCATGCCACAAAATGTAGTCGTCCCTGTTGCATAATTTGGTACTCCTCTGCTGCAAAAGTCCATTGATCCTAATTATAGCACTGTGAGTTTTCACAAGAAGCACGCCTGCCCACAAAGTTGCAGGGGCTCCTATGTGAATGTGTGCTTCTTGAGATCAAAGGTAGATTTGTTGCTTTGGGAAATTTCTTTTATACTGGCAATGGCCCAGTAGATCCACCAGCAATAACGTTTTGCATAAGCCATGACAAAAGTATGCTGTGGTATTTGGTATATGGCAAGGTGAAGTAATATTGTCATTTTTGTCTTTTTTTTAGTGTCTTTGGAGAACCTGCAGATTCAGGAAACCAGATAAGTAATTTTGGATATTCAGACATAATATATCGAAAAACAAATATTGAGGAGCAGAAATATCGAGTTTCAAATATCGTGATGCACAAATATCGCATGCAACAATATTGTTGACAAGAATATTGATTTTAAGTTAAGTAATATAGATGTTAAAAATATCTATATTGTTAATATCGATGTTAAAAATATCTAAGGTGTTAATATCCTTTACAAAAATATTGTTAATATTTTTTAATTATTTTTATGTATTTTAGTTTATATTTTAATTGTATATGTTATAAATTGTTTGTGTAATTATTGTTAATGATTTTTAATATAGTTTGTTGATTTTTAGTTGTCTTTAAATTAAATGTTATAGTTTATTTGTATTTTTAGTGCCATAGCGGGTAGTGGGGTATATAGAAGTACAGGGTGGGAAGTAAATTAATTAGTATTAATTATTTAATTGATAATTATGTTAATTGTTTAATTAATTTTTTAATTACGTTAAGTTTTAGGTGTAGGTTGCTGGGTTTGTAGGGTATAGGGTGGGAAGTAATTTAATTATAATTATTTAAGAATTACTTTTGAATTATTATTAATTTAATTGATAATTATGTAAACTGTGTAATTAATTTATTTTTTTATTAAAATTTGTAGTGTATGTTGTGGTTTTTGTAAGGGTAAAGCGTGTGAAGGAAATTTAATTTAATAATTAATGTTAATTATTTAATTATTCAATTGATAATTATGTAAATTGTCTTATTAGGAAACGTGGTTATATATGAGGTGCAGGCTGTGTTTGTAGGGGTAAAGGGTGGGGATTAAATATAGTTAATGTATTAATAGTTGTTATTAATTGTTTAATTGATAATTATGTGAATGATGTAATTCAGATTTTTTTAAAATATATTTTAGGTGCACGTTGTTAGGTAGGTAGGGATAAACGGTGGGAAGTTAAATATAATTATTTTATTAGTTAATTACTATTAATTGTTTAATTGATCATTATGTAAAATGTGTGATTATTATAATTTCAAGCTATATTTTAGGTGTTTACTTTGTTTAGGTATAGGGTAAGAAGTATTTAAGTAATAAATGTAAAAATAGTTATTTATTGTTTAACAAATGTGTTATTTATTATGTTGTGTTAATTGTGTTATGCTTTTTAATTGTAAATAACATTTTTGTTGGTTGTTGTAATTGTGAAAATATAGTGTAGTATTTTAATAATATTATTTGTTGTAATAAATATGTAATTTTGTTTGTTTACAAAAATATTCTATAGATATTTTAGATTCAAATATTTATATTTGTTGTTATTTAATGCAGTTGTTAAAATATTTTATGTGTTTGAAGTGAACTACTCTCTCTGACCTGTTGCACAGACTAGAGTGGAAATAGTAAATTGTAATCCTTCACTACCCAACGCTTTCTATACTGTTGCACAGACTGGAGTGGGAATAGTCAATTTTACCCCTGCTCAATCCAACACTCTCCCTACTGTTGCACAGACTGGAATGGGAATAGTAAATGTTACCCCTCCGCAGTCCAACACTTTTCCTACTGTTGCACTGACTGGAGTAGGAATAGTAAATTTTACAACTCCGCAATCCAACACTTTCCCTACTATTGCAGTGACTGGAGTGGGAATAGTAATTTGTACCTCTCCTGAGTCCAAGATATGTTCAAAAGATCTTTGGCACATATCTCCATAGGCATTAATCTATAGGGGCACTGATCTAGAGTCCTCCTTCCTTCTTTTTCCAGCAGGATTGACTTTTTGCTAGCTGGACTCCATTTGAAGGATTAGGCAACTTATTATATATGACTCCTCCAGAAACACTCTGCAGGTTACAGGCTAGAATTTTAGAGACAGATCCGTGACGGTGGGAAGAGCACGACTTATGTGTTCAAATGTACATTTGGAGTTTTGGCCTTCATTCTGCCTCTCACCTACCTATAACGTATTTTTTTGTGCACATTGAATGGAGTGTTGGGGACATAAGGTGACAAATATGTTTTTTGACTGCCTTTAATTGACATAGATTGAGAATGTGCAGTATCACTGTTCCACCTTTCCTTTATCCCTTTCTGGTCTTAGGTGGTGGCTCTTTCAATACAGGTTCACACAATGGAAAAATAACTTGTGAAATAAAGTTGTCCTTCTGGTCTGACTGTTGTTTTGCATACCTTTATTGGCCAACTATAGATTAAGCTTTTTCTCGTATGGTCCTGAAGAACGTGGATTCATATAACCTAACACCCACCAAAACATGCGTTGACTGTCTTTGTGAGAGATCCTAGCCTGCAATACAACGACAGCGACAGCGAAAACTCATGACCTTTTCCCGTTGTGTACCGTGGTCTATGTGGAGTGTGGCGGAATTGGAATGATTGGTATACATGAGAGGATGTGGTTTTTGTGAATGAATGAGAGACTGAATTGAGGGTTGGGGTTGAAAATAATGTGTACTGCAATTGTTCTTTATGAACAATGCATATAAACTGTGTAAAATATAAAAAAAATGTGTAAAAAATGTTTTTGATATTGAAGAAAGTAAAGATTTGATGAGTAAGAGAATTCAAAATACAATTGTGGATATGTAAGTTAAATAGTACTCCAGTATGTATTTACTTATGTTTAAAAAAATTGTTTTATAAAAAAATAAAACGTGCAAATGGACCAAATATAAATGGAAGTGACCATTGTTTTCGGTAAGACTTGTGTGCACATTGACCATTTATAGAAGCAATACAGGTCATGTGGGATATTGCAATATATTCAGTTATAGTCCTCACACTACACATAATGGTGGACAGAACATAAGCCATTTTGTCATGGAGTACCCTGTGTGGCAAAAACCTGAAGTCTTGGCTAGTTTTTTTAAGTGCTTTTAGGGAATTTATGTATACAACACAAGGACCACCCTGATTGCCCACGAGAACCAAAGTAAGTGTAATAAGTCAAATAAATGCCCAGTGGGACTCATTCACCAACACTTCTACTTTTAAACTTAATTAGTAACTAGTATTACAATCAATGTTATTGAAAAAGGATATAGATCACAATATCTTGCATGATGATGATTTTCACTTTTTTTGTATAAGAACAATATACATTTCAATCAATCAATCCAGGGTTTGTTTAGCGCAGCTACTCACCTGAAAGGGTCTCAAGGTGCTGTTGGGGGGGGGAGCTCCTGGATGTTCATGGTGATTCATCAGGTATTGAGGTCCTTCAAGAACTTGGAGAGTGTTGGTGTCTGTCTGAGGTGGAGAGGGAGGGTGTTCCATGTCTTGGCCACGAGGAAGGTGAAGGAACAACCTCCTGTCCTGGTCTTCTTGATGCGCTGCACCATTGCAAGGGTGAGCTGGGCCGAGCGGAGGAATCTTTGGGGTGCGTGGAACATGAGGCGGTGGTTCATGTAGGCAGGTCCGGTGTTGTGGAGGGCTTTGTGGGTGTGGGTGAGAAGCTTGAAGGTGATTCCCTTCTCGACGGGGAGCCAGTGTAGTGTCCGCAGGTGTTGGGTGATGTGGCAGTGCCACGGTAGGTTGAGGACTAGTCTGGCGGAGGCATTCTGTACGTTCTGGAGTTTGCGGGTGAGGTTCTTGTTGATTGGCGTAGTCCAGTCTGCTGCTGATTAGGGCATGGGTGACGGTCTTCCTGTGTTCGAGGGGAATCCAGTTGAAGGTATTTTGTAGGAGACGGAGGGTGTGGAAACAGGAGTAAGGGACAGCATTGATCTGGCGGTCCATTTTGAGTTCCGAGAGGAAAGGTGGGAGTCTGACCCGCTGTGTTCTGTCAGAGGAATGAGCGGATCCAGTCAAGGGCCTTGTTCTGGATCCCTGCGTCGTGGAGTCTGCGGGCTAGGGTGGGGTGTGAGACTGTGTCGAAGGCTGCGGAGAGGTCCAGGACGATGAGGGCCACAGTCTCTCCTCTGTCGAGGAAGGAGCGGATGTCATCTGTCGCGGTGAGAAGGGTGGTTTCGGTGCTGTGGTTTTTCCTGAAGCCTGATTGAGAGGAGTCGAGGATGTTGATTTCTTTTATGAAGGAGGCGAGCTGACTGTTGACGGCTCTTTCAATGACTTTCGCCGGGTACGGGAGAAAGGAGATCGGTCTGAAATTCTTGAGGTCGGTGGGGTCCGCAGAGGGTTTTTTCAGGAGAGGGTTGATCTCGGCATGTTTCCAGACGTCAGGGAAGGAGGCGGTCTTGAAGGAGGGGTTGATGATTCGTCGAAGCTCGGGGGCAATGATGTCTGCGGCTCTGTGGTAGATGTGCTGGGGGCAAGGGTCCATGGGGGCCCCAGAGTGGGTTGACATCATAGTCTTCTGGGTGTCTTCCATGGTGAGGTTGGTCCAGCTGTCAAGTGTCGGCTGCGTGGTGTAGGGAACGGTTGGTGTAGGTTCTGCGTGTAGGGTATTGTCGAAGTTGTCATAGATGGCCTTGATTTTGTGATGGGAGAAGGTGCTGAGTCTGTCACAGAGGTCCTGGGAGGGGGGGATGTCGGTTGTCTCACTGTTGGGTTGGGCGAACTCTTTGATGATGCTGAAGAGTTCCTTGCTGTTGTGTGCGTGGGTGGAGATTCTGTCCTAGAGTGCTTTCTTCCTTGAGTATCTGATGAGCTTGTGGTGGGCAGCGGTGGCTGCTTTGAAGTTGTCGAGTTCTGCTGTGGTTTTGAAGTTCCTCCGTAACTTTTCAAGGCATCTGCTGGTTCGTCTAGATTCTCGTAGTTCGGTGGAGAACCAGCTTGCTCTCTTGGTGTGTGGGTTGGAAGTTTTCTTGAGGGGGGCGATGGTGTTGGCGCAGTCGGTGATCCAGTTGTGTAGGGTGTGGGCGGCGGTGGTTGGGTCCTCATCCGTGGTAGCGGGAGGGGTGCTGCTGAGGGAGGCGGTGAGCTGGTCGTTGGAGATCTTGTTCCAGTTCCTGCGCTGGAGCTGGTGTGGACGTTTGCGGGTTACGTTTGTTTTGAAGGTGAAATGGACGCAGCAATGGTCCGTCCATGGGAGTTCGGAGGAGTGGCTGAAGGTGATGGAGTTTCCTGCTGTGAAGATGGGGTCGAGGGTGTGTCCTGCTGAGTGCGTGGGTTCTGCTACGATCTGTTTGAGTCCGATGTTGAGGAGGTTGTCCAGGAGGGAGATGGAGTTGGGGTCTTGGAGGTTGTCGAGGTGGAAGTCTCCAAGCAAGGTATAGTCGGTGGAGGTGATGACTTGCGGGGTGATTTCAGTATGTATCCGAATTAGTGCAGAGTACATAGTACTCAGACAGTGAACTCATATGTATATAACGACATAGAATAAGACCCTGAACTGATTCTAAGGTTGTGTATGATTTTATAACCGAAAAACATAAGCGGATATCCTGTCTGTTCATATACAGTATCTCCTGATAAACTATAACATGCTTTGAAAGCAACTTGGTGAGGGGATGTCAACTTTAAAGCCTGTAGGTAGTCTTCGAGTCTCATCAGGACAAAGGTTATCTGACTAAAGTTCACTAGAAACCGTGGAATCTTGGGACCTTCTGTAAGGCATCCTGTAAGCAATACATAAAACAATACTTCAAGACAGAGGGCCTCATTATGACTTTGGTGGTCCTCCCGCAGCTGCCACACCAGCACCCCGGAGGAGGACTGCCAAAGTTGTACTCACACTGCCCACCGGATTACGATTGTAATCCTTGGCGGGCGGTGCTGCAGCAGTGTCACAGCAGTGCTTTTCTAAAGAGAGCCGCAGACAGGTACCACCATGATTCCGCTACAGCACGTTACTGCATGGTGCAGCATGCACCATGTGGTGCATGCTGCACCATGCAGGAACTGGGGTGCAAATCTACAAGGGGGCACAACATGTGCCCCCCTGCATGCACCCCCAGGCCCAGAAGAAGAAGGGGGCCCTGTTGCCTCACTGCCATTCTTTCCATGGCGGGCTCACCACCATCGGAAGGCTGGCAGTCAGGCAACTTTTAATATGTTCAACGGTGCCGCAGCGGCACCACCATCATATTATGAGTTGCCTGACTGCTGCACCACTGCAGCAGGATCTAGGATCCCGCTGCAGCAGTCCAGTGGCGGTCCAACAGCCAAACTCTGAATACGCGGGCAGACTGCCTGTCTGGCGGTTTTTGGACCGCCACCACGGGTTTGGCAGTCCTATGGGCCGCCAGACTCCCAATCAGCCCAAGAGTCTACAATGTATATCAGGCCGCTCGGTTAGTCGGACAGTTCCGGTGGGGCTAACAAATTATTCAGAAGTACAGCTTTGTATTGTGTGGAGAAAGTGGTCACACCTACACAAACAAGAGTACTCCTAGACAAAACCATCAATGCAAATTGGGCCGTTCGGTTCCTTAGTCGGTCCCGTAGAGGTAAATGGATTACTTAGGAAAAGCACACCTTTGCATTGTGTCATGCCACCAAAATCATTGCAGATCATGGCGGCGGGATGACACAATGCAATGGTGTACTTTTCCTATCTAGTCCTGTCTTGTCTAGTTTTCAAAAATGTCAATGGTTTGTACGTTTGCATGGGTGGCGCCACAGTACAACCCCAAATACAGCAGCTACCCTTATTGCTTATCTCTCAACGTAGCACTTTAGGGCCTTTAGTGTCGTGGTCTCTTGGCCCACCCACACAAGTAGGGTACCGTTTTTATGGGGAGACTTTTGGGAACTCAGGGTGGTAGGAAATTTGTGCCTCCCTGCAGATTCTAGAATTTTCCACCACTGCAATGTGAGGAAAATGTGTGTTTCTTACCAAAGTTTGACATTTGCAAGTGCTTCTGTGTCAAATTACCTGATGAGATCCACACACATCATTCACCTCTGGACTCCCTTGGTTGTCTAGTTTTCAAAAATGTGCAGGTTTGCTAGGTTTGCCTAGGCGACGACAGAGCTAGGGCCCAAAATCCACAGCTACTCACATTGCAAAAAAAAAAGGTGTGTTTTCACTGCATAAATGTGACGTGTCTATATTGCGTTTTTAGCATTTTCCAAATGTGAGTGTATCGTCCTCCCCAGCCAGGTAGCATGCAAATGAATATGCCACACACGGAGATCTGTAGTGCTCATCTTTATTCTTCAGAGTGCAACCATTAGCTAACTATACGCATTGCGTCAGCAATTTTATTAACAAAACACAGGCACACCCAAATTATTACATCATCTCTATGGAGTCCATCAGGGACCAGAAGGGTCCCGCTATTTATATGTAAAAGACACTGTATCTCCCTCTCTGTTAAATGCAAAGTACAAATATTACACATTTCCATCATAGTTCCTCGATGAGTCGTCATGGCGCTTGAACCAGTCTTTCAGATCTAGTCGTGTGAGGCAGACAAAGTGGAGGAGCAGGGTGTGCCCCAGGCACCAGGGGCGCACAGCAGTAGGATTTGGAGGTAAGCTCTCTTGAGTCTCAAGTGGGAAAATCTCACTTCTGACATCTGGAGCCGACGAACATCAAGGTAGGGGCTTGAATGGCAATAAATCTCTTGTTATGGACTTTTCTGGGACGTTGAGCAGTCACCATTTGTCTTTTGCTCGTCACAACCCTCAATGGTTCAGCATCAAACAGAACATCAGACTTACACTTCTGTTTCTGCTTGACCGGGACTCAATCTCCTTCCTTGAAGACCGTGCCTGGAGCACTTCAGCATTTATCAGCATAGGTCTTCATTCTGGACTTGTGCAGAGAATCCGTCGTACGGATCTCATCCGCATCAGTCGGCCTATGAGTTGGCCATTGCGGAAATTTGGTTCCATGGCTCTCCCAAACATTAAGGTGGCAGGGCTTTCACCTGTTGTGGAATAGGAAGTTGATCTGCTGGCACGAAGGGCTGAGCATAGGGCCGATTTAAGATCAGTTTTCTCTAACACAGCGCGCTGGACTCCTCTCTTTAGAGTTCCCATAAAGCTTTCGGTGGGCCGTTTTTTGGACTTAAGAATGGAGGGGACACCCCACATTGCAAAAATGTCCTTTAGGGTCCCAATTACTTTGTCATGTGTGGTTGACAATAGGTCCTCTCCCACAGTTGCTTCTGAAGATCAGGCATAACTAATGGATGCTGCATTGTTTTAAGCAGTTGCACAAGTGACAGGCCTTGAACTCTCTGTCAACTCTTTTGTCAAGTTGAGGAAACCATAAATGGCATCAAAGAGCTCTCTTGGTGGCGACAATGCCACAATAACCCACATGGGCCAACTCAATGACTTGTGGTTGCAAGCTTTCTGGAATGACAATTCTAGAACCTCGTAATATTAGGCCTTCTTGTGTGACAGAGAGTTCCCCACTCACATTCCTAAACTTTTGTTTTTCAAAGCCATCCGGAAGATGTTGAATGTTTTTTTTCCCCAGGACTGCAGAGTAATAATGTCTTTGAGAACACACAGATCATGATCTGTACGTGTAGCAGCATGAATTTGCTCCACTGAAAGAGCTGCAGGTATGTTTGACTATGTTGTACTGTGACACTGTACTGGTACTAGTGAAAAGTAGTTAGTAGGATTTTTTATCTTTCCCTGGCCTGTGCACAATACTGTAATCATACTTTTGCAATCGCAACCCCCACCTCTCGATGCGAGGGGGCATGTTGGGCTTTTGGTTCCCAAAAATGGTGAGTAGAGCTTGGTGGTCTTCGACATGGATGTTTTCCATAAAGAATAACATGGAGTGATCACAAGACCACACCACAGCTATACTTTCTTTCTAAGGCAGTGAATAAGCATGCACATGCTTCAACAGACTTCGGCTTGCATAAGCCACAATGTGCCTTTGGGCATTGTGTCCGCTGGGCTGGGCAAGGATCACACCCAACCCCACTTGGCTGGCATCTACCACAATCTCAGTATGAAGTTTCAGCTCATAATATGCCATTTCAGTAGTGTTCTCAATTACATGTTTGATTTTCTGAAAACTTCGGTCTCTCTCAGCGGGGCACTGACAGTGGCAAAATCACAGATATACCTAGAGCAGTAACTGGCCATGCCAAGGAAGGATTGCAGCATTGTTACATCTTGTGGAGTAGTGGACGACAAGGCTGCACTTGGTGTCATCCCCTTTTTCAGAAAAAAATATGCGTCAGAAATTTGAGTTTCGGTTTGTTAAACTCACACTTTTCTGCATTTAAAGTAAGACCGGCATCAGTCAACAAGAGACATACTTGGGTAAGGGCTTTGTCATGTTCTTTCCGATTGGCCCCAAACACCAGTATATCATCACTGTGATTAAAAGCATGTGTGACAGGCTATATTATACGGCACATAACATCTTGAAAGAGTTCTGCTACTGATGACACCGCAAAACTTAGTTTTTTGTATCTGAACAAACCAATATGGGTCAAAAAGGTGATAATGTGCCTGCAGTTTTATTCCAATTCGAGTTGATGGTTCCCCTTGTTCAGATCGAGATGAGAAAAGACTTTGGCACCGTTCAGCTTTGTAATCATATCTGCAATGAGCAGTCCTGGATGTCGTTCTCTCTCAATAGCCTTGTTAGCTTGGCGCATGTCAACGCAGATACGCACTGCACCTCCACTGTCCTTTTTGGGCATTACCACTATAGGTGAAACCCATGGTGTCGGACCAGTAGAGCGTTCAATGATGTCATGTTTCAACAGCGTTTCCAGTTCCTTCTCAACAGCTTTTTGCAAGTGAAAGGCATTTCGACAATGCCGTTGAGCAACAGGACAAATGTCCTCGTTCATGTGAAGTTGCACCTTCATGGTCTTAATCTGCCTAGTTGATGGGAACTAACCTACGATGTCTGCATGTGCCTTTATGTTGTAGTTGATCAAAATCAGACCCATGTCTGTAGCAGTACTGAAACTGAGTAAGCATGCACTTGATAAAGTACCTTTAAGAACATGAATTGGTGCTTCTACTTTCGTCTTCTTGTGCCGCACAGTTGCTATGAATGATCCTTGACTTTGCAAAGGCGTGGAGGGAGCCCATGTGTATACTTTTGTCTTTGAAGGTGGGAGTTCATTGTATTTGTCTGCCGGCGTGATATTTATCAATGCACCACGATTGATGATAAAAGGTATGAACAGCCAGTCACCTCTAATGTGATCTTGGGACAATGTCCAAAGTAACATGGTTGTTTCAAGTGGCGATCTCGCTTGGACTTTGACTGTTCTCTGCATGAAGCCAAACCCACGTGCTCCAGATGTTCACCAGTCAACACCATCATTGCGCTGCCATCTTCTTCACTGTTGCTCGACAGTGACGTTGATGAGCGTTTGGAAGATGAATTCGATGACGATCGACTTAGTTTAGTTTTGAATTGCCTCAATTGATGTTGTTGCTTGGTCGGCCAGAGGAGTTCTGGAACTTTCTGATGTCCATTATCTCGTCTCGATGTGACGCAGTTGCTTTCTCCTTCGCTTTGCAGGCTGTTACAAAATTATTTTTTTTCTCGCAACCCTTGCACGTTTGTCCAATAGCTGGACATTTACCTTAATGCGGAAAGGAGAATCCGCATCGGAAACACAATTTCTTCTTCCTCTGCGACATCACTTTATGGCCTTCAACCTTGTGTCTCTATTTACTTTTCATGTTCAATGCTGATTCACTCTAGGCTACTCCAGCTTCCATAACAGCAGCTTGTCAATCTGCACACTCTTCTGCTCTTGCAGCCATGAGCCCTCTCTCCAGACTGAGTGTCTCACTCCGCATACGTTGTCTGAATGAGTCAGAAAGGCAACCATCAATGACTCTGACATGAATGGCTTCTTCAGCATTGAATTCATTGAAATTGCAATGTTTGATGAGGGCCTCAAGTCTTTCATCAAACTTATCCATCGTTTCTCCAGCTTGCTCTCTGGTTTGATTGAAGATGTACCTTTCATAGTCGACATTCGGCGTTGAATTGAACTTGATTCTAAATGTCGCTTTAATCTGAGATATTTCATCAGCTTGTGTATTTTCTTTATTGCCTCTTTCACACCATCACCTGCGAGGTTCTTTAAGTATTTAATTATCTTTTTGTCATTTGTTTCTTATAGAGCATCAATGAAACTGTCGAGCTTTTCAATCCAGGCAGTCCATCTGATGCCAATATTCACCTTTTTGGCTGTATCGAATGGAAGCGGCGGTTTCAAAAACATGGCAGCATCATAACCACCTGATGATCTTCCTGCTGTTGAGAGCAGGGCTTGCTCTGGCGCCGTTGGCTACCCACTTGGACCTGCTCCATTCATACCATCTCTAAGCCCCAGCCACGGGCTCGCATCAGCGCCGTCATAACCAAGGGTCCCTTTTTCATCTTTGTCGGTAAGTGACAGCTTTGTATCTTGCATAGGTTCCCCTTCTCGCTCAACCTTCTGCATAGTACCTGTTTTTCAGTGCCTTTAGTGTTTCGTGGTGCCAGGATGATTCTGCTTTTGGCACACTCTCTGTACTTGGCTATCACAACCTTGGGTCTTTCTCTGTACCAGGTTGCTATTGCCTTTAGTGCTATCGTACTGTAAGTATGCTGGCTCTGTGTTGTGTTGTGGCGCAGTACCTCTTCTTTTGGCTTTACCAGAAGGTTCTGGGCCGACTGTGACTGAACCTTCCATGGGGCCTTTGCCTTACTTGAAAGCCTTGCACTTGCGCTTTGACTCCACAAGCACCAACCATTGACTGCTTCACTTCGACTAAAGAGCGTGTGATACGCACAAGCAGTTTGCTGGATCTCGACAAACTGTCAGGCAGAGCACTTTCATTACTTTGGGTTGCAGATCCCCTTAGTCATCACCAGTTGTAGCGTCCTTCCCAGTCTGGAAGCATGCAAATGACTACGCCACACACGAAGCTCTGTAGTGCACGTTTTTATTCTTGAGAGTACAACCGTTAACTAACTATGCATCATCAACTTTATTAACCACACCCAAACAATTGTCATCTCTACGGAGTCCATCAGAGACCAGAAGGGTCCCGCTATACATATGTACAAGACAATACAGTGGGCACCAGGGCCTCCCACAAAAATTGGGTTCAGTTTATATGTGGAGACACCGATATTTTCAACACAAAGTGTAAAAAAATTAGTAGTCTTACCCATGTACGCACTTTCAAATTTTGTTCTGCATTATGGGAAAGTGAACAGAATCAATGCACATTACACCACGCTGGACACCTCCAGGTATTTAGATTGCAAAAACATGAGGAGTCCTTAGTAAGGGTCAGATTTACATTTTGGCTGACAGAGAAAACGGTCATCCTGGCGGAGGACTTAATGTCTGCCATGCTGAGACTACTTCACTTGCTAAATTTAGACATGACTGCCAAGCTGAAAAATTACCTGTATGTCCGTACATCTAAATTAGGTGGGGGAACATAGAGGTCAGCTGCAGATAGCCCTTACTCTGTCGAGACGTGGGAGGGGGGCAACCATGCCAAAGATGGACTAGTCTTCCCGATGGTTAAACCAATGGTCCATCCGCATAAATATCGAGCGGGAAGACCATTATCTTCACGATAAGGATACTCTGCCATTGTTGTGACAGACTACCCTTACTGCCACAGCTATAAATCTGGTACTCATTTTTTTAAATTTAATCCAGCACTTACACTGGTTGGTTTTAGCACCTACAGAAGTGCTAGATTCAAAGCACAAATACTTATCACAGTATCTGAACAGTGGCGGCTGGTGACATTTGAAAGTGGTGAAGCATAAAATTATAGTCGTACTACACTACGGCGAGCGTAGTGAGCGAGCCCGAACAACCTACGGAGGGTTCGGGGGGGTTGTCCCCCAGAGAAAATTTTGAAAAAAGAGTGGACAAATCGTGCATTTTCAAGCAAACTTGAGGAAGCAGGAAGGTTAATAAAGCAATACGATTGAATTATTTATCATTTAAGAAATTGCCAATTTTTATAAGCTATAGAGGACATATGGGTCAGCCCTTGTGTATTGTTGGTTGTGGTGCGATCACAGGCACTGTTAGTGTGGTGTGCTCACAGATAATGTCATTGCAGTGTACCCACACACAATGGAAGTGCAGTGCTCTCACACACAGCACTAATTCAGTGTACTCATAAATAAAGCTAACGCCGCATATTCACTGGTAATGCCTCTAGGATAAACCCAGTCTAGTGTACTCACAGATGATGCTCGTGCCCTGTTTTCACACACGATGCTAGTGCTGTATGTTCACAGATAGTGCTAGTGTGCTGGAGGCGCCGACGAAAAGCACAGGTAAAGGCACCACAAAATCACCCTTTTACCAAAGTGAATGAAATCGCAAGGCTCTGAATGCGTCAATATCATCTGTGTCTCTGTCACGCGGCTTCCCTCGATGCATCTCCCTCTCTCTCTCCAGGTCTGTCTAGTTTCACATACAATAGTGCCCTGACGGAGAAGTTCGGAAAGTACCGTCTGCCATCAAAGACGAAAATATACTACACCGGTAACCAGTAGCTATCACAGTGTTTTTTGGAATGGAGTCAAATGCCAAACTCGGATTTCAACACCAACCGCCCCAAACAAATCTGAGGAAAACAGAAAGAGAACGGCAGAGAGAGGAGTGCTGGGCGAGAATAAATACACTTTGAAGCTTTAGTCTGTGTAAAACAGGCATTTCTAAAATCAGTAGAGCGACTTTAAATGCACAGACTAAAAGTTTCCCTCTAATCTCCTATCTCACACCCAGGCCGGTGAAGTGTTCCATGACCTATGACCCACCTGGCTAATGGTAAGCAGTCGCGAGGCATAAAAAGCAGATAAAGGCCCCTGAGGAGGGCCCTGGGGACACCGGACAGCTGAAAGGCCGCACAGCCTCCCGGCATTGTTCCAGGGAGTGTGAGCCCTGAGCAAGCCTTACGACGCTTTTATGTGTCACACATAAACGCGTCATAACTATTCAAACTGTCCAGTCTCGGGGTATCTTTCACGGCATGTGCGCGCGTGCACTGCATACCTGAAGTGAAGTCTGAGGAGCCCCCTGGCACTTGTCACTCCTGATAATACACCGTGGACTTCAGCAGCAGATGCAAGACACAGTCGCGGCCGGCATGACGGGCGGGTGGGGGGGTGGAAATGGGGTCGTCGCGGGGGGGAGGCGGGAGGGGTTTAAATAATTAAAATAAAATAAAACTCACCGACCCGCGCCTCCTCAGCTGTCCTGGCCGGGTCCCGACTCCCGCCGTCCCGCGTTTTCCTGCAGCTCTCATCAGGAACCACCCACAGGCAGCCTCCCTCCCCTCCGCTAATCACAACGCAATGGCAGCGTTGTGATTGGTGCAGTGCAGGCGCACAGCGCCCCAGCCGGGAGCAAAATCGGAGGCCCTTTTCTCTATGTAGGCTGCATGCAGCCTACATAGTAAAAGGGAGAGTGCGCTTGGCTGTTTTGGTCAGCCCCAGGCCGACCAAAGCAGTCAGGGTCCACAACAGTGGGGAAGCCACTCCCCCCTGCCCTCGAGCAGGACCGCCCGCCCACAACCAGGCACTTCTGCGTTCTCGCAGTGCGATAAGCACTGAAGCAGAAACATAAAATGGTAGTTTTACCATTTTATGTTTCTGCTTCTCGCAATGCGAAAAAGCAGGTGGGCGACGCCCCCACGCCCCTATGGAGGAGCCGCCACTCTATCTGAATACTGAAACCAAGACTACTGAGGATGAGCCACAAAGCCACGTCACAGCACCAACCATTTTATGGTCCACTCACACGGCATTCATGCATCACACACAAGACTTCCATACCGCCGGCCACTGGCCTAGTCCAAAGAACAGTGCATTCACATTAACAAACATTCAAGGGCCCATCACATTCATACGCCCCAGAACGGAATCTCTATTGAAGACAACCTCTCAACCAGTCATCAACCAAATTGCATACAAACACACCACAAACAAACCTCTATAACACATATGTCCAGACATGTTTACGGTTTGTGCATCCACAACCGTTGCAAATAAATAAACAGTTTGACTACATTTTTACCACCTGTCAAATACCCGCCTCCATTCTGAACATTACCAAACCCATGCCTAGTGAACCTTTATTAATGGCTCCCATGACAGCCACATGATGCTCAGGGAGGCATGTCTTACATGCGTCTTTAGAGCACTCACTGTAGTAAATCCAACTCTTTCTATTTGTGGATGCAAGTTGGGGGTGTTAGAGAATGCTTTCCGAGACCTACATTCCTCGAACTGAATGAGAATGTCTACCTTTAAAAATTAAGACAAACATGCTTGGGAATACTGCCTAAGTTCCCTAAGGAGCACTTCATAAACTACGAAGAACGTTGGTTTTTGACACAAAGGGTAGTGAGTAAGAACGTAGCATATGTCCCATCCGCCGTTATGTGTAGTGCTGTGACTGTAATGCACTTGTAATACAGCAAACTAAACATCTACTAAGTTCTGACAGGATGAAAATGGCAAGCACAGCAAACACTTTACCCATATGTGTAGCGTTGGGTGCAGAGTTCTCTGTAATGTCAAAGAGCCAAGTATTCAATTTAGTTTGGAATGCAGTAATTTGAGAGACAGCACTTATGTGTAGGGGCAGGTCATTCCACTCTACTGGAGCCAAAAAGGAGAAGTCACTTCTTGTTCTGGTGTTACGTATGCATAGTATTTGTGCAAGTAAGAGTCAAGCTGAGCAAAGGTGTCTGGAAGGTTTCTGAAATCTGAGAGGGTACTGCAGTATGCTGGGCCAGTGCCGTCTAAGGCTTTGAATGTGTGTGTCAAGGGTTTGAATAGGCCTCTGGATAGGGAGTCAGTGAAGCTGTTTAAGGTGGAGGTTGTGTGCATGTTGGGATGTTGAGGGAGGAGGCTGGCTGCTTCATCTGTATGGTTTGGAGCCATCTGCTTAGTTGAGGAAGGGAGTAAATCAGTATCTGGGTGAGCGTGGCACCAATGTGATTGAGTCCGTAGGTGAAGATGAAGTTATGACAAGTGTATCTGCAGTACCTTGACTCAGCCTTCAACTTATTCAATTTCCCAGTGAAAGCATACCTACCCTAAGCTTTTCCTACCCGTTCATGTCTCTGTCCTCATCAAAGTCCTGACTAATCCCGTTTACTTGCTAAGTGAACCCATATTAACGCCATCCTTCGCTAGCTACTTGAAGCTCAAGAAAACGTGTTTTTCATGCGCCTTCAGCGCACTCACTCTTCTAAATCCAACTCCTTTCAATTTATGGATGCAAGTTGGGGATGTCCAAGAATGTCTTCAATGGCCTACATTCCTCAAACTGTGTGAGCATATCTACCTATGAAACTAAGGCAAACATGCTAGGAAAGCTGCATAGGTTCCCTAAAGTAATAAGCCAAACAAATGTCCCATGAGACTCACTCACCAGACACTTCTACTTTTGCTCTGGAAGTGTGAAAACTCAATTTGTGACTTGTATCATGATCAATATTATTGATAAAGGGTGCAGGACACAATATCTTGTATGATGATGATTTTCACATTGTCAGTATAAGGACAATATACATTCTTCCCAGAAGATTCCAGAAGTTTTCCACATAGAAATGTGTGGAAATGTGGGTTTTTAGTAGAATTTTGAGGTTTGCAAAGGCTTCTGGGAAAAAATGAACTGGTAAAAGCCATACAAGTCACACATCCCTGAACTCCCCTGGCTGTCTAGCTTTAAAAAATGTACAGGTTTGCCTAGGTCCCAGCTGAGCTAGGGCCCAAAATCCACAGCTACACACATTGCAATAAAAGGGTCTATTTTCAGTGTAAAAAATGTGATGCGAGTAGGTTGTGTTTTGGGCCCTTTCCTGTTGCAGGCACAAGGCCTACCCACATACGTGAGGTACCATTTTTATTGGGAGACTTAGGGGAATGTTGGGTGGCAGAATGTTTGTGGCTCCACCTAGATTCCAGAACTTTCCATCACAGAAAGATGAGGAAAATGTGCGTTTTTTGTAAATGTCTGAGGTTTGAAAGGTGTTCTGGGTAGAAGAACCTGGTGAAAGCCACACAAGTCACCCCACCCTGGATTTCCCATGGTGTCTAGCTTTACAAAAATGTGCAAGTTTGCTTGATTTCCCTAGGTGCTGGCTGAGCTAGGACCCAAAATCCACAGCTATTCACTTTCCAAAAAACAAGGGTCAGTTTTGTGAGGAAAAATGTGATGTACCCTTGTTGTGTTTTGGGCTGTTTCGTGTTGCAGGCACTAGGCCTACCCTCACAAGTGAGGTACCATTGCTATTACCATTTGAAGTTCGCTGCATTTGTGCCTTTCAAATGTAAGCCAGCGTGTAAGAAGGAAGACATTTTGAAAAATTCTCTCTTAATCATATGGTAGTACGGGTACCCACAAATTCAGAGATGTATAAATAACAACTGCTCCTAAACTCCCAATCTTGTGCCCATTTCAGAAATGCATTGGTTTCAATGATATCCATTTTTCACTGTACATATTTCACCATATGAATTGCTCTATACTCGGTACACAATGAAAAAACATTCAAAAAGTGCAGCTCAGTTGTTGGTTCTGGGTACCTTGGATTCTTGAACAACCTGCAAACCCTAAATAACCCAGCAACCAGAAGGGTCTAGCGGATGTAATGGCATATTGTTTTTGTAAATCGGCCATCGTGACAAAAAGTTGCAGATGAAAACCTGGTCACAAATGCCTGTTTTTTCCTATATTTCTTTATTTCAACAGTTAGTTTATTTGGAAAACCTTATGACCTCTTGCTGAATTCGCAATTTTGTCTATTTTTCAGAAATCTACAGCTTTCCAGATCACCCATGAGTTTCACACTGGTCTCCACCACAAACTTGAAGTAGGTTGATATTCAGAAAAATAGGAAAAATGGGCTACCTCTTTGAAAAATGCCAAAACTTTGGTAAAAAATGTGAATTTTTATTCAGCTCTGCATGTTTCTGAAAGCTTGGAAGATGGTGACTTTAGCACAGCAACCATTCGTTGATGCCATTTATCATATTTTTTCCCAAAAACTAATATTTTAGCTATATTTTGCCTATTTTCTCGGTCCTCTCTGGGGGAATTCACAAACCCTGGGTACATTTAGAATCACCAGGATGTTGGAAAAGAAGAACCCATATTTGGCGCGGATACCTTACGTGGAACAAAAGTTATGGAGCCCTAAGCTCGAACTACCCCAAATAGCTCAAAAAGGGCTCAGCACACTGGGGGTTGTGCGGGGGGGGGTAGGGAGAGGAAAGACCCAGACGATAATGGGTTAATATTATGTGTTACTGTTGTTTATGTAAATGTTATTAATATAGCCTTATAGCCCGCCGTAGGGAATATACCGGCTATTAAAGGCCCGCTCAGCATTAAAGGCCCGAGCCGAGCGCGAGGGCCTTTAACAAGGGAGCGGGACTTTAATAGCCGGTATAGCCCAGCTACGAAGGGCTATATAGGTTATTAGGAACATTCTGCCACTAGAGGGCAGAATGTTCTAACAAATAAAACAAAGGCCTCTCAGAGTTCGAGGGGGTTTAAATCCCCTCGGGCTCCGAGAGGCCTTTGTGAAAACAACATTGGAATGTTGCTTAGTGGGCCTTTACCGGCCCGTAGAAGCACGGAGCACTCCATTGACTTCAATGGAGTGCTCCACATTCCAATGTTCTAATTGGTTTTAAAACATAACTTGTAATTTTAAGTGATTTAGAATATTTATTATGCTGAAGGCAGAGAAACAAGCAGTATGGTGCTCCCCTCTCTCCTATGAGTATTTACTCGGAGGCTGCAGCAGGGACTTTAGCGTCATGGTGAGGCCTCTGCCCCCCCTCCCAATATGATGACATGAAATCAGCAACCTACCATCGGGCTAGAGGGACCCCAAAGACTGTCTGCTGGCCCGCTTCTTTTTGCCATAGTGACAGAACCATTTGCTAACCAGCTCAGCAGACAAGGTAGACAAGACAGATACCACATGTAAAGTAGTGGGTTCTAGGCCCACATACTTGTTAATGATGGACACGGACACCTAGGGGTATGGTACTGATAACTGGCCACAAGCACGTTCAGTCTGGCTCCTTTACTGGCAGTGTCACCTGACCAGTGACGCCTGTGTTAGATGGATGTGGGGTGGTTGTACGGGCCAGCCCTCGTGGGAGAGGCTGGTAAAACACTAGACTGTGTCCAGCACGACCCAACACCATATGCGCAAGCCTCTCCATCCAGGGCATAAACGCACTACAACATATGGGTAACTGGCTGGGACTGAGTAACTGGGTGGGATATCTCAACAAGGTGAGGTTTCTTTGGGGGGGGGGGGGTGCATACTATGAATCTTTCAGGGACTGAATAAGAACCTAAAGTATCCAAACAGAAACTTCTTGCTGCACAGTGCATTATGCTCGGCTATGCATTGCACATGGAGAGCAAGAAATGAGGAACCAAAAACAAACACAGAGGGTTAAAGTTAGTCTGCATGATAACAGGCAAAATGAAAGAAGTTACACCACCATATAAAGTCATATTACAACAGGCAAAGCGGTCATTAGATTAACTTCAAAGCAGATGAGAAGAGGATATTGGCAGAGGTCTTGAAGATCCAGAGTGGGAACATATAATGTTCCCCAATATCACGAAACGCCAGGTTCAAACCGATACAATTTAATTATTTACATAGGACTTATATTACACCACAGCAAGTTAATACATATTAATTTCTTGCTCAGGCGACTTGCCTTAGCTGTAAAATGCTGGATGCAAATTTTTATCACATGACCAGGGAATGCTTCTAATTTAATGATTATTGGCAACAAATTACAAACTCAATAAACAGGCCCACAATCGAATTCACAGGAGAGACATGTATATTAAACGCCTTCCCACAACCCAATCAAAAGAAAACCATCTGCAGATTCATTGCTCTTTCTTTCATTCGTTTTAGTGAGAAGGCAGATAGCAACGGACTGGAAGAGTAGCGAAACTCCCATCTATTATCAGCTGGCATTTTGAAGTTCTGAAATGGGCGGAATGTGTGAGTACCTTCTTGCACATGGAGACAAGGCGCGGTCAAAGGAAGCCTGCTTTTGAACAGGCAAAGGATGTCATACTCGCTGAGTTTAGGAGAGACGAGAAGTAGGACTCACAATAAGGCGAGAGGTGAAAAGTGAGGAGGGTAAACCCCAAGGTGTTGGCATGAGATTTGAAATGCCTGCATCAATCATGGGTTTGTTGAGCGCAACTACTCACCCGAAGGGTCTCAAGGCGCGGGGGGGTGAAGGAGGGGCGAGCGCAAGATCCTGGAAGTTTATGGCGATTCGTCGAAGAGCAAGGTCTTGAGGTCCTTCGTGAACTTGGAGAGTGTTGGCATCTGTCTGAGGTGGAGTGGGAGGGTGTTCCATGCCTCGGCCGCGAGGAAGGTGAAGGAGCGACCTCCTGTTCTGGTCGGATAGCACCTACAACCAGTGGTCGAAGTGGGGGAAAAAAAGTAGGAGAACTGTGGGCAGAGAATCAGAGGGCGGGAATAACCCGAGGATTGGGTCAGTGGGCGGAGTCAGAGGTGTGGCAGAAAGAGCAAAATATCCCAATTTATTGTATTTGTTTCCCATTTCACTAACCGGTTACAGCTTATTACGTTATTTAATTCAACCAATGGATACACATGTTTATTTAAGGTTTAATATGAGTCATTGACATTAAAATACATTCACAAAGTGGAATATGTTTCCAATCACAAAACAACCCAAATACGCTTAAAAGTGGAAGCACACGCCATTTGTCTCGGAGCCATGGAGTTTCTGTCATCAGCACTTCTCCTCCCTTTTTCTACAAGAGCAGTTCAAACATGAATGGCATAATATCCTAGTTTGCAAATGTTTTCCACATAATTATGGCTCTGCCATATTTGCCACATAATACATCATCTGCTGCATAATCTGATGATTTTAACTAATAAATTGTTTGTAGCTCAAACGGATCAAAAGTTACTAAAAAATGTGACATGCTGCTGTGAAGTGGAGGGCCCTTTGCAAAGGTTGATTGGTCACCTTTCTCACTGCTGCAGTTGTATGTTCCACTGGTACTAATAAGGAAAAATCTTTGCAGAGACTGTTAGCATGTGTAAAAATGTCAAAATAATAAAATATCAGAAAATTTACAGTGCCACTAATACCAGTGTAGGCTGTCAGAGCATTTTGCATCACACATATTGCACAGAGACAATCAATCATACATGTGTAAATCACTGTATAAGAAATGTTACACAAGACAAAGGACTACAAGGTGTAGGAGTCACATGACAACCATACTAGTAGGCAGCATAGTTTAATAGTGATTGGTCTGGAGAAACACAAACTCCGAATTTAAAAAGTAATACCATGGTTGGGGGTTCTCTTTAATAATCAAAATTGATTTCTATCCAAATGAACCTTTTTTTGCAACATTAAGATAATCAAAGACTGGGGAAAAACCATAACGCCCTAATTTATACCTTGCAGTGTGCATGCAGCTCTTAGATGACAGTTAATAGCTCACTGGTCTATGTTAGGATTTTAACTTATTAACTGCAAGTAACAATAGGGTCTCTCTGACAAAAGCAGTAACCCACTGACCTATTTACATCATATGCACTTTGTGATCTGCATGGTACATGTTCTTAGCAGCAGGTATATTAACCCTCTGCGCTTGCTTTCCATGAGTCAAAACTTCCACTAGACAAAACACCATCTCTCTCTACTATGGACATTAATCACCGGAGTTAGCATGACATTTTTACTGTTGCCGAAAATTCCTGGAGGCCAGGAAGGAGGCAGCAAGTGCTTTTAAAACCATATTATACTTGCAAACACGACGCCCCCACCCGAAGTCAGAGCCCGGTGCGGTCGCACTGCTCTAAATCCACCCTGATCAAGGGTCCTGTGACCTCAGTGACAGAGTCACTGTTGCTCTAGGGTGTGCTGCTTCATAGGCCTGCTGTCAGAGTCCCACAAGCCTTACCTTATACTCGTGAGGCGATCTCGCAGAGGCGACATGAACCACCACCGCCAGTCCCCACCTTACCCTAGTAGATGTGTGAACGCTGACCAGGATGGAGATGGGACCGGGGGTTGAAGCCAGAAAAGGAAGAAACTTGAGGCTGTGTATGTTCCTGAAATCCCTCAAGACACGGGGTCTGTAAAGGAAGAATAAGGGCACAGCTTTTATCTCTGAAGCACCCGCTCCCTTCTTTAGTCTCAGGACTACTAGATCAAAGCAAAAGGACAGTATGGTTTACCTTGTATGTACACAAAGGAAGACGTCAATAAGGAACAGCAAAGAATAAGCGCTCCTGTGCTTCTACCAGGAAACAGAAAGTCTTCAGTGCACCTGTGAGTGCACGTGAAAATGTTCCTGAGTTCCAGTAACCAACAAATAAAGTACCAGCGCTCCTGCACTTCGAAATCAAAATCATAAAAACCAGCGCTCCTGCGCAAATAATAAAGAGAACTTGACAGTACGCTTGAGAACACACTCCTATGCGTGGTGACAGTGAAGAAAAGAAAACCAGACTTCTAATAGGGGTAAAAGACCAGAAAGATGCCTGCACGTAATTACAGTCTTGTGTCAGGCAAGGTAGGGTAGCTATGCTTCTAGAACCGTCTGCCTAAGAAATAGCTACCTGCAGAAGAAGGCGCGGAGGACAGCAATCCATCCGCTGGTGGTGACGGCGTTAATCCAAAGCGCCGATGTACTGGCTGCGCCGGCTGTTATTCTCGTAACACCGGAAGCGCCGTGACCAGGGTGGCGTCCGCTTCCGATCCCTGAAGCTAAACCGCTAACCCGACTCCACATCGTGTAGCCGCGAGCACGCTGCGTAAAGCGTGCGGTCCCGCAGTCGTCCGTAACCATGACACCTGCTTGCAAGACTGGAGGTGAACCTCAGAATGAATTGTGGTGAACAGGCCTTCAAGGTTAACCCACACTTGCCACCGCTAGGGTCCACCTGCTGGTGCTAAGACACCAGGGCTTTTAAGATCTTGCGGGCCTTCTTAGGTGTAGCATGGGAATGTGCTCCGTCAGGAGGAGTGGTCTGGTGGACTGGTCATGAAGGCTGAACCTGGTTCCCCAGTTCCAAATTCAGCAACTCTGACCATAGTGCCACATCCTCTCCCCCACTGAACACCATACTGCCCCGCTGAGAGAAACTTGCACTGCCTTCAACTACAACCCAATTGTGCCTGCTATAAACACCTGGATGTGACTCAATTCAAATTACGCACTAGACAAGAGCAATGTGCTGCCTAAAAAAAAATTATCAACATTCTGAAAACAGCAAACACTCACAGAGAATGCAAGATTAAGTAAAGCATGTGAAATGTAAGCAGGAACAACACGGTTACCTTAACGCTTTTCCACTCATTATTCAGAAATCAGCGAGTGCTTTTGCCTGAAACGTTAAGGACAGGACTACAGGGCCCAGAAGGGACCTGTTTCAATGCCCATTTCTTATATCCTTACAATACGTAAGCAGTATGGTTTAAAATGACCACATCCATAAACAAGAGCCGCGGTACACATTTTGTTTTCCAATTCACCCATCAAGCAGGTATTTCAGTACCTCCAGGAATGGTGTACTTTCCCACCGAGGGAAAACAATGTTGTTCCAAGAGAGACAAGAATACAAAAGTAGCGCTTCACTGGCGAACACTGTAAAGTGGCGCTAATGTGTTTGGGTGTGAATAAAATCATTCTGGCCACTTTGCCACCGCTCTATCTTGCTTTAGATATTTATTTATTTTTCATATTTTGAATGTTTTATTTCTCTCCATCCAGAGGCTGCACTTTGAAATTGAAAAATGTCAGAAAAAGACAACGTTTCCAGCAAAAGTGTTTTTCTTTTTTGGATCCATTTCACACGGGAACAAATAAATGAAAGGAGGAAAGAGAGGGTGAGAACGTTTCTTGAAGTCAAGGTTTTCAGTGAGTGAGGAGGAGCGAGACTGAAAGAGAGGGAATAAGAGGGAGAGAGAGGGGGCAGCTGACAGCGGCAGGGCAGGAGAAGTGGACACAGTCCTTGTCTTCTCTGGGCAAGAAGGAGAAGACCGAGTCATTTTCCTTCTGTGCCCGCCCGGCCATCCCCGAATGCCGAGCCTTATCTGTAGGCCTTGACAATTTCTGGCGTCCTGGGACGCATGTTTAAAATAAAAAAGTTGGGGAACGGAACCTAATAAATTAAAGAAGTAGGGGCACGCTGTGCCCTGCCGATCCCGCCCACTTCGCCCACTGCCTACAACCATAAGCAGGTAGACCTAAAAAAATCATTGCAGCTGTGTCCAACACGCCTCCCCAACATCAACAGGGCTATTCATCTACAGGCAGTACACCGCTGGGACTGGAAACATGGAACACCAGGTTGGGTATGAGAATGAGCTGTTTAGAACTGAGTTTACTTGTTTCACTGTAGTGTTTTTTATAACATCTATTTGGTTTTAAACGATAAGAAGTGTAATTATACTTCACTGCTCCTGTTTAGTTAATGAAAGAACACTATAAAAATTAACAACCACCTAGCCCTCTTCTCCCCGATAGGATTAACACAGTGAGCATTCGAGTAATCTGCATCCGCAAAGCAAAATATTAAAAAGAAGAAAATGTCTCCCACATTTACTGCCCCCAGGATTGGGATTTCATGCGGAGTTCCACAAGGCTCTTCACTTTCTCCCTTGCTGTTTAATCTTTATGTCCTTCCCCTCATCCGGGCCTTGAAGAAATGTCTAGTTTGCGTGTTCAACTACGCTGATGATTTCCAACTTATATTCCCCATCAGCAACTCTCCTGACTCGGTCCATGCCTTTCAGTCCACTATGCTGTTCATTAGTGAATGGATGAACAGCAACCATCTTAAACTTAACCCGGATTAGACGGAGCTGGTTTTAACTGGAGACAATCACAAAAATCCCTGGGGTCCCCACTTTTGGCCCAATGAACTGGGTCAAGCTCCCTCGCCTTCTAGTTCAGCCAAGAGTCTTGGGGTAACAATTAACGAGGATCTCACTATGAAGTCCCAAATCGGGTCAGTAATCTCCACTTGTTTTTTCCATTTGAGGAAAATAAAAAAGATCCAAAGACTACTTACTCAGGATGCTCTGATTCAGGTGACTCTTGCCTTGGTCATGTCCCATACCGACTATGCCAACTCGCTGTATTTTGGCATCCCTTTATACCTATTAAAACGCTTGCAGCTGGTACAGAACCAAGCCGCGCGCCTGATTTCCAATCAACCTAGAAACTGCCATGTTACCCCGCTCCTTAGGAAATTACACTGGCTCCCGATTGCTCAGCGCTGCGCTTTTAAGGTTTGCTGCCTCATTTTCAAATCTCTTAATGGAAGAAGCCCCAAATTTTTGAACAGCTTGATTATAAGACATGTACCCAGACGCAATTTGCGTTCGGCCTATCAGCAATTCCTGTCCATTCCCTCATTTAAATTGAAGCGTGTAGGCGGTGCGAGGTTTGCCATTTTGGCCCCCAAACTTTGGAACTCTCTTCCTTCTGAAATCCGCTTTTGCACCGACCTCTTAGGTTTCAGAAAATTTCTCAAGACCTGGCTATTTCGACAGGCTTATGAGTAACTCTTTAGGACACAGGTATCCGTCAGGGCAGCGCCATGAAACCACCCCGGTGTACGTGCGCTATATAAGTTTCTTTTAACATAACATAACACATTATGCTCCATCTTCCACGTCGTATTACTTTAACAATGAAGTAAATGCAAAGCTTTCAGTCTAGGCGGGCAGGTCGCCTGGGGAACGCCCCTCGACAGGTATGACACGAGTGACTTCCATATTTTTTTTTTTTCTTTTTTCTCATTTGCCTCAGACCTCAGTTGACACAAGAGTAGGATGTCTATGGCCGTTACTCGGTTTTAAGGAGACGTAGGCATCAAGATCGAACCGGGAGAAGACACCCGCCTACCGGCAAACGACAATCCCACCTAGAGTCACTGTATCCCCTTTTAAGTAGAGGGGCTGGTCTCACTCTCTTCTGATAACCTTTGACCGAAGCGGGAAGGCCCAACACAGTCAAAGAGCATCCATGAGGCTTAATCATAGGATCCATGTAGTTGTTATAAAAAAGGATAAGCAATTAATGTGCCTAAGACCACTTTAGTAAACAATCCCATATTACTTTTTTCTTGCTACTCTGTAGTCTAGCCATATCAATCTTAGAGATTTTATATAGAGAGGACAACCATTCTGTGTGTGTGGGGGGTATATCCTCTACCCATTTCTTACATATTTCCTCCTACCCAGCAATATTGCATAAAATAGGAACCCCTAGCAGGTCCTGTTACTTCGCTATCTATACCAAATATAACCAGGGGAGGGAAATGTGAACAGGGAATCCTAGAATGTCCGTTATAGTTTCACTCACTTTCTCCCAATATTCAGTTATTGCTGGGCAATCTTTGAACATATGGATGTCCGAGGCATTTACCAGACAACACTTCTTGCAACTAACCGCAGGACCCTTAGCTATTTTATATAATCGTGCTGGAGATAGATAAGCTCTGTGGATGGTAAAATAATGATTCCTTCTGAGCCAGGCTGGTTTTACAGTCGCATACAAAGTGTTAAAGGAAGTTTGCCACAGATCCTCCAGTTGTTCATTTGGCATATAGGATCCCCATTGTTCTTCAGCCAGTTTAAAGTCTCCATCAATGGTATTTTCTATGGCCCAATAGAAAAAGGAAACTTCCTTCTTTCCCGGCGGCCTAGAAACTAGTTGCTCCTCTAAAATATTTCCTATACCTATTGGTTTTTTGAGACTCTGGGACCAACTCTGCAGCTGTAGATATTTAAACCTGGACAAACCTCCCTCTAGTCTGTTATGGGGTGATAGCCATGGTATAAGGGAGCCGTCTGAAGCCAAGTCCCTCCACATCTTCATTCCCGCAATCCTAAGTGGTATGGCCAATTTGTCTTTTAGGCAATCTGGAACCCCTGGAGAGTCCCATAGAGGGGCCATACTCGAGAAATAATTAAGACCTGTGCATTGTTTAATTCTAGCCCAAATACGCGCCATCCCCAGCAGGACTTTCAACCTGATCTTCTTGAAAAATTTCTGGTCCCCAAATTTAAACAAAAATCCCTCCTGGGGAAGGTCCCCTCCTTTTAACATGGCCGAAAACATGGCCCCTGTCCCTGTATGATCTGGTATTTTTAATAGCATTCTTGCATGTGATAACTGAAATGCCCAAGCATAATATTGCAAATCTGGTAGTGTTAAACCTCCCTTCTCCCTCCTACGCCTAAGCTTCCTCCAAGCTATTCTTGTGGCCTTATAAGCCCATGCAAATGAATTAATTGCTTGCTGGAGCTTATCAATCTCTTTTTTATCAAAGTGCAGGGGAATGGTGTCAAAAGAAAAGTAATTTTGGGAAGTATAACCATCTTAATCAAGTTGATCCTACCCAAAATGGTCAGTGGGAGATGAGCCCAGGATTTCATTAGCCTCTGGCATTCTTTAGATACGTTAGACAGGTTGGTCCCTGCTATCTTGTCAATGTTCTGGACAATCTTGACCCCCAAATATCTTATTTCACGCTTGATCGGAAGCTGACAATCTGGCAGGTTCCAAGCCATGATATCTGTCTTACCCGCATTAACCTCATAACCGGAAACCTGCCCGAAGTCTTGTGCCAGCTTAATAACCTTGTGAAAAGATGTCTCCAAGTCGGACGAAAGAATTAAAACATCGTCCGCATAAAGAGCTACTTTCCTCTCCCATGCCCCAAATCTAAAAGGTGGAATGCCTACTTTGTCTCTCAAACGTTGAGGAAAAGGCTCTATATATAGATCAAAAAGAAGCGGAGAGAGGGGGCAGCCCTGTCTAGTTCCCCTGCTGATTTTAAAAGGGTTCGTCAATTTGCCATTGACTAAAAGTCTAGCCGAAGGATCGTGGTAGATAAGCTGGATGGCTCGACTAAATTTTACTCCAAAGCCAAACCTATCCATTACTGCAGCAAGGTAGACCCAGTTAACCCTGTCAAACGCTTTGGTAGCGTCAAGTGTTATGGCTGCGAGAGGTAATGAAAAGGTTGAAGCCAAATCAATAGCGCCTATAAAATCATAGGTGAGATTTGAGAGATTTCTGCCTTTCACAAAACCCTTCTGGTCAGTGTGAAGTAATCCACCAGCCACTGCTCCCAGCCTATCTGCTAAAATCCTCGTGAAGACCTTATAGTCAGTATTTAAAAGTGAAATGGGTCTATAAGACACACATTCCACTGGATTCTTTCCTGGCTTCAGGATCAGTGAGATGGTGGCTTCTCCCCATGAATCGGAAAGCCTAACACCTTCTGAAAGAATCTTATTGAAAAGCATAGTCGTAGTTGGAATAACTGCCTCTCCCAAGGATCTATACAGTTCGACAGGCAGCCCATCAGGCCCTGCAGCCTTTCCTCTCTTACATGCCAAGATAGCCTTTCTAACCTCTAGCTGTGATATATCTCGCTCCAAGTTTTCTTGCTGTGAGGAATTTAAGGAGGCAAGCCCACTTCCCATTAACCACTGACTAGCACTAGTAGTGTCGACTACATTATCCTCATCATATAGGTCTTGAAAAAAGGCGAAAGAGGCATCCCCAATCTCTTCATCCGTGAAGACCGAAGTGCTGCGATCCTCGCTATCTATTCGCTTTATTATATTCCGCGTTCTATCGGCCTTAACCTTCCATGCCAAGAGTTTACTGGCCCCCTCCCCATATTCAAAATGGGCAAGCTTACTAGCCTCCCATTTTTTGGTGAGCCTTAACTGAATGATATTATCCAGCTGATCCTTCAAACTTGACAGATTCGCCAGATATTCTTGGCGATTTACGGGGCAGTTTCATTGTTTAAAATCATCTCCACTGCCTTCATCTCAGACTCTATTTGCGTCACCTCTTCCCTATACTTCCTGTTCTTATAGCTAACCCTGCTCATAACTATACCTCTTAAGAACGCCTTCCAGGCATCCCATACCACAGAAATCTCGACTGAGCCCACATTTGTGTTGAAAAAATACTCCGATTCCTGTAATAGATAGTTAACTTCAGGCTCATCAAACAATAATGAGCGATCAAATGTCCATATCCTTGGATGTTCTCTCCCTTCTAAAACTAAATCCATACATACAACAGCATGATCGGACAGGTGTGGAGTCAGGTAACCCAAGTCCTTGATTTTACCCCTCAGGTCGTGACTAACCAGTATATAATCTATTCTGGACTTGTGACAATACTTATTATTATAAAAAGAAGCACCCAACTGAGAACCCGATCTCTCTCTCCACACATCACACAGTCCCATCTGTGCCATCATTGTTTGCAGGTATGTCCGGGATTTAGGTGATGTATTCGCCCTACTGCTTGGAGATTTATCCAGTAAGGGATTTAAAACGATATTAAAATCACCTGCCATAATAATAGGCTCTGGAAATTCCAGAAGGTGTAAGAAAATAGTTTTTAGCACGGAAGGGTCATCCTGGTTTGGACCATAATAGCCCACCACTGTCATCAAAGAGCCTTGAATAGAAAGTCTAACGATAGCCCACCTGCCACCTGGGTCTGTCATAGACTTTAATACTCGGGCCTTAGCTTGGTTCTTAACCAAAATGGCTATACCTTTGATATTAACACTCTGATTTGAGCAAATAATATGTTCAATCCATTTAGCTTTTCTAAAAATTTCATGCAATTCCTCCTTCAAAAGATGAGTCTCTTGCAAAATAATGACCTGAGCAGGGGAATCTTTAAGATATTGTAAGATCTTTACCCTTCTAGATTTTACTCGCAGGCCATTTACATTCCAGGATAAGAACAGTATATTATTCATGGTGGTTTAGAGGGTAAGAACTTTAGGATGCAACATCTCCCACCACACCGCTCACAGGATAAACACAACCAGCCTGTCCAGCATAATAAATATAAATCAATCAAACCAAAAGACAAATGACGATTTTTTTCTTCTTTTTTTACCCCTATGCTCCCCACCCTGTGCTCCCTCCCAAACCCTACAGGAACCCCCACCCTCTTCCCTCCCTGGAGAACCCAACCCCCATTTGCCTGGACTGATAGTCCAGATTCTACTACCGGGGCACCCATGGAGTCCCTCTATACTCAAGATACTATATACAAGTGACGATGTACAGAGACCCCCCTTAAAAGACTTTATCTCCAGTTTTCTTTGATTTTGAGGTTTTAAGGATTTAAGCTTAAATTAGGGTTCAAAATACAACCCCACAAACTTGGGCTTAGCCATAGCTAATATATCAGTGTGTCCTACCTATTTCTCTAAGGACCAATCTCTCCAAAAACCTCTTTACTATTTTGTAGTCTTGCCTAGGCATTCCAGAAGCTCATCTGCCTCCTGAACTGATTTTAAATTGTACATCTTATTGTTATACATAATTTTCAGGAGCGCAGGGAACTTCAACTGAGCAGTCGCACCAAATTTCTTAAATTCGTCCATTTTCCTCCCCAACTCCCATTGTCTATCCAACGTAGCACGGGCCAAGTCAGAGCGAATTTCATAGGAAAAATCCCTGGGTTTCAATGATTTTTGCGTCAGGGCGCAATTTAAGATTTTTTTCTTCAAAGAAAACGTGAGGAAGTTTATAAGGATCTTCCTTGGTTTGGGACGATTTGGATGTTTCCTAAAAGGGGCTCTGTGGATCTTCTGTATGTCCCTTTTCAAGTCTTCCTCTGTTTCTTCTATCTGTATCGACTCCTTTATAAGGGTCACTATGAAGGACTTGATGTCGTCTCCTTCTCTGCCCTCCGGAACATTCAAGAGACGGAGGTTATTCCTCCGTGAGTTGTTTTCTAACGTCTCAAGCCTGTCCCGGAGTGATGCCTCATCCTTCTTAAGTTGTACAATTTCTGATCTGGCAACTCCCAGGTCATCTCTTATTTCACCCACCGAGCTTTCTAGGGCCACTGTTCTGGAATTTAAGAGTTCGATCTTTTTCTCTAATGATTCACAAAACAGCCGAATCTCCCCTTGATTTGCTTCGGAGACAGAGAACCCCTTCCTAATATCCACAGATAGAGAAGAGAAGAGAGCCTCCATAGAGGATGCTAAAGATCCTGCATTTCCTTGCTCCTCAGAGACTTCAACTTGCTCTATACTGTCATTTTCTACTCTAACTTGATTTACTTCTCGCCGGTCTCCATTGTTTGCCTTACTTTGATCGGGCCCCAGAGCTGTCGAGGCTATTTTGGGAGAAAGCTGTGACGTAAAAGGAGGACTATTCAATACTTCCATTCTTTCTTGAGTGGGTATTAACTCCCTTACACGTTTTCTTAGGTTCGCCCCTGTTCGGTCACATCTAACACCAATGGCTGGACTTTGAAGTAGGACCGCAGGGATGGCGTGATCTTAATCCTCGAATCCAGGGAGTACTTTTTAGCTCTATCTGACTTGATTCTTCTACTTTTTACCTCACAATACTGAAAGGTAGAATAGCCAGTGGCAGTCCCTATCTCAGGGATTACGCCGGTCTTTTCCTCCTCCGCCTGATTTTGATTATTGCTTGTACCCAAATTTCCTTCTAGACAACACTTATTTATTTTGCTGGCTTGTTTTGCCTTCGTCACCCTACCACCTTGCCTCTGCCCTTTTTTGCCTCCTGTTATTGGGGGTACTGTGGGGGCAGTATTATTAATAATACTGATGAAATTTCCTCCCCCTTTCTGTGCCTCCTGTTCCAGATGGTTAACCACCCTTTGTGGCAGCAACTGAAGTCGTGTGGGCGTAAATACAAGCCTGCCCCCCTCCGCTGACAATGTAGCACTTACCGTGCCTGCCAACCTCCCTTCTTGCCCTTCCAGCACCTGATTTTGTTGATCCTGCTGCAATTGAGGTTGTTGCTGCGGCGGCAATGATGATGGCTGCAAAATTTGAAATCTTTCGTCTTCTGGAAGCGCATACAACCGCTTCAGAGAACTCCCTCGTGATACTGACGAAAGGCGTCCTGTGCTGCCCCTTCCAGTATCGACCCGGAGGAGCCCGCGAGCCGCTGCTCTGCGACCCCTCCTCAGCTCCAGGGCGGCGGCAGACCAGCGCGGCAGATCCAGGGACACACCAACACACATCCCCCAGCACAAACGGGAGATGATACGGCTCGGAAAACACCAGAAATGTCGAAAAAGTGAAGACTCAACCCAGCAAAATAAAAGATTAAAGGAAAACGAAAGCACCGCGGGTCTCAAACTTCGCCTACATCCAAACTTCGGGACGTGAGTACCTCCGGTAGCAAGCGACCGCTCAACTAGCGGCCGCCATGTTCTCCCCCCCCCGAGCTGTTCTCGCCAACACCGAGTGACTTCCATATTGGTTCAAAGGAGTTCCGTGGCCTGAAAAGGCTGTTGTCAATTATTCCATAGTCAGAGCGTTCCTTAGTCTAAAGTACCAGGTAGGCTGCAATAGAGGGCAGACCTATGTTTTTTCCAAAAGGATGCCAGAGTCGTTTTAGCCAGACAAGTCCACCTCAAACCACAGTCACTCCATGTTTGATATTGTAGGCCGAGGAAGCATAGGCCAAGCACCACAAAAGAAACTCCAGGGGCAGCGCATAACCTAGTATTGTCCTCATTGTTGCCAAAATTCATTCCCAGCAAACGTTTATTAATGGATAGTCCCACCAAATACGTTTAAAGTCTCCAAACTGCCCACATACATTCCAATGGACCCCGGGAAAGCTTTTTTCCCCACTTTGGCTGGATAACAATACCCATCTAAGGCCACATTGGAAAGGACCTGTATGTCCGTAATTCTGAGAGTTTTTACATATATGTCGCCATGGGGTATACCAGGAAACACCCGTTATTTCTAAATCTGGTAGCTTAGACCACCTTGAACAAAGGGAATGGGGACATGTAATGGTTCACTGTTGTAGTATGTTGTAGAGACTAGTAAGGCTTCCTCTAGTCTCCAGCTTAGTTCACAAACTTTTCCAGGTGAGACAGTTCCCGAATGGCTACGGTCCTTGTGAGTGGGTGAAATAATGCAGAATGAAAACTTTCCTGTTCTTTTATCTGAAAATTGTGTTTACAAGCTTTGAACAAAGGGATATCACTGTTTCTGAGATTGTTAAAAACTCTCCAGCCTTTAAGCCACCGAAGTGTGCCAGGTTTAGAGTGGATGTGAAAGCTGGGTTGTGATGTATAGGAGTATTAGGAGAAGGCAAGACTTGTCCACTGGAACATCTGAGGAGCGTATGCCAGACATCTAGCATGATCTTCAAGGGGTGCTATAGAGATAAACTTTAGTATGTCTCGCCTTCTTGGGTTTCTAGATCAGATCCCACACTTTCCATGCATACCCAGTGTTGTTCTGATAGTCTACATGACCAGTCCGCTATAACTCTCAATTAAACTGCCTTGTAGTTGAATGATACACCAGGAAGGGCCAAATCACTATCCTATTTGTGGTGTTTGCACACGTTTGTAATTTAACCTTGCCCACCCTCTTTTTCAAATAAAGTGTAATGTCAGAAATTTAAGCTGCTGGAGAAACGAGTTAGGTACCTCAATTGATAATGTTCGAAACAAATAAAAGACCCTTTAGGATTATTGTCATCTTGACTGTATTGATTCTGCCCAACCAGGATAAAAATAGTGGGGACCACCTCTGATAGCCTTCACGTATGGGTGTTAATAGTCTTGTAAAGATCCTCTAACTGAGACTTAATTTAAATACCTAAGTATTAAATATATTTCAAGCCCATCGAAACAGAGACCATGTTTAGATTAACCATACGTCTAGATACTGTCTTAAAACTCCTGTAGCAGTTGTAAGACTATTGTAGGGAAGTGGTAGGGGAAGTCAATGATAATACTACATTGTATGCTAACAGTGTGATTTTATGATCTTCACCAGCCATGGGAAAGCATTTTATCTCACCTTCTGCTTGAATTATGGCTCCCAGAGGTTCAATACTTAAGCAAATAATAAGGGGTGGAGTGGCATTCCTGCATCATTCCCCTTTGCAGATGGAAAGGTTCAGAGCATTTCCCATTTACTTGTACCCTAGCTGTTGGGAAAAGGTAGCCTTCCATTAACGTTTTTATAAAAAAGTGGACCAAAGACAAATCTCTTGAGTGTGCTATTCAGAAACCCCCAATCCACCCAGTCAAAGGCTTATTCTGCATCCAGGAACACCAGGATAGCGGGTATATCTCTTTTGTGCACTTTTTTGACCAGTGAATTATTCTCCTGATATTAGCATGCGTTTGCCGTCTTTTCATAAATCTCAACTGATCTGGACACATCTATCTGGGAAGAAGCTGTTCTAACTGGGTGGCCAAATAATGTAATATTTATTTTAGGATCTAAATGAAGTAAGACTAGTGGCCTATAAGAAGTACACTTGGTGATATTTTTACCTTGCTTTAATATGAGGTATATCTGAGCTTCCGCCACTGTAGGCGAGACCCTGCCATTGTCTTGTATGTAGTTGAAGAGTTGTGTCAAATGGGGGGTTAAGGTGCCCACAAATGTTTTATAGAAATGTCAGGGCCCAGCGCATTCTAAAGCTTAAGGGCCCTATTGGCCATTTTAACTTTGTCCTCCATTATAGGACCCTCAAGCTACTTCTCTTCAAGCAGGGAATCTCTAGTGTACAGACCTTGATAAAAGGAGGAAAGGTGCTCAATTTTCCTGAATCTGATTTAGCTACCTTCTCTGTTCTTTTTTTTGTTAATGATTTTTTCTGCATCTGATTGATAGGTTCTTACATGATATCCTCTCAGATATTACGAGGAATACTGGCAAGCTATTTAAGATCTCAATGAAAGATAAAGTATACCTCCCTAATGTGATTGCAGCAATAATGGAACGCGAAAAAGGAGTCCATAATATACTTGTTAATGTGCTGCATGACGCTGACCTTATGTTACGTAAAACGATAAATTTATGTTTAAACAAAAGATTTACCTCTAATGTGCCTCGCCAGCATTTTACCAAGAGTCCTTATGCCAAAACTTTCCCCCGATATGTTGCTGCCAGCATTTTTGCCCTTATGCACGATTTACTTCCTGTATGTCAGTGACGAGCCAAGATTTTGACACAGGAGGCTCTTATGTCAAAGATTTACCTCCAATATGCCAGAATTTTAACGTGGGTGCCGCCTTAAACCAAGAATTGCCACCAGTATGCCATGACCAGCGGCAGACTCACCAGCATAACACACTCACTCGTACATTCACTTACTCAAGATCGCTTACATGCATTTACTCACTCATTTTGCTCACTCCTTCTCACTCACACTCCCTCACAGTTATTTCCAATCATGCTGTTACTCACTTTTTTTTTTTTTTGCCTTATAAGCCTTCCATAACACACATAGGGACTGCACCGTCCCAGCATTCTCCGCAAAGTATTGTTCCGTTCGTTCCTGGTACCTGTCCTGGAACTCACGGTCTCTGAATAGATTTGGGTCCAAACGCGGAGGGACCGTCCACTCTCTCTCAGGGCCCCATAGCCAAGTCTCCATTAGGGAATGATCCGATATACCTCTGGCCCTGTGGCTGCTGGCTCTGAACAGACCAGCCGAGGTTGTGTGTGTAAAAATGTAGTCTAGGCGAGATCCGCTACCGTGAGCTGCCGAGACATGGGTGAATTGTCTGGCCTCCTGGTTGTGTGCCCTCCATAGGTCAACTAACCCCAGTGCATTCACAAACGCAGGCAGTGGATGAGTTCCCCGGGGTCTGTGCAACATGGTGTCCCTGTCGAGGTCCTGTGACATCGTCGCGTTCATGTCTCCCCCCATGATCAGAATACCCGAGGGCATATCGAGCAGTAGCTCCCCTAGGTCGGGAAATGCCCCCCGTTCATCCTTGGTGGTATGTATACAGAGCAGATGTTCAGGGCGAGACCCTCCCATGACCCCGCCAGCGCCACGTATCTTCCCAAACGATCACACCAGGTGCGGTGCACCACCAATGGTAGGGAGTTCCTGGATAAGATCGCCGTCCCCCTGAATCCAGAAGTAAAGCCAGCATGAGCCAACAGAGTGTATCCGAACCGATTCAGGGCTAAATACTTGTTACCTTTCAGGTGCGTCTCCTGAAGGAGCACTATGTCCGGGGAATGTCTATGTAAATATTGAAGTACCATAGTGCGCTTAATCCTGTCCCCCAGGCCATTTACATTCCACGATAACACCTTGAGTCGCCTAGCCCGATGTGCAGTCATCCTGGAAGTGTCTCGCCTCCCGCTGTTACTCACTTTTAGTGTCACTCACTCTCACCTTCTCACTGTCTCACTTATTCTCACTCATTCTCACAGTTAGTCACTCTCACTTGTTCTCTCTTGCACCCTCTGCCACTCACTCTCACTCTCTAACTTTCACTCACACTCTCTCTTACACACTATCATGAAATTATGCTCCCTTATATTAACTCTCACTCATGTTCATCCTCACTCACACTTCAACTCCCTCACCCTCTCTCACACACTTTCTCACTCAGTCACTTGCACTCACTCTTACTTTCACTCACATTCTCATTCCTAGTTTCAGTTATTCTCACTTACTCTGACACTCATTTTCACTCACAGTAACACTGTCTCTCACGCATCCTCACTCGCTCCCCCTGTCATTCAGTCCTGCTCACTTTCACTGACATACACAAGCTCGAAAACGCATATGCTCACTCACAAAAAAACACACACATACTCACCCGCATGCACACACTCAACATTTGAATGATTTGTTTACTTACGTTCAGCTGCCCTCGCCGGTTCTCTTCAGCTGCCATTGCTGGAAAGCGTAATACCTCGGGCAGGCACACTGCTCCTCCCACTTCAGGAGATTGGAGAAGGTCTCGTGACTATCTGATTGGAGTGTGGCTCCAGGCACCCCAAGCTTAAACTAAAGAGCCTGTGGCTTCCTGTATGGGTGACGCTGCAATCCCACTGAAGCCAGGACTGGGCAAACCCTGGCCAATCTTTCTGATGGCTAGTGTAGGCACCTGTACATGCCCCTACCAGCCATCTGACATATTCAGTGCTTCAGGTTGCAGCAAAGAGTAGCATTTTATTTTGTTATACCAACAGTAAATGATAGGGTATTATTCTCTACTGGTAAAATAAACAAGCATTAGCAAAGCCAATTGGTCTCAGCAATGCCTGAGCTATTGGCCTTTTTTTTTTTTTTGTTTGAATCTGTTTTTATTATATTTGTACATATGAACATAGGCATGAAAGGCAACAGACGATCGATATACAATTGTACTGATCTATCCCTCCGCCATACCTCAATATACAGATCTCCGTTTTAGGCGCGGAGTATTACATTACATGTTAGTGATATCTGCAGGGCCTCTTAGCTAACAATAAGACGGTCTAACATGTGCGGCCCAACGTGTACAGGCAGAGGTTAGTGGAGCAGTTCAGGTGTTTTGTCGATATGTCATTGTTTAAGTTTCTTTCAGTTCATATAGTGCGGCTGGTTAAACAGATAGCAAAGTCGATACAACATAAGCATAATAAAAATAACAACAACAACAGCAGCATTGACCGACCCATGTGCAATGTTCCTCCTTAATGTTCCCCCCCCCCACCGGGATTACACAACCGCAGTTACCACACTGTCTGCGCCTCTCCTCACCAACCCTCACCTCAGACAATCCGCATATTCCAGTTTTGTAAGGAACAATACAGCAAGGTACTGCCATTGTGCTGGCCATCGTTCACTCCTTCTCTACATGGATGGGCTCCCTGCAAGGCCTTCCTCCCCATTTTGCAGACTACGATATAATCCCTCCCAGTCTGTTGCTATGGGCTCCTTTCGTAACCCCAGTGTTTCCTCTCGCCGGAGGGCGATTCCTTCTGCCTTAGCCCACGCCAATAGTGAGTACCGCCATGCCTGTATATGTGGGGGTCTCTCGCTTTCCAGCGTTTGGTCAGGAGTCGTTTAGCTACCACTAGTCCCAAGTCCAGGAACCGAGAGGTGACCTTTGTGGTTGGGGTTCGCTTGAAGTGATGGAGTAGGCTTACCGTCCATTCAAATGGCAAATCACGGCCCGTGCACTTTTGCAAGAGCTCACGGATTTCGCGCCAATAGGTGAGTATGTTGGGACAGCTCCAGAGCATATGAATCAACCCGGCTCCAGGTTCGTCACATCTGGGGCACACTGCGTCCATACGATGAAAGTACCTATTTATTAGTTCGGGTGTGAGATACGCTCTGTGTAGAATAAATAATTGTATTTGTCGAAATCGCATGTTCCTGGGTATGCATACCGGGCTTCTAAGTATCTTTTCCCACTCCTTATCCGCTAATTGTCGCCCTAAGTCCAGTTCCCATTTTTGGCGGAGGGGATCCAATCTGACCACCACATGTATTCGGAGCGACGACGCGAACCAGCGAACCAGGTGTCTACCTCTTCCCATAACATGGAGATACTGAATAGTGAGGTGTTGGGCCGGCTCCGTGTGCATATCTCCCCATCTGCCCGTAAGCGTTGCCAGCAATGAACGATACATTAAAAACTGCCCTGGCGGCAACCCCTCTTCAACCACCAAGGATTCATATGACATAAGCGCACTGTCCCTGTATAAATCACCCAGGGTTTGTACCTCCGCTGCCCGCCAGCTCGCGAGGGACACCGTCGACAGTACCCCTGGCCGCTGGGGAGCCCTCCAATGGTATCGCGGGTGCATAAGGGATGACGGCTCTTGTGAGGTATAGACATCTACGGTAGCACCGGTACGCCACTGCCAGCAGTAGCGGCGCCGGTCACGCAGCCCTAGCAGCTGGGTGGAAGAGGCTGGTTATGCGTGTTAACGAATACGGTGGTAGTGTGGTGGCGGTATCATCCCTGTTTCTGTCCGCTAGCCATCTGGCTATCCATTGTATCTGGGCTGCCAGATAATAATGCTCAAAGCAAGGTACCGCTAGCCCCCCCTGGTCAGTTGGCAGGTACAGTTTTGTCAACGCCACCCTGTGTCTTGCAGCCCCCCATATGAAATCCCGGAGCAGTTTAGTAAACGTAGAGAAGAAGGCGGCCGGAACGTAGAGAGGTAAATTCACAAAGTAGTACAGGAGTCGAGGGAGAATCACCATTTTCGTCAGCGCCACTCTACCTGTGACCGTCAATGGGAGCGCGCCCCAGAAGCCCATTTGCGACCGAATGGCCGTCACTGCCTTCCCCAGGTTGCCATCCATCAGATCCTTGGGTTGGCGATAGATCTGAATCCCCAGGTATCGAAACGTACATTCTTGCCATTGTACCTGTGCACCATTAAGCATATATCCTGGGTCCTGAAGTCCCTCCCGAAACGCGTAGAGACAGGATTTACCCACGTTTACCCGGAGCCCCGAGAGGACAGCGAAATCCTGAAGGATGATTGCCAGCTGTGGTGGTATATTATTTACGTCTCGCACGTAAACCAATAGGTCGTCCGCGTACAGGGACACATGGTGCACCGCGTCTCCCAGCGGAATGCCCCCTCCTGTCACATCTCGCAATCTGGCCGCCAGCGGCTCTATGGCCAGCGCAAATAATAAGGGTGACAAAGGGCATCCCTGTCTGGTGCCCCTGCCCACCGGTACGGCGTCTGAGATATACGGTCCCAGTCGCACGCGGACTGTGGGGGCTCTGTAGAGTAGGCCAACCATCTGAAGAAAGTCCGGGCCGAGCTCATATTTCGATAGCACGTTCGCTAGAAAGCTCCATTCCAGGCAGTCAAATGCCTTCTCTAAGTCTAACATGAGACACCCCGCCTTAGGCCAGGCGTGTACACTGTCTGTTGCCACCCTGAAATATCGTCGCAGGTTTAACGATGTGCTCCGCTTGGGGACAAATCCGTTCTGATCCGTGTGTATTAACCCCGGTACCACTAGTGCCAATTGGTCCGCCAGCATCTTGGCAAGGAGTTTGTAGTCCACGTTTAATAGCGCCAAGGGTCTGTAGGAACCAAGGGTAGTGGGATCCTTGCCTGGTTTCAATAAAGACACCAGGTAGGCTTCTCTCATCGAGGGGGCAGTGTATGTTCCTCCAGTGCTGTCATGTATAGCTTGTGGAGGGGCTGCACTAGGGACTCTCTGTAAGCCTTATAATATTCGGCCGGTAGCCCATCCGGGCCCGGCGTTTTCCCTGATGCCATAGCGCCGATTGCATCCCCAACTTCATCTAACGTAAGAGGGCCATTGAGTGCAGCCTGTTGGTTAGCTGAGGCCGTGGGTAATTGGACCTGGTCTAGGAATCTTGCTAGGTCGCTGTCAGAGCAGCGTCCTCGGGAGCGGTACAGTTGTGCATAATGATCTGTCATTACCTTGTGTATCTCGCCTTGCGTGTGCACTAGCGTGCCGTCCGGTCTTCGTATTGCGCCAATCGGGGCCCGCTTATTTTCTTGCGTTATCAGCCAGGCCAATAGGCGGCCCGCCCGGTCAGCGGTGGCGTGGGTGCGTGCTGTGTGAGCCGCGTAATTATGGCACTGCAGCTGCTCCAGGAGCTCCGCATGTTGAGCGCGTAATTCAGCCAGTCGGGTCGAGCATCCGCCCGCCTCCCCCTCTCACCTTCGTGTTGTAACAGCTGGGATTCTAGGCGGGCGAGGAAAGGGATAGTCGCTTGCGTATATTCCATGTGGCCCCCAGACAATGACCCCGAACCGCTACCTTGAGGGCGTCCCATTCCACTAGGGCGCTACTGGCCGTATCTTCGTTAAGTTCCAGGTAGGTGAGAATAGCCGTCCCTAGTGACGCGCGAAACTCCGGGTCTTCCAGTGCGGCCACCTGGAGTCGCCATGTGGGTATGGGTGGGCGGCCCGCCGCCCAGCCCAACTGTATCCACAATGGGTTATGATCCGAGTGTGTCCGCCCCATATACTCGGATTTCATGACCAATGGCAATAGGGGTTGGGAGGCTACCACCCTATCCAACCTTACATGTAGGCCGTGCACTGCTGAGTAATGAGAGTAAATACGCGCACTAGGATTTAGGACGCGCCAGATGTCTGACATTGCCCATTGTGATAGCCAATCCTCCAGCGCCCGCGCGTTTGACGTGGCAGGCGTCTTGTGGAGGGGGGGAAGGACCTATCCAATTGTACGTTGAGTACCGAATTGAAGTCCCCCCTAGGAACCAAGGGAGCCCCACATAGGGAGTCAGGGCCGTTGATAGTCTTGTCAGGAAGGGTATCTGATCTACATTTGGGGCATATATTGATCCCATCAGTATTGGTTGACCATTAAGCTTCCCACGAACCAGAGTGTACCTGCCCTCCTGGTCTATTACCACCTCCTCACAGCCAAACGGGACCCCCGCCCTCACCCAGATCAACGTGCCCCTCGCATGTGCAGAGTATATGGTGCCATACATCTGTCCTCTCCAGCGCCTACGCAGCTTTTCGAGCTCCGTCTGTGTCATGTGTGTTTCCTGCAAGAGGGCGATGCTGGTCAAGTGTCGCTGAAGGTATGCGAATATGGAATAGCGTCGTGAGGGTGTATGCATTCCTCGTATGTTCCATGTGATTACATTAACTGTCGTCATCGTTAGAGTGAGTGTATCGCTGCAACAACAGGCACGCTATAGCTGTCAGCGTGTCCCGGCCAGGGGTGTTTAAGGATGTGACGGTCTGCTGCAACAAAACCCGTGGGTCAACTTTAAACTTCATAACAGATAGGGCGGACTCCGCAAGGAAGTCCGTCCAAACTTTGCAATAGCCTGCAAATATGAACTAGTTCAGTATACTGCCTGATGGGGTCGTGTACCTAAGCATCTCTCCTCTGTAGCTACCCCCTTGTCGCGTGCAGTTAGAGCGCCATCTAAATAATCATCTTGGGCAGCAATTCGAGCCCGTCATAAGCAGGGGTCGATCACCACTACATCACTGTCCAATCATTGTGGGCAAATATGCATCTCAGCCAAATATGTAGCGTATGGCTCTCCGGTCAGCCCCCAGTGCACGTACGGTGTCCACCGCCCCCCATGCCTCTCACCATCATTATCGCCCCATAAAGACATTATGTCCTGTAAACAACAGTGTACTTGCGCGGGCATCCTACAACAATGTCCAGTGTCTCGGCCTCTCATCAGATGATACCATCAGCAGTCTGTGGAGTTACTGCTGGCATGCAGAGATCCTCCGACATCACCGTAGATGAAGACGACGCGCCACTGGCCATCGAGGAGTCACGTCTCCCCGTTCCTCGGCGCTCCCCGCTGTGTGGGACTCCCAGGGTCGCAACCGCATCCAGGACTCCTCGCCGTTCCATTCTGCTTTTTTCCGGACTCGGGGCTGCCGTCCCTGCCCTGTTATAGCGCGGTGTCCCGCGTTTGCTCCGCCGTCTCGGCCTTCTACCTGCGTGCCTGCCCTCATCTTGGCCGGAGGGTCGTTTTCCCGTCCAGAGGCCCTTCTCCTCCATCCAGTCCCATACCTCCGCCGGGGAGTCAAAGAAGCGGGTCTCTCCTTTTGCAACCACCCGCAGTCTAGCCGGGAACAGGAGAGAATAGGGTAACTCCAGCTCCCGGAGCTGGCGCTTCACCGCCATGTAGTTGCTTCTGCGGCACTGTACAAGGGCAGTGTAGTCGGGGAACATCATCACTTGGTTGCCGCTTACTTTGAGGTCACCCAGTTTCCGGGTTTCGCGGAGCACCGCATCCCTGTCCCGGTAGTTGAGGAGTCTTAAGAGGAAAGGGCGGGGTCTAGCGCCCGGCTGTGGTTTCAGTGCCGGTACACGGTGCGCCCTCTCCACCACGAACTGGGGCGACAGCGTTCCCGGGGGCATCAGTTCCTTTAACCAGTGCTCTGTATATTGTTCCGGGTTTCTTCCTTCTTCCCCTCCGGCAGGCCCACTACGCGTACGTTGTTGCGGCGGGAGCGCCCTTCCGCGTCTTCAACTCTATCCTCCAATGCGTGCACTCGGTCGATCATGTCTTGCAACGCCGCCGCATGACTTTGGGTGATGGGCTGGAGCGTTTTGAGTGTCTGATCGTGAGCGGTCACCTTCTCGGCCAGTTTCCGATGGTCAGCATGTAGAAGTGTGAAGTCTGACGTCACCTTATCGATTCGGGCCTCCAGGGACGTCCTGGTGTTATCTAGTGCAGTCCCAAGTTTCTCCACCGCGGCTAGCACCGAGTCGAGCTTGGCGGCCACCGCCACAGATGCCAATTCCATCTCTCCCTCCTCTCGTATGTGGGCAGGGTCCGACCCCCCCGCTCGTAGTGGTCCCTGTTGTATTTTCGCCCGCATTCGGCCCATCACAAGCTGCTGCGTAGTCAGTATTTACCTACAGGACCGCGGGGCGAGATCCCCTCCGTATTAGTGCCACCACTGTCCAGGCCCCCAACAGTGCGTCCTCGTTTCCCTCCTCGTGGGCCGGTGACCTACAACTTCCCCAGACAGTACAGCATCTCCCCTCGTATGACCTTTACTTCTTGGCTGTTTGGTGTCCGCCTCCTCACTTCCACGGGCCGCCTCCACCGTGTGGATATTTGAGTTCCGCACTGTCGCGTTCAGATCATTCTCTCAGCGACTGGGGAGACAGGTCTGCGGCCGTCCCGTATTGCCAACTCACGGCGAGCTATTAGGCCGGGGGCCCTCCTTAGCGATTCACTGTCTTTACTCCCTGCCCCCACAACGATGTCACCACTTCAGTGGGTCCCCACATCAGTGTCAGTCCACTGCACGTCTGTTCCGCCCTCGTTACAGGTCACTCCGGCTCACCGCCACGTCCCGGGGCCCCAGGCCTCTCCTCTGCCGCCTGTGTCCCAGGGCCGGGCGCAACAATTTGATCTAGGGTGCCCAACCGGGGGACCAGGCCTCAGGGTGCCACACCGGGCATCTCCCGCTGCCGTTCAGCACCTCCTAACACCGCTATTCCGCAGTGCGGCGTATCCGTGCAGAACGTATGCTACATGGGGGCCCTACAGCTTCACGCCCAGGGCCTCGCACCCGTACCTCGGCTCCCTTTATCTGCAGCCCTTCAGTTAAGGAGGCTCTCGTGGTCTCCGGGGGATCAGTTCCTGTTTTGCTCCACAGTCACCACTCCTGGCGCGCTGGGCCCCGGGACCGGCAGGTGGCAGCCGCAGTCCCCCGCCCCTCCTCCACTTCAGGCAATCGTCTCGCCGCTCTCCGACTCCAGCAGCCCATGGGGGCCCAGCACGGACGAGGATCCACGCCGTCCGTAGCGGGCTCTCTCCGCAATCCCCTTTCCTCGGGTGCAATCGGCCGTTGCCTCCGGCGCCGCGGAGCGGCCTCTCAGGTAGGCCGTAGCACTCCCCCCGGCGGAGGGCGATCGCAGGCCCCCACAGCAAGGGGCCAGTCAGGACGGGGAACCACCGCCGCCCCCGGGTGCTCGCCGTGTGGGTCCCACCGGGTGCACTTCTCCCTGCCGGGGCAGTCCGGTCCGATCACCTCTGTCACTCAGGTAGGCCGCAGCGCTGCGCTCCCTCTCTCCGGCGCTGTCGGCCCTTACCTCCAACTTCTCGTAGCAGTCTCCTATGGAGGCCTCAGCGCTCCCCACAGCGGCAGGCGATCACAGGCCCCCGCCTCAAGGTGGCCAGCCAGGCCGGAGAACCACCGCCGCCGCCACCGGCTCACCTCGCGGGCCTCACCGGGTGCACGTCACCCGTCCGGGGCTGCCAGGCCCGATCACCGCCGCCACACAAGTAGGCCGCAGCGTCGCGCTCAGCATCGGTGGCGTCCCCAGCTTCTGCCTCTGCCCTCCGGTGGTTTCAGCAGTGGCAGCGACCCGTCACCGTCTCGGGCTCGTTCTTTGCCGGCTGTGGTGGCGCTACTTAAGGGGAAATATATCGGATAATTGGGGGATGCCGACGGAGCTTTACAAGTTCGCGTCCACCATGTTGGCTGGTTAGCCACGCCCCCTCCTGAGCTATTGGCCTTTTTAATGTGAATATCTTTTAGCCATGTTGTCTAGCAGCACATCTGCTATTCAGCATGGCTGAAAGTCACTGAAAGCCCACAATCACAGGATGTTGAGCCAAGTCTCTTCACCCCCCGTGTTGAGTTTATTGTCCTGCCCCTCCCAACACAAAAACGCGCTATGACGTGGCCTGCGCTGGCCGCATCATAGTGCTTTTTTCAGTGACTTTCAGCCATGCTAAACAGCAGATGTGCTGCTAGAAAACATGGCTAAAAGACATTCACATTGACTAGGCCAATAGCTTGAGCAGAGCCGAGATCTGTTGGATTTGCCAATGCTTGTTTGGTGTTGACAGGGTCTTGCTGAACAAAAGTGGAAGTGATAGTGAGAAACAGTTGAGGAGCTTTGAAGTGAAGTGAGGTTGTGGCTTAACTACCAAAGCTGCCGACAGGGGAACTGGGCAACCAGATTTGAATTTCATGGTCTGTTGAACAGTTTGTGATTCTGGGCAAATCACTTACGCTTTCCATGCATACGACAATGAATGTATCATTATGTAATGTAACTGGTGATCACTTAAAGCACTCCAATACTATCGGCTGGTGTTAGTACTATGGCAAGATGGAGAACGGAACAAGCGCTCCAATACCATTGGATCGTGCAAAAAAAAAAAAAAAAAAGCAGCAGCAACGTGGGAGGTAGTGGGGGGACGGGTCAAGCAGAGAAGCAAGAGGGGATGGGGAGATGGGCAAGCAGCGATGGAAGAGGGCAGGAGGAAGCAACAATGAAGAGGGAAAAAAATACTTTAATTGAAGTAGGATCAGCAACAAAAATGAATGTGTCAATGTGGAATGTAACTGGATAGTACTTAAAGCGCTCCAATACCATCGGCTTGTGTTCACACTATGGCAAGACGGAGGATGGAACGAGTGCTCCAATACAATTGGTTCGTACAAAAAAAGCAAAAAAAAGCAGTAGCGATGAGGGAGGTAGTGTGGGGGGGTACGGGTCAAGCAGGGAAGCCGGAGGGGATGGGGAGATGGGCAAGTAACGGGAGAAGGCAGGAGGAAGCAACAATGAAGGGGTAAAAGAAATATCAGGATCAGTGACAAAAATGAATGTGTCATTGTGGAACGTAACTGGTGAGTGTTTAAAGAGCTCCATTGGCTCGTGTTAGCACTATGGCCAAACGGAGCGAGGCACCAATACCATTGGATCGTGCAAAAAAAAAAAACAAGTGCTATTCATGTTTAAACACATTTTTAAGAAATGCATTTGTTTATGTACACGTGCATACATTTTAGTAGTATGTGTACAAGGAAGATGGTCTGAAAGCACAGTACTCCTATGGAGTTCTTGAAAACAAAGAAAAAATAGCTGCGCAAACCGGGAGCAGTGTAAGGAGACATGTACTTGGTCCATGCGCTATGGGAAGCCAAACACAAGAAGAGGGCATCAGACCACATGCCATGACGTATGGCATCAAGGAACATGAGAGCACTGCTGAAGTTTACCAGTGGTAGGAGATGGGTGGCCTGTGAGCCCACAGACAGAACACAACTTGTCTCTTCGAGACAGTGCATGCACTAAACCTAAAAAACCTAAACACAATAGATTTAGCACAGGCGAAACCTACTGGCTTTGCCAATGCTTGTTGTGTTCAGAAATGGGAAGATTAAATCATTTATCCGTAATCACAAAATATGGAACTGGGGTCAAGTCTGGGGAGATAATATGGTGTCCTTTCGGGAGATGATGTGGCGTAAGGGCAAGAGCTGCCGATTATGGAGCTGGTAAACCAGGTTTGAGTTTCGGTGTTGGCTTAAAGTTCTTGATTTTTGGCGAATCATGTAATCTTGCCGTGCCTACAAAAATGAATGTCAAAATGTGTAAAGTAACTGGTGCTATTGTAAAGCGCTCTGATACCTTCAGGTGGTGTTGGCGCTATATAAAATTGCACAAAGAAAAGTAACTGGTGCTAATGTAAAGTGCTCCAATACCTTCGGGTGGTGTTGGGGCTATATAAAGCTGCACAAAAAAGTAACTGGTACTTATGTAAAGCACTCCAATACCTCTGGGTGGTGTTGGCACAACATAAAGCTGCACAAAACAAAATGTGACAAACAGTCATTGGAGGAGGGGATCTGTGGGAAGAGATCTGTGCCATGGGAGTTCAGCGTGGGCAAGCAGTGACGGGTGGGAGGTTGATGGCCAACCAACAGCAGATGTGAGCTGCCACGCAGAGATTAATTGATTTGCCTAAGTTTATAGTGTCCTTGTGAAAAGTAACTGGTGCTAATGTAAAGCACTCCAATACCTAAAGCTGCAGAAACAAAATGTGGAAAGCAGAGGAGAGCTGTGCAATGGATTTCAGTGGAGCAAGCAGTGACAGGTGGGAGGTGGACGGGCAACAAACAGCAAATGAGGGCAGCCACAGGGAGATTAAGCAATTTGGCTGTAATCACAAAATGTAGAACTGAGGCCGAGGCTAGGGAGACAATGTGGTGTCCTCTTGGGAGAGGATGTGCTGTAAGAACCACAGCTCCCACTATGGAGCTGCGAAACCAGTTTTGAGTTTTGGCTTCGGCTTAACATCCTTGATTCTGGGCAAACCACTTAATCTCCCTGCGCCTACAAAAATTAATGTGTCCCTGTGCAAAGGAACTGGTGCTAATGTAAAGCGCTGCAATACCTTCGGTGGTGTTGGCGACATATGAAACAGCACAAAAAAATAACTTATGCTAAAGTAAAGCACTCCAGTACACTCGGTAGTTGTTGGCGCTATATAAAACTGCACAAAAACACAGAAAGAATCACAGTGTTTGGCTGGTTCACAGTAGTGAACATGAGGAAATACGTCGCATTGGCAACCACATTTAAAGGACTCATTTTGCCATGGACACTGAGGAGCAGGCAGACCTTGATGACATAAAGACTCAGCCTGGATCCTTTGAAGAGAATTCAAGTTAAGCAACAATGGCACATGGAAACACTTCACCAGTGAATGCGGAAAAAGTAAGAAAGTGTCCTGATGGGAGAAAGTTGAAGAAACAGAGTCCCGCCCTATGAAATGAGAAGCAACAGGTGAGACACAAACAGGTCAATCATTTCACATAGGTGAAACGTGGCTATGCAATTATAGCAGAAGACACAGGTACTTTAGAAGAAGCTCCGGCATGCCCTGTGATAATGCATACCGGATTCACTTGAGGTCTGATATTCCAGCTGTTAACACCATTGCCGAAACAACCATATATGGTATAAACTCGCACACACCTAGTTCCCACACCCGCAGAAAATAGGCAGAGACTACATGTGCCAAGTAATAGCAGCCATGCAAACATGCTTCAATCAGCACGTAAGCTGTACACTAACAGGACATTAAAAGGCAGAAAACCACCACTTACTAGAACAAAAGAGACTACAGTGGGGGTTTAAAGCAGTAACTGTATCAGGGAGGGCGTGATTTGTGGATGGGGAAAGCACAGGTAGGTGTGAGGGAGCAAACAGAGACGGGAAGGAGGAGGTGGGGAAAACGGAAAGCAGCAACAAAGGGAAAAGCAGTGATGGGGAGGGGGTGATTTGTGGATGGGGCAAGCAACGGGAGGAGCAAGGGAGCAAGCAGCGACAAAAGGGAGGAGGTGGGGGAAACAAAAAGCAACAACGATAGGAAAAGCAGTGACGGGGAGGGTGTGATCTGTGGACAGGGCATGATGGCTGGTGGGAAGAGACAGATCTGGTAAAAGCAAGAGCACTTTGTAGAGTGCTGAAAAAGAAAGAAAAAAGTAGGTCTAAAATGGTCGTAATAACGGGAACAGTGGATGTTTACAAGGACTTTATGCATACTCTGTGGGGAGGGCTAAACACAACAAGAGGCATGACCATGCATGAGAGGGACAAACGGTAACAAAGAATATGAGACAGGCAATGGAGCGAGCAAATGAGAAGCCCGTGGGCAGGCTGAAGCCCATACATTAAACACAACATGTCTCTGCGAGACAGCACAGCCGAGACCTAAAAAGAAGTAGAAACAAGGAGGGCAAAATCCTCCTCTCCATATGAGCGAGCCACCACTGCATAAATCATCATGTTCCCAATTTTCAGGTCAGTTATTTGGGACCTATGAAACTAAAGGACAACTGTGTGACAAGTATTGTTGTTCTCTCTAGAATCAAAGAAGCCAAACGCCACCAGAAGATCCCTGAAATGCCAAGGACCTCTTTTTTAGGCATTTCTTATCAGCTTTCAGCAGGTAGCAAGGCCAAACACTCAAGGCTTACTTTTAGGGAGGGGGAATCTCTATCACTCACAATAAAAGTAATGTATTGAGGCTTTTCTTTTTGAAGATGAAATAAGACATTATCCATGTTAACTAAATATATGCTTAGTAACTCCAGGGCATCTTATTGTATCACTAACTGTTCTGAGTAATTTTTAGCTGAATCTCTCGATCCATTTGTACAAGGATGCAGTTTCAATTCTAAGACTAATTCTATAATTAGAGTGCTGTCTTTTGTTTGCATAGCATGATATAGACGTTTCTGTTCTTATTCAGTTGTGGCAGCGGACAGTGTACATGTGGTTCTTCAGTAGATCCTGTATGCAGATCACACAATGCAGAAACTTTCCATGTTGGGCAGCAGCCTCTCTTTTCTTCTGTACGTCAAACGGCAGAACAGCTGTGCAGTTCCCAGTGAAGGGTCACAGACATTGGTGGCCTCAATCATCCATCATTCTTACCTGGCACAGACCTGGCTTCAGTCTAGTGTCACAATTCAGATGTCCTAATTCCCTGCAAACAGATTAGGTCATGGAGGTTTCGTGTTCCCGCCACCACAGAACACACAGGACACCAGCTGCCTTTTTACAGGTCTTTATTTCTCCCTGTATCAGCGGGAACTTCCCGGCTGCCCCCGAGCTTCTCCCCTTCCCTTTCCTGCCATGCCTGACCCTGGGTTACACACAGGACATGCATGGCGATGCGACATCTCCCCCTTTTGTATTTTTGAATGTTCACAGGGTCTCTTTCAGAGTTCTTCAATGAGTTGAGTGGGCTTTCGAACAGTTCTCTGTGGTCGGCTGCTTTGTGGTCGGTTGGAGAGGCGCCTCTCTCTACTGTCACTGGCTCCCGACACTCGTTGGGGTTCTTCATACTCGTTCTCCTCTTGACTTGACACGTCAGTGTCCCAATTGGATTCTCGATCCAGAGTGTATGCTGTAGGGTTGCACTTCTTGAAGTGTGACACGTTTCTGGTCGTTCTCTTAGTTTCGGACTCAGCTGTAATCATGGTCCCTTTCTTTCTGATTACCCGTAGCGGCTGAGCGCAGTAGCGGCTGTCCGCCTTGGTTTTCCTTTCCTGCTTCACCAACACCCAGTCTCCTTCTCGGATATCAGATGTTCTGGCATGCCTACGGTGGTCAGCATATTCTTTCATTTTCGCTTTCTTGGCCCGATCAAGTTCTACCAGTGTCTCATGGTCCAAAGTCGTGAACCTGGACTGTGTGACAGTGTCGGCGGCCGGTATCCGGGTGCGTGGAATTCGCCCCAGCATCAGGGTGGCAGGGCATTGGTTGGTTGTGCTGTGCGGCGTAGTCCTGTATGCCCGTAACACTTCGTTTAATGCTGGCTGAATGTCTCGATGAGCTAGCTCGGCTTGTTGGATTGTCTTTTTTATGGTGGCCATAAATCGCTCGACCATCCCGTTGGCCTGAGGCCACAAAGGGGTGATCTTTCGGTGCTTGAAATTTAGGTGTCTTGCGAATTCTGCGAAGTCCTGTCCGTTAAATGGTGGTCCGTTATCGGTCTTTACCACCGTAGGGATTCCCCATGCAGCGAATGCTTCATCGATGACTGGTATGACGGTGGCTGCTTTGGTGGACGAAATTTGGTGAGCAATGGGGAATCGAGAATACTCGTCCATGATGACAATGATGTACTTCCCCGATTTCAGCGGGCCGAAGAAATCAACAGCCACCTGTTGCCATACGCTGTCTGGGAGGTCTGACATCTGTAGGGGGGCATGTGGTTCTTCTCGCCCCACCAATTGACCGTGTGGGCAGTCTTGTAATGTGGTCTCTACCATCTGGTCGAGGGAAGGAAACCAGACGTGCTCTCGCAGTGCCTTCTTCGTGGCTACTACTCCTCTATGTCCTTCATGCGCCAGGTTGACGGTGCCTTGTCTCAACTGGTGGGGGATTACGATCCTTCTGTCTCTTAGTAACAGCCCATTGGCGCTGATGGAGAGGTCATCCTTGACATGTTTGAACGCCATGAGTTCTTGTGTGTGGATGGCGTCATTTGTATTTGGTTCTTCCAGGTGTCTCCATGAGTTGGTGCGGACACGGTGCATGATGTTTTGTAACGTGGCATCTTTTGCAGAGGCTTCTATGATGGCCTCTAGTGGAACAGTAGGTGGGCATGCTTGGTCAATGACGAAATGAAGGTATTCTTCTGCTACAGAAGGTCGCTCTCGCGTCACAGCTTGGGGATGCCGTGATATGTAGTCTGCCGGGTTCTCCGCCTTCCCGGGTTTGTGGATGATGGTATGTGTGTAGTCTTGCAGACGGTTTCCCCACCGTTCGATCCGCGGAGGCATTTTTGTCCGGGGGTTTCCGAAAATGGTTGTCAGAGCCTGGTGATCGGTGATGAGTGTGAAATGTTTGCCATAGACGAAGAGGTGAAAGTGCTCACACGCCCATAGAACCGCCAGGCTCTCTTTTTCCGGTTGAGAATATGCTTTTTCCATGTCGGTGAGACTGCGACTGGCATATGCAACGATGTGGCGTTGGTCTTCTTCATTATCGTATTGTGCCAGAATCGCGCCAAGCCCAACAGGACTGGCGTCTACCGTGATTTCCGTCTTTCATTTGGGATTAAAGTATGCCAAATTGATGGCTGAGCTGACAGCAGTCTTGATTTTGTTGAACGCTTGTTCACATTGAGCTGACCAGTGGAAACTCTGCCATTGTCGTGTCAGTTCTCGTAGCGGGTAGCTGATGGTTGCATAATCCTTGATGTACCGGGCGCAGTAACTGGCCATGCCCAGGAACGAGCGGATGTCGCTGACATCTTGCAGTTTGAGGTGTCAGACAGTGCCGATACTTTCTCGGGGCCCGGTCTCATGCCCTCTTTTGAGAAAATGTGGCCGTAAAATTTGAGAGTCGATTTATGAAACTCACACTTGTCTTGGTTGAGTGTGAGATTGGCGTTGAGGAGAGCGTGGCACACCCGGTCCAGCGCCTTGTCGTGATCTTTCCGAGTCTCTCCGAACACCAGAATGTCGTCACTGTAATTGAATGCGTTTGGGATGTGTTGGATTACTCACCGGACAGCCTCCTGAAAGATCTCTGCCGCTGACGAGATCCCGAAGTTGAGGCGCTTGTATCTGAAGAGCCCTTGGTGTGTAGTAAACGTGGTAATGTACCTCGATTTGTCATGCAGCTCAAGTTGGTGGTATCCCTTGTTGAGATCTAGTTTTGAGGAAACCGTCGCTCCGTTCAGGCGGGTGATCATGTCGCTGATGTGGGGTCCTGGATGCCGCTCCCTTTCGATGGCTGTGTTTGGGGCTCGCATATCAACACACAGGTGTACCTTGTTGTCTTGGCCTCTCTTGGGCACAACTACTACTGGCGACACCCATGGTGTGGGCCCAGTCGAGCGTTCTATGATGTCTACCCGTAGTAAGTCTTGGAGTTCATCATCCACCGCTTGCTGTAGGTGGAACGGCACTTTCCTGTGATGCTGTGCCACTGGTGTCACTTGCTCATTGATACGCAGCTTGACCTTGAAATGAGCTAGCTTTCCTAAACCACTGAACAGCTTCGGGAACTTGCTGACGATGTCTGGCGAGTCATCCACTCTGTACAGAATCTCTACCAGCTTCAAACGTTCCGCTGTTGGTAAGCTGAGAAGGCAATCGTCTGTTTCGGGGCCTTCAATCACGTGGATTTGCGCCTGGATTGTCCTGTCTTTGTATGTCAGCGTTGTGGGAAACTGTCCCAGACACGGCAGTGGTTCTCTGGACATCCATGTGTAGACTCGTATTGCGGCTGGCTCCAGTTTCGGTTTCGGGTTCATTCTCTGGTACTCGGTGGCGCAAATGTAGTTAAGCGACGCGCCTGTGTCTAGAACGAACTTGGCAGAGTGACTTCCCATCTGAATGTGTAATCGCAGGTACTTTTTCAGCCTGTCTGGATCTGCCACCATGTAGACATACTCGTCACTGTCTTGCGATATCGGGGTAAGTGCGGACGACTCTCTGGACGTCGATCGCTGAGATCGGTATGAGCTGTGTGACTGGGTACTGGACCTCGACGAGCTCATTGACCGGTCTCTTCTCCCTTGTACGGCCCTGACGTGGTGACGTGACCCTGTGCTTCGCTTGGCCGGTCCTGTTTCCTTGTGACGGGTTTGGCAGGCGGCTTCAAAATGGTTATCTTTCCCACATCAGTGGCATTGTTGGCCGATGGCTGGACATGGACCCGTGTGAGGGTAGTCTTGTCCACACCGATAACAATGTGGCGGGTGTCTTCGGGAATGACTGCTTTTGTTTCCACTGCGAGGTGACCTTGCGTGACGCGATTTCGTGGATCTTCCAGATTGCTGATGATACGGACGACGTCTCGGTTCAGTGTGAGATTGCACGCGGAGAGCTTGTTCTCTTTTTTCTGTTTTACCGGCTTCCATCTTTTTCGCATGCTCTTCCGCTTGGTCATTTATTCGGGTGAGTTCTTCTATGTCGTCGAGAGAGTAGTGCTTTTTCAGTGGTCGACGGCGTAGCGATTCGTATTGACACCCTTCAATAATGTGTAGGCGAAGTGCGTCTTCCGTGCTGAAATTGTCAAATTCGCAATAGTGAGCCAGACGTTTGAGGCGGGAGATAAAATCGCCCATGGGCTCATCTCGCTCTTGTGACGCAAGGTTGAACGTGTTGCGCTCGTAGTCTAGGTTCCGTTTGTGAAGGAACTTCCTGTTCAGGGCCTCTCTCACATCATCATAAGACGCAGCATTAGCTGGGGGTAGTTCTTTGATGATTTGTCCAACATCTTTGCCCACTAAATTTCGTAGTGCGATGAGTTGTTGGTCAGGGTCCCGAACTTGTGATCCCTTCATGAAATCTTCGAAATCCTCGAGCCAGCTCTTCCATTTGGGGCCCATACTGTTTCCTGACGTCAGTATTAAAGGCTCGGGAGGACGCAGGAACGATACTCCCATGAGCATCGGCCCAGGCTGTGGGGCGATGTGCGCAGAGCCGGTCGCCGCCGGTTGCGACGAGTCGGGTAGTGACGTCATGATAGGACTCACGTAGCTTCACTCTATACTTCGGTGATCCGCAGTGGCGTCTGTGGGCCTCAGTCGTGCTCTCGGCGGGCTCTGGGGAACTTTTTGTGATGTCGCCTGTCTTCAAAATGGCCGCCGTGTTAGGGACCAAGCTTGGTGAATGGGCTGTGCCTGACTTCAAGATGGCCGCCATAATGACTTCTGTCTGCTATCTTCACTGGGCACTTCAATCAGACTTATCCCAGGCTTCAAACCCTGTCCCCAACTTCTCTGAGCTCTTGGAGGGCTGTATTAGCGCTCTGGCCGCCACTCATGCTCTCACCTTAATTGCGGGTCGTAGCAGCGCTCTGGCCGCCACTCGCGCTCTCACGGCCGTGAAAACGCTCCGCTCTTCCCTCGCGGTAGTGTGCGCCTTTTTACGTGTGCAGGATGGAAGGGGGGCTCTTATCCCACCCTCGTCGCCAGTTTCGTGTTCCCGCCACCACAGAACACATGGGACACCAGCTGCCTTTTTACAGGTCTTTATTTCTCCCTGTATCAGCGCAAACTTCCCGGCTGCCCCCGAGCTCCTCCCCTTCCCTTTCCTGTCATGCCTGACCCTGGGTTACAGACAGGACAGGCATGGCGATGCGACAGGAGGCACACTGGCCTCCCTCATTTCCAGATTGGGGCTACGAGTTTGCTTGATGGTAAAGGTGCAACAACAAAGTGCAGAGGCAGAATCAGTTCCATTCCATGGAGGGCTAATGAAGTCATAGTGACACAGATGCTCAATTGCTCTCATGTATAAGTTGGGGACTGTTGGTTTGTGGAAACAAATGTGTAGCAGCCACATTCAGATCCAAGCTGCTAACAGGTGAAACAAATATGCAGCAGTGGGTGCAGTCTCACAGCCATTCACAAAATACATTAGTGGCCTGGGCAGTAGTAACAGACATTTGCAGTCTTGGTTCTACAAACCACATGAAGCAAGCACACTTGGTATGCGAAGCCACGCTCTGGAATGAAGCGAGGCAAATTCTTTAGATGTCAAGCAATCTGCCTACGTCTTTCCTTCATGTCACACCAACCGCAAAGTATTTTCCTCAGTCCTGGACTATGTGTCCTGCTCTTTCATGGGGGACAGTCAAAGTTTCCCCACTCCGGTCTGAGCCTTTCGATGCAGAGGTGTACAGGGTTCTTCCAAGCAAAAAGGTCAACTGTGAATAAGCCAAATGGGTAGCTTATTTACAGTAACAGTGAAAATTTGGGTTTGAGCCTACTTACCACTCAGATTCAACGGTCGCCTTAAACGTATGGAGGGCGATAATCATTTAAAAGTAAATTTCATTCAGGCATGAAGCAGCTCAATGGCCGCCAACTACGCAAACCAAAAGTGTCAAGGGACTACTTCGAAACCCCATGGAGCACTCTATAACCTTAGAGACTATGTTTATGGGCAGGGAGCCCAACCTAAGGGTATGTTACATGTACTCGAGAACTATTCATAAACACCACATACAAGCAAAGTAATCCAAGATGGTGCAGATAAAATGGTCCATGCTCAATGATTATTGATCATCGTCCATCAACATATAGTCATATTGGGGGGGGGGAGGGGTGGCTTAGCAGCCGAACATGATGGCCGCATCTTCAAACTGCTCTGCTTAGTTGCTCTTTATCCACCCAACATCCTGCACCATCTCAGCAAGGAGCAGCTGGAAACCTGCTCCCCGGGCCCCTGAACCTACATGAGAGGCTGTGGCTGCCGGATTGGGAGCCGGGCCGCGTTGGCCACTGGGGGGAGCCACGGCCGGTGAGGCGGCCTGCAGTGTGCTAAGTGCGTTCAGTGGGGGCCTGTAGGACGCCTCCTTTGACGGGGGAGCCTGGATCAGAGCTCCCCCCCACTTCTGCTTGCCTGCCTGCCTGCCCTCAGCCTCCACTGGCAAAGTGGTGTGTGGACCATGCCCTTTGTACTCTGTCCACTGGGCATGTGCCAAGGGGTTTCGGATGGCCGGCTCCTGGGCCCGCCGCCGCCCCTGGGGTGATTCTCCATTGGGCTGGCCTGTTGGACCCTCCTCTACCTGATTCAGGAGGACAGGCCAAGCACCAAGTTGGCCTACATCTGCTGTCTTCATCTCTGGTTGCTAAGTGGGTAGCGGGCCCTGGGGGATTTTCCTGACATTCTGCCTAGAGTGAGGGCCGGGAGGGCCCCGTTGGACCCCAATAGTACTCCTCCTCATTGCACCTTCCACCAGGGACTTGGGGGTCTGCGGGCAGTGGCGGCCGCTCCATTAGGGCGTCGGAGCGCCTCCCCACTGCTTTCTCGCAGTGCGAGAAGCAGAAAATAAAATGGTATTTTAAATACCATTTTATTTTCTGCTTCTCGCGCTGCGAGAAAGCAGAAGGCAGGGGTATGCCTCGTTGGGGGCGGCGGGAGGGTCGGGGAGGAGTGGCTTGCACCACTCTGAGTGCCCTTACTGTTTGGTCGGCCCTGGGGCCGACCAAAGCAGTCATGCGCACTCAACATTTTCTCTATGTAGGCATAGAGGAAATGGCCTCCCTACAGGCGCCCGCTGGGTGCCCTCCGGGACACCGTACCAATCACAACGCTGCCATTGCAGCATTGTGATTGGCTTAGGGGAGGGGAGGGAGGATGCATGCTTCCTTCCAGTTCCAGGCAACCCTGGCTGGACCGTCACCTGGCCAGGAACGGAGGCGGCGCGGGACCGGTAGGGTAAGTTTTTTATATTTTTTCTCAAACCCCCCCCCCTGCGCGAACCCCCCCTCTAGCGCGAACCCCCCCTCCCCTCCCGCGAATCATGCAAGCCGCGACTGTATTTCTCTGTAAATTGGTATCAGGTTTTAACGTGAGTTTCCTTGCATTTAGCCTACGAAGAAAGGAAATAGCTTTTGCACCTACTCGTATTAAATAATGAGACTGTAATATGTTTATATGCAAAGCATTTGCACATTAATATGCGCGCCTCTGTAATGAATTAGGAAACCACAAGGGGTCGCTTTGCCGAACAAACTGTTCAGCTACCCTGATAGTGTTTTTACTGAACAGTCTTAGACTGTACAAACTCAGGGTGACAGACTCGATCTGCGGTGGAGCTGTAAGGAAAGGCACAGCGACCACAAACATGTGTTGCTCGCTTGCTGTTTAGTCAAAAACGTCTGGAAGGACGTCAGTAACTATGCTTCGCAAATACGAAACATAACATGGTCACCGGAACTAGCCCCTGTTGTGCTGGAAGCCTTCCAGTTCCCCCCACATATTACCGACCTCTTAAGCATGATAACGTTACATTAAGTCCAGTTCACACATGGTGGGCTTGGAGACGCGATTGACATGAGGCGCTGATACCCCCCTTAACTCCTTTTTTAAAAACAAAACCAGTCCAAATGGAACCTTTCGGAGAAACTGGACAAATACACCGGTTCTCCTAAACCCCTATGTAAAGTATAACGCTTCCATTTTTAGTAATAAAGAAGCTTTATTGTTGAAACACCAAAGCAGGAGGGACAACATGTCAGGAACATCTTCTCACAGCAACTGACTCTCCAGAGCTCTCGCAAAGAATATTTAACTTTGCAGTACAAGGCTCGAGGGAGGCAGAATACTTAAAGAGAAAGAACTGGAGTTATAATTGAAACACAACACATCTTCCTCCGTAAAAACAAAACTAAAAAAAAAAAAAGAGAAATTGCAACAATAAAATAATGCGAGCAAAACAAGGAGATTACAATTGTTCAATCATGTGACAAACGAAATCTGCCATCCACTTAGGTTTGATACTCATTCTTTTCCTGACAATTACGTCCTCATCAACAGGCCTCACTGGCTTATCATTTCCTATGGTATTTTCATTTTCCAGCTCACCTTCTGTAACATTTTCATTTTCCAGCTCACCTTCTGTAACAATCTTGTCAGAGATGTTATCAAGCTCACTTTCTGTAACATTATCATCAACAACCTGTTCCCCCTCAAAATTAAAACCATCCACACCACTTGAATTAGAGATGAACTCCTCACTCAATTTGGAGTTAATCCCACAGTCAATATCGTCATACATCTGAAAAGAACCAGAAGAAAAAGAAGGTTTTTCATTGAAATACTTAGTGATTTTTGTAAAAAGGCTTGCCATCTCTGTAAATTGCGATCCTCCTAACATTCCAAACTTTACCATCGCTGAGAAGAACAGCATTATGTAAAACTTTCACAATTTGTAAAGGTTCTGAAAACTGAGTTTCACCTTTTTTAACTTTCCAAGGTTTTTTAACCTTGACCCACATACCAACTTTAATATCTACGTTACCTGATCCATGCTTGTCATCAAAAACACGTTTATACTGTAAATGCTTCTCAAGAATGTTTTTTTTAACAGACTCCATAGAAATATCAACTCCTGCACTTTTGATTAGCCATTCTGGGTTACACTTAGTTCTAGCTGTGCGTCCTCTCATAATTTCAAATGGAGACATCTTCAAGGCTCCATGGACATTAGTTCTATATGTCCAGACCGTTTGACAAGGAGACTGTGCTAGCCTTGCTATTTGATGCTACCCAGTATGCTGTGTTTGCAATCATTACGCCCTACCTCATAACTATAGTGCTATTCTCAACGGCCGGCTCAGTTGGTCTCGCAACATTCCAAGAGGCGGTAGTTTATTCGTACGATACTGACATTTTGGAAACATACTCATCATGGTTAGGTAACACTATCCGACCATGTTTTTATTCTTTTAAGAGTTTGAGTTATGTTCGTTCTTTTCACTTACAGAGCGTTGCCTCACGCCCTGAGCTGTTGCCAGGAGCGGAAGGTACCCTCCTGATTTGATACGGGTAAGATGTCTTTCATTTACCTATTTTCAGGGTAATGACAGTTTCACATTGTAACTTTATGTGATTTAAGTATATTAAGAAAGAGTTTTTTCTTTCCAGCCACCACATACATATTCTATTTTCTGTTTCCTTTCTTATAGGAGAACAAGACCTGTGATCATACAGTGTTATTCACAGGTATATGGTTGTATCGTTCTTTTTCACCTTTTCTACAGTGCAGTAGTCACATCTTGGTCCTGAAGAAAGCCTTGTTTGGCTGAAACATGTAGACCGTACCTCTAGCGCGTTCGCACATTCATTCAGATCGCGCGTGTACTGCTTTTTAACCCTTGACAAACACGAGATACCTTATAAATGTATTTTTCTCATGTTAGTCAATTTTATATTATTTTGTACACTGCACAATTTCTTCTCCACACTGTTCATGCTCCATCAATCTTTAGCGATTGTGTCTCTAAACCACTGATTAAAAACATCCGCGAGCTCCTCCTTTACATTTTTAAAGGAGTTGTAGCTCCTTGGTTGCAGTAGCTTGCAGCCGAGAGGAGATCCCAAATGATGAAGCATGCCACTTCGGTGGGTGATGGGAATCCGTCCTCTTTAATGAGTTTCCCCTATTAGTTATTACTTTATGTAGTTTTGGCTGGTCAAAAACTCTCTAATTATATACACATTAGACCCGCGGATTTTGTGTTGTTTATGCATAAGTTCTATATGTCCAGACTGTTTTGTATACTTGTAATTCCCACTCTTCCCCTTTCATAACAGCAATTTGGATGGCATTTTTTAGCACTCTATTAAACCTTTCACACATGCCATTACCACTGGGATTGTATAGTGAAGTAGTTCTGTGCTACACTCCAATTCTCTCAAAATAATTTTTTGCTACATTAGACATGAATTGTACACCGTTGTCACTTATGATCTGAACAGGTAAACCTTCTTCCACAAATACTCTATCAATACATTTCAACACGGAGGCAGAATCAATTTTATCCACATCTTTGATGGTTGGCCACCTAGAGATTATATCAATCATGGAAATAATGTATTTAGGAGGAGTACCAATGGGACCCATAATATCAACGGCTACAGTATGCCATGGGCCATCAGGTATGATGGGTTCACACATATCAGGTCTCAAGGTCTTACAACCATACAACCATATCAGTCCGTCCGCAAGCACTTATGGTGCGGGGTGCTGCAAGGGTCGGCCCTAAGCCCATTGTTGTTCAACATCTATTTGGCCCCATTATTTTCACTGATAGCCAACTGGGGTGTGAAGGCGATCTCCTATGCCGACGACACCCAGTTGGTATTTCCCTTTAACGATCAGTCGGAAGACTCTTTTAAGAGTTTTAAGGGCTGTCTAAAAGATATTGCCCATTGGATGCACAACAACAAGCTTAAACTCAATGCCGAAAAAACAGAAGTGATGTTTTTTGGTAAAAACCAGCCCCCTGCTGCAGACCTGTGGTGGCTGGTGGAAATGGGCTCACCACCCACTCCAGCAGGCACTGCCAAAAATTTGGGAGTAAAGTGGGAGACTGTCTTATCCTTTTCGGCCCAAATTCAGCAGGTGACAGCTGCCTGTTTCGGCAGATTGAGAAATTTGCGAAAAGTCTTACATCTGCTGCCAGAGAATTGCCGTTGGATCGTAGTCCATGCCACAGTGACTTCTCGGCTGGACTACACGAACGGCCTTTACTTGGGCCTACCGGCCTACCTTGTTAAGAAACTTCAAATGGTTCAAAATGCGGCTGCGAGATTGATTAGACGTGTTCCATTCCGGCATCATATCTCTCCGCTTATCAAGGAACTACATTGGTTGCCCGTAGCCAAAAGAATCAAATTTAAGGCCTTAACCCTAGCTTTCCGGTCAATCCATGGAACTTGCCCCAGCTACTTGAAACAACGGCTAGGCGCTTACAAGCAGACTCGCTCAGTGAGGTCTAATTCTCAGAACCTGCTTTGCACCCCACAAGTTAGGAAAGCTCGGTTGGGTGGCAGATCTTTTACGCTCGGTGCGTCCATGTTATGGAACTCCCTGCCTAATGTTCTGCGCCAGATCGTCTCTGAACCACAATTCAGGAAAGCAGCCAAAACATGGCTTTTGGCTTTTCAGCCTAAACTAACCTTCTTTGAGCCTCGGCTGTTGCGTGACTCTTGCGTGCCACCTGTTGCTATAGCGCCGGGACACCTCTATTGGAGGTAGCTGTTCGCGCTCTACAAATGGCTGTATTATTATTATTATTATTATTATTATTAAGTGATTTATCTGAATTAGCACAAATCATACAATCCCTCACACTCCTTTCAGCACACAAATCCATCCCAGGCCACCAATACCACCTTTTAACTCTTTGCTTAGTTTTTACTATGCCACAATGATCCTCATGGCTCAATCTCATGATGGATTCTCTTAAAGAGGTTGGAGGAACAGCTTTATCTCCTCGAAAAATAGAACCTTCATTTTCAGATAACTCATTCCTTATTTCCCAAAAAGATTTAAGATTATCCTAAATTTTAGATTTCTCAGGCCAACCATGAAGTACAAATGAAATAAGAGATTGTAAATCCTTCTCCTTTAAATATTCCTCTTTCCATTTTTTCTCTTCAACACAAAAAAAACCTTCATCGTGTATTAAGGCTACGTGTAAAGAATCCCATTCACTCACTTCACATTCTTGCAACTCTAAAGGCATGCGAGAAAGAAAGTCAGCAAAGACATTGCTTTTACCTGGAACATTCACAATCCTATATATAAAATCTTGTAGCCGCATTGACATCCTAGCGATCCTAGCTGAAGCTTTGTACAATCCTTCCGTAGTAAGTAACTTAACCAGGGGTTTATGATCACTCCTAAGAATACATTCTCTACCCCATACAAAATTGCAAAAGTGCTCTAAAGCCCAAACACAGGCTAGAGTCTCCTTCTCGATAACTGAAACTTTTTCCTCAGAGGGAGATAATGCTCTGGAGGCATAGGCAATGATGGATTCTTTAGCATTCTCATTAGTTTGAGACAAAACACTTCCTAGGCCTTTGTTGCTGGCATCCACATTTACTATCCACATCAAAGCAACTCAAAACTGGAGCATGAATTATATCTTCCTTAATGTTCTCAAATTCTTTTCTGCACAAGTCAGACCAATGAAATTTTACATTATTTTTTAGCAATTGTCTTATGTTGAATACTTTGCTGGAGAAACCTTCTACAAATTTGGAATAAAATTCAACCATCCCAAGGAAAGATCTCACTTCGTCTTTGTTAGCGGGATGGGGGGCATTTTTGATAGCCTCAACCAACTGTGGTTTAGTGGTCACACCCTCACCACATAGAACATGTCCAAGGTATGTCACAGATTTAACACCAAATTTACATTTCGAGTGTTCCACGGTTAACCCTCTCTCTTCTAAAATGCTCAAAACTTCCTCTAACACACAATCAAAGTCCGCTCTAACAAATGCATGAAGTGCTGCTACTAACCGATATAAAGTGCTTTCAGGGCTGCTTAAAATTCCTACTACTACCCCACTGAAAATCAAGCGCGGCTGCTGAGAAGTTCTAGTCAGCGCTTAATTTGAGCAGGTGGTTGCAGGAGCGCCAAGAGGCACTCGTTTTTGAAAACCGGCACTATTTTTTCTCAACAAACTTTGATCCGGTGCAAGAGAGAGAAAAACACAAAAGGGGGAAAAAGGAGGAAGAAGGTGATGGAAAACAGCGACAGAGGTAGAAAACAAGGATAAAAAAGCTAATTTCAAGAGTGAGATTAAGGGGCAGGGAGAGTCTGGTGGTGGATTCAAGAGGCCTGAGAATCAATACTATCCTCCCAGCCTTAGTACTGGGCACCCCCAGCATTCGATAGCACCTGCCTGCGGCTTCTCAATAAACTTTGGGCTGCGGCACGTGTTCTTTTAAAACTAATCAATCACTGGTTCTAGCGCTGCTGTTTTAATACACACAGCAGCCGTGCAGTTAAAAGTGCTTGCGTCAGCCGTTAGAACCGTAGCAGGGCTCCCGAGAAGTGCTGCTACAGAGATCTGTCGGCGTTTCACAAGTGCTGGGGTGTGGTCTATAAAGCAGCCCTTAGTAAAACGACTCCTTAGTATGGTCTCGGGACCTGCGGCACAGGCTGCACCCCCGTGACCACAAAAAGCCGCAGATTGCTTAACTGAGCTCTGAGCCGCCACTACTCTGAGCCACCACTGCCACTTCACCCTGGAGGCGCCTCGAAGACGTGGGGACCATCCCGAGTCATTACGCTGCCGCGGGTGCTAACTGCATGGTATCACACTGTACGCCCAGCAGGGCGCCAAGACTTGACATGTGCGTCTGGGTGCACCCCAGAGCCCAACTTCTGAATGACCGTGTCCGAAATGGACGCCCCAAGTGCGCAGATATCCAGAGGCCCAGGAGCCTCAGTTGTTCTGAGTTCTGAGGTGCATTGGCATAAAGTTTGGGGTTCGGCGTGAAAGGACTCTCTCTCCTGTGCGCTGTACTGGAACAGATGGGCTGTTCCGGCCTTGACCACTTCCACAAGCGAGGTCGAGGCATCTCTCTGACGCGAAGACGTTATGTATAGCGCTTACTACCATTGCTTTGACATTGTAGCGCACCCTGAGCCCTGCACCTCTTCTTGCGAGCCTTGGAATGCCACCAAGCAGCTGTGTTATTCGACGGGCTTGGTAGTGTGGGTCTTGGAGTTTGTTCAGTGTTTGGCTGTGAGGTGGGTGGTGGGTGGTGCAGAACAGTTTGAACGTACCTTGCGTCAGGTCTGTGTAGTGCCTTGTGCACGGACGGTGTGTGAAGCGCTTAGTTTTTCTTTGGGTTTCGTGACCCTTCAAACACCTGGATCTGTGACCAGTGTCGCAGAACACCCGACTCTTGTTTAAAGGCAGTGTACAGTACAGCTCAGCGCCACTCCCACTGGGGTGATGAGACTGCAGGTGGTGCGTCACCTGCGCGCCTTGATGCCCGTGTGGGAACCTGCGGCGCTGTGTTTTGTTGTTGTTTTGTCTCGTGCTCGGGCTGAGAGGTGAGCTTTCACAGCAGGATTAAGTATGTTTTGTTTGTTTTTCTGTCCGGGCGGCCTCTTTAAGGCAGAGGTTCACGCTGTCCATACTGTAAGTCCCTACAGGCGCCTCCTGTTTTTAAAGGTCCCCGCTGGAGTCTGAGGTTTCGCCCAGGGCGTCCCCGGGGAGAGGTCGCTCTACCTGCTCCTCCATCGCCTGGAGGTGGGCGCAGGGGGCCTGTGCTCCGGGACCTAGCAAGGCGATGAACAGAACAGAGAGATATATGCAGGACCTTGCTTCTGTTTGATAGGGACATAGCAAGGTGATGAACATAGAAGAGAGACATACAAGGTTGTGCTGGTGTTTGACAGGGACATAGCAAGGCAATGAACATAGAAGGGAGATGTACAGGGGTGTGATGCTGCTTGACAGGGAAATAGCAAGGCAATTAACAATTGCTTTATTAACCTTCCTGCTTTCTCAAATTTGCTTGAAAATGCACCATTTGTCCACTCTTTTTCAAAATTTTCTCGGGGGGATAACCCCCCCCAACCCTCCGTAGGTTGTTTGGGCTCGCTCGCTACGCTCGCTCGCTGCAGTGCAGTACAATAATTATTTTCGCCTCACCACTTTAAAATCTCACCAGCTGCCACTGTCTGCGGGTCCCACTTTTGACTTCACCCCAGGGGCAGGGCACAACTGTCCAGCACTGTGGGGCCCTCACCGTGGTGTGGCCTGTCCCTGGGCCTCTCTCCCCATCACTTCCTCATAAATTTACATTGATTGCCTGGACCCCACTGCGACAAGGCTTTGACCCTTCCCTGGGGGTCGGGGAGGGGAAGGTGGACACTGATCGGGGAGGCTCCCTGACAGCTCCGGGGTCTGCATGGGGGGGCCCATCGCATTGGACCCGCTATCTACATTGATACAGCGGATCCCACGGGGCTCATCGGCATCTGCCACAGAGGATTCCTCTTTTGCGCTCCGAGCTGCCTTTTGGCATGGAGTTACGGCCTGCTTAGGAGACGTCCTCTCCTGGTCGATCCCGCTGGACCCTAAATTGACTCTTCTTCATCTCACTGACGGCTTGGAGGGTAATAGGCATCAGCAATCCCTACTATCTATGGGCCTAACTCTGGACAAGTATGACATAGTGTGGAATCCATTTCGAGAGTGGCAGTGTGAGACCTCCCATCCCTGGCAGTTTGGAATAAGGGACTGGATTATTGTATGGGATTGGAAATAGTGGTAAACAAAGCTAGGGGTTGCCCTCAGGAACACCATAAAATATGGCAGAGGTGGGCGGACTATAGGGGTGTAATGTTGAAGCACCCCAAACCTGAAATACAAATGATCCAGGATGAAATCCGAACTTTTGAGGGATAGGAGTGTGCTGGAGGGGGGCGTGTGCAGTTGGTTTGTGTTAGGAATTTGCTGTGTCTCATTACTGACGGTGGGGTGTGCAGTAGGGCGTGGGGTGGGGCGGGGTGTTTATGTGCAGGTTTACTTTCTTTTTCCATATGATGTAATTGATCATCGTTTGATTGTGTATTGGCACATAAGGCCTCATTCCTTTTGTATGCCTTGCAAAGTAATTAAAATGTGTTTTAAAAAAAGATATAGTCATGTTGACTAGATTTGGATGCTAGTCACCCATGATAAAAAGGAGTGCTACTTTAAAAGGAGTGCTACTTTAGGTGTGCCCCCAATAACCAAAAGAGCCTAGCAATCTGTTCTTTACAGATAAAATTATGTGGAGCATCCATCAGAGGGCTCGTGACACGAGCCTCATAAACAAGAGGATTCGTTGGCTGGATGCCAAGCTCATGAGTTTATTCACAAATATGGGGATTTGCTGATACAGAGGAGTCTCAAAAGCCATCACACTGGCTACAAGGAAACGCGTATTCAACTTATTTACATCCCTGCAGCTGGTCACAAAGGACACATAATGAAAAATTTCCTAGCTATCGTAACACAAAGTTTCAATTCTATTAAGGACATGGAGGTGAGGATTAGGCTTTTACTTCTTCACTTTTTATTGCCAGCAGCCTTTCCAAAGCAACATTTTTATAATAAACAAACTACATTTCCCATGACACACTGGGAATATTAACAGAAACAGTCCATCCAATCAGAGTGCCGCACTGTGCATAACATTTCCTGCAGACGCTCTATCTCCCTCTTTCTTCCTGCGAACACAGCATCTCCGGATGTAGTCTACTCCTGTTTATAGGTTTCCGATCTTGGAATAGAGGTATAAAGAAGGTGTAAGATTCTCCATCTCATCTAACCAAACCAATTGCACCAAGTCTAGAACACATTAATCATCACAAGATAAACCAGCTAATAACTCAAGGCAAAACATTAAACAATTCAAACTTCTGAACAATCCCAAAGTCGCACATAACCATCATTGCTCCCCTGACAACCAGGAATCCACAACTTCTCTGTCTGGGTGGGTGCCAGTACATGACCGTATCGGGTGGGCTAATCCTCGCCTCCGTGTCCTTAATAGAATTGAAACTTTCCGTTACAATAGCTAGGACATTTTTTATTCTATGGCAGGACCCCGAGGTGAGGATTAGGCTAGTTTAAAGCTGGTTTACCACTATGTTTGCCAGAGAACACCGGTTTAAAATGGAACTTTGGAGTCAGATGACCAATCAGCAGCACTGAGAATGTCCTCCAGTCTCGCTCCTAGAGTGAAAGCTTTGGAGGCCATGGCGCCTCTTACTGAATGCGTCCCAAAATGGGTAGTGTTAATGCCTGCTTCATGCATTATCCATCTGATCCATCTGGCAATCATAGGGGAGGAAACCGCTCTATGAGGTTTAGTCAAAGCAATCAGCAACTCCTTTCCCCATGAGGACGGAACTCCTTCGTGACTGCCTCGTACATTTTAAGGGCACAAACCACACATAATTTTGGATCTTCTGGAAATTCTGGATAAGACACTAACCGGGAATTACATTTTGTTCTTCGAGCAATATGAAAGGTCTCCCCTTCTGGAATGAAGACTCTACCTGTAATGGCCAAAGCACGAACATCCGAGACTCTGCAACAGGAGATGAGACATAACAACATTGCCAGTTTTGCTGATAACTGCTTTCTAGACAGATACCTATTTGACGGCCAGGATGTAAAGAGGTTAAGAACCTTATTCACAACCCATAAAACAGAGTATCTGGGTCCGGGGGGAAGAGAGAATCTGATACCCCTTAGGAGTTTGCACAACAAAGGTTGTTCTCCCACCGGATGTCCATCCACAGTGTCAGCTCGGTGATTCCTCGGGAACGGTTCGATGCCAAAAAGGGGTCCACCTCTCGACAGTCCCAACCCTGAATGCTATAATAGCACAGGTGAGTGGGATGATCAAGCGGGGGAAGGAAAGGAAGGGGACAGCAGGGAGGGAGATCTGTAAAGCTCAACAATATTGGTAAGTACAGGTTTACACTATGTGTCGATAAGACTACCTAGTGAGCCTTTCGTACCTGTAAAGTAAACAAACTTCCTCGTTCCAAGTAGAGGAATGAGTAAACAACCTTATCACTAGGTCAGCAAGGAATGGGGGTTGCGCTAGGAAAGGGGTCAAAAACAGAAGGGACTTCAATTGCCTTTGTTACACACAAAGCGTCTGGTCGCACTTTTAACACAGGTCACATATATGATACACATTCAATATAGAACCATACACACCAGCGTACATGACAGGGTCCGCTTCACAGGGGAAGAACAGAAGGCCGCCTCTTGAACCCACTGTTTAGGATTACACAAACAACAATCACCAAAATACTCCTTTTGGTTTTACTGCCATAGTAGTTGTGTAACATGCCATAAAGAAAAATGTGCAATCCAGTAATATGTTGTAGCTGTGCAGTTTTCCTAATCACCTAATGTAACCAAACTGGTGCTCTTAGTTCTGCATCCTCCAATGAATAAAACATAGACCGTTATTGAAGTTGTTTTACACTCCAATTCCTTACAGCAGGCAATACGGTAATTATATAGTCTCGTTTTTATCTCCCCCCAACCAGGGCTTAATAGCAATGTCCGATGACGACAGAGTCTCGACCTTATTGGTGCAAGTGCACCCTTACCGTTACCAAAATGCAAGCAGGAACAGCAAGCGCGACGCGCTGCTTCGACGAGGAATAATCAGCACTGATCCCGGCACCGGAGGCTCCTTTATGCTAACCTCCGCTTCCGGTTCGCAGGTTTTTCTTCCCAAGGGCAAACGCGGATACTTCCGATTTGTCTCATGGGAATTGTAGTCCGTTTACCATGCCGACAGCGCGCGACTCGCGCCGGGAGCCGGAATGGATCTCCGGACCGTCTATGTCTGCCCACCATCCCTCCAACCAGGACCAGGCTCTGTTGAACCCAACAAGGAGGGTTCTTACGGCAGGTGGTGTGACTACGCTGTGTGTAACGGTAAGTGGGCTAAGTGTGTGTGTGACACACAGGCAGCTGTCCCGCCAAGATTGCTGATCTGAAAGTGTTAATGGACTGGTAGGCCAAGCCCTGAGAAGCCAGGTTTGCCAGAAAGTTCAGAATTTGGACAATTTCTGCCCCCACGGGATCCACTTGCTGTTGCACACCAGCGCAACCACCTAGACCAGGCCGACCAGTACCGCTTGGTAGTGCTATCTGCCCAGGCACTGGCGAGTAGTGCGGCAGCCTCTGCTGAAATTCCCGGGACTTTCCATTGTTTCTAGTAGTCCTCCATGCCATGAGCCAAAGGGAACCCACCAACACTAAGGGGTGAGGGTTGCCCTGAGGGTCCCTCAGGAGATCTGGACCTAGGGGTTGAGGGATTGGAAAATCCCAGGAAAGTTCCATCATCACTGGAAACCAGGCATGCGACCTCCAGATTGGGGTGATCATGACCTGATCCACCCTCTGTCTGCGCACTTGAACCGACAGTCGCATTATCATTGCACACGGAGGGAACGCATACCCGTTCGTGCTCCAGTCCTGAAGGAAGGCGTCCGTAGCCACTGCCTGAGGATCTGGTCTGCAGCTGCAATACCTGTCCAATTGGAAGTCCAGGCGGGACGCAAAGAGGTCCATTGAGAACGGACCCCAACACCCTTGAAGTTGTTGGAAAATTGGGGATTGCAATTTTCATAGGCTCCTATCCCTCCAGTGGCGAGAGTGCCAATCCGCTATCTGGTTCGCCAGGCCTGGGAGATGTTCCACCACCAGGGAAATGCGATTGGTTAGACAGTACTCCCATAGAGTCCGAGCGAGGTCCGACAGGGCTTTCAATCGAGTGCCCCCAAGGTGATTGACATTCCGAACTGCCGCCACGTTGTCCATCTTCAAGAGGACTGAACATTCAACTTTGTCCAGCATTGGAGGGCTAAAGAGCTGGCCATCAACTCCAGGCAGTTGATATAAAAGGCCTGCTCTGCAGAAAACCATTTTCCTCCAGTGGAAAACTCGCCACAGCGAGCGCCCCACCCAGTGCCACTGGTGTCAGACTCGATCACCAGATCTGATGAAGCCGAATATCGCTTGCCCATTCCATGCCTCCATGTGAGAGATCCACCACTTCATCTCCTTCTTCGCCTCTGCAGAGAGCGGAACCAACTGGGAATATGAAAGCTCCTTCAATATTATTTTCAAGCGTTGCAAAGCCCGATAGTGGAAGTGGCCCGGGAAGATCGTCTGAATTGAGGACGAGAGAAGCCCCACTCTGCGTCCCAGTTGTCGTAAGGAGATTTGGGGCTTGGCGAGAGTCCTCCGAAGCTTGTGTCTGATCTTGGATAACTTTTGAGGTGGAAGACTGAGGGTCGCCTCTACAGAATTGACGAGGAACCCTAGGAATTGGAGGGATTGAGAACGAATCAGAGCAGACTGCTCCGTGTTTATTACAAAGCCCAGTGACTCCAGTAGATCTATGGCCATTTGCAATTGAATGGAGAGAACCCGAGGGTACTGGTTCATGAGGAGAATATCGTCGAGGTAGACAATCAGACGTACACCCCGTGCCCGCAGGAATTCGACCACCAGCCTCATCAGTTTGGTGAAACACCAAGGGGCTGACGGGAGTCTGAAAGGAAGGGAGGTGAACTTGAACACCTGAGATTTCCACCGGAATTGCAAGAAGCGCCCCTGTGAGGCACGGGCAAATAGGCGGCTTTTAGGTCCAGACAGACCATTCAATCCGACTGCAGCAGGAGATCTCTGAGGAGGTGAATGCCCTCCAATTTGAAATGTCCGTAGAGCAGCCACCCATTGAATTTCTTTAGGTTGATAACCAGACCTCTTCTCCACCAGGAAGAGGTTGCTGAGGAACCCACTGGGGTGCACCGTCGTGGGGACGATAGCGTCCTTCTCTAACAGACTTGCTATCTCCAGGTCCATCAAGGCCTGTTGTTCCTGTGGGAAGACCAGAGGTCTGGGGCTGTGGAGCTGGGTAGGGGGCCCATAGAATTCTATGCAAAACCCTTGAACTGTTTGAAGAACCTGTGCATCTGCAGAGAGAGTCTCCCAGTTCGGCAAAAATGCTGCCAAACGACCCCCAAGCTGGAGACCTTCCAGGCTTTGTGTTCTCACCATGAGTATTGCCGTAGCTGTTGTGGCCTCTATGGCAGCCTCTGGCTCCTCTGCGGCGGGCGTAGGTTCTGGTTGGGTAGAAATTCCTGAACTTGCTGGAGTCCTGGTATTGGCCTCGACAGGACTCTCCACCTCTGGAGGCATGGTGCAGAGGGCGGCCGGTCGAGCGACCCCTCCGTCGGCCAGCATTGGCAAGAACATGAGGGTTAAAGATTCTCTTTATAGAGGTCTGGGCTTTGTCCAGGGATTTAAAAGTATTGACAAACTTCCCTAGTTCTCTTGTGAATGGATCCCCAAAAAGGTTGCCCTGGGCGACTGTACCTGCCTCCGATGTGGAGAGGTGCCCTAACTTGGGATCAATTTTCATTAACAATGACCTATGCCATTCTGTAGAAATTGCACAGTTCGCATTCCCCATAAAGATGATCGCCTGTTGAGCCCATCTAGAGAGGGCCTCTGGAGAGATTAATGAGCCGGAGGTCTTCGCATCCTCCTCCATGTCCATGATTTTGGCCAGGCGCCCTGCCACGTTTAGAAGCTTGTCCTGGCATGAGCGCCAGGACCTGTCAATACCCTTCTTGGGATCACGGACGAATTTGGCAAGGAAGGTGGCCATTTTTGCATCTATCTCTGGGGTTAGGGCCACCTTCCCCTCCAAAGACGGCAGCGGGCACTCTGCTTTAAGACAGTTCCTCACCTCCTTGTGCAGGGGCTTTCTGAGCCTACTAGCCATATAGGCCGCCACTTTAGGCACTGGGTACCATGCCGAAGAACGCAGGTGCAGTAGATCATCCGGGTCCAACAGGTCTTCAGCCGTGACCGGGGTTGAGCCGCTGGAGGGGTCTGAATCAGGTAAGGGAAGGTGACCCGGGCGCCAGGGCATGGAATGGTCCCCATCGCCATATGAGATATTGGGGAGTCATCCCCATCCCCTGGGTTATCTTGAGGGGGGGGTGGTTGGGGTTTCCCCAGGGGCTCCCAGATTTGGGGAATCCTGAATGGTTTGAGCGTCCATAAATGCCTTTTACAGGTGTGAAAATGCATCGAGGTCGACCCCTGAATCTTTGGTGCATTTACGCTTATCCAAATTGGGGGTAGCCGGTTTCCCTGGAGGAAGGGGGGCTCGTGACCCGCGGTGTCTTGCCTTTGGTCAAGGGGTTTTTGGCATTGCGCTTGCAAAGCCATAAGTTTCTTCTCCAGAGGGGCTACCACTTGTGTTACCGCTTTGAGGATGAAGGCATCCATCACCTGACAAAAGTGGTCATCAATTGGGAGGTATGTAACCTCCTCCTCCATACATTCCTTCTGACCTTCAAAAGCCTCCATAATGCAGATTATGGAAATACATGTAAGTATATATGTAAGTAAATATAGACAGGTGGGACAGTATGCTAGGGTATGATCCCTAAGTTTTATTGGCCCTGGCACAGGGCTTTAATTCCTCACCCCTAATATCAACTTTTACAGGGAGTGTGACTAGTGGGACGTGCTCCTTGTCTTTTACTAGAGAAGATTTCCTACTGCCTGGGACTGTCCCACAGAACTTCAGTTGGGCTCAGTCCTACCCATGCAGGGTGTTGGTCTCCAGGCAGGGGCTCGCGTAAGCATTTGAAATGCCAAAGTATTTATTCCTAATTGAATAGTCTCCCCCGTGTCAATTACCGCCGACGACTGCGCTTCACTGGATTCAGTGAAAGAGACGAGCGCTGGCTGCCGGGAAATAGAGACGCGCCGATCGCAGGCTTACAAGGTGCGCGGGCCCCTGACGTTCGGCTGACTGCACCGCGCACGCGAGCGTGAAGTGACGCTGCGACTGCGTAGGAGGGAAGACGCTACCGCAGTCGAGAGGTTTCCTAGAATGCTGACAAGAAAAACAATATGATAATTCAAATAACAATCAAGAGCACGGCGGAGCCTCTATACCACATAAACCTTGACTAATAATCCTTAAAAGCTACATCGCATCATCTAAACCACAGAATAAGGTTACGAGAGTAAGGCACTTATCTGTATGCTGCTGGAGCAGCGAAGAAAGAGGGAGATCGAGCGTCTGCAGGGACCGTTATGCACAGAGCGGCACTCTGATTGGATGGACTGTTTCTGTTAATATTCCCAATGTGTCATGGGAAATCTAGTTTATTTATTTAAAAAATATTGCTTTGGAAAGGCTGCTGGTAATAAAAAGCGAAGAAGGAAAAGCCTAATCCTCGCCTCTGGGTCCTGTCATAGAATTCTTATTTGAATGAAATGTATCAGGACACTCATTTCTAGTCTTTGTGATTTTCTGTCACTCAGGCAATAAGGTGGCATAGTTTTGATGTTTCTGCTTCACGGTCCTCCCCAGCAGGAACCAAAGATTGTCTTCCACCATCTAAGGGACAAGGAAACAATGAGCCTTGTGGCATTAGTTACTAGTCTGAGGGTCTAATGTTCTGTGTCCCCAAAGGGCCCACAAAAGGCCAGGCATGTCTAGCATTCTTGGCCTGAAAACCTGTATCTAGCTCACAGCTGAAGGCCAAGTCGAGCAGAATGCCCATCCTCTAAACATTGGAGTGAGGCCCCACTTATTTCTGTCTCTCCCACCAGTTTTGCTGGTCATAACAAGTGGTGAGCTGCAAAGCATCTACAATCTTGTTGCCGATGTTAAGCTGTGAGCACAATATCGGCCAGAGCCTCTTGACAATCCGCCCCCGCTCCCAAGAACGTTGTGCTGTCAATACACATGTATGCCTGTAGGCAGGACGAAATACTAAAGGGAAGAGGGGAGAGAGTGAGAAAAAAGTCAAACAAGACTGTGCAGTCTCTCTACTGGACTTTCTCTCAGGTCGAGGGTCTTGTTCCTAAGCAGGAATATCACAGACTGAAGTGTCAAACTGATAAAAGTAAAGCTATAATAAAAGAATATATAGATACTATAGCACAGTATATAGCTAAAAATATGTATGTGAATTGCTTTGATAATGAAGTCTTCTTTGAATATTCAAAAGGATTTGAAACAGGAGCTGGAAACCAATGTATATACAGGGAGCAATCATAGGTTAGGTATCAATCCTAGAAGCACAGCACTAAGAGAAGAAAAATCAAAGCCACAGAAACAGCCAGAACAATGTCCAGAGCCCAGGTCCAAAATGCGTGCCAAAATAGTAAAAAACTGAGAGACACAGGGTCTGCACTGGTTACCACGCATAATGCCAGGCAATAAGGGAAGTTGTCAGGCACTGCTCTAAGGATAGTTGCATCCTAAAAAGCACAGCTGCCATCCATGTGTCAGAAATACCACCCTGCGACATCCAGACTGCTGCTATATTCATGCTTTATTCCTAAATTGTAAGGTAAACGTTTACTTTGTATTCATTGTCATGTTTATCCCTTATGGCTTTCCTTAATGGTTGCGTCCACCACCATGCCCAATATAGAATGTTGCGGACTGCGGGATTCTATGTTTAAGTGTTGGTGCTCACTTGAGGTCTCACTTCCGTTACCGGTAGATTAAAGTATTTCAGTTCTTACCTCAGCTTAGGCTCATTGATTTGCAACTTATTCTGGCGATGAGAGATGGGTGGATCGGGCCGCATGTTGCTTTGAAGTCACTGAATGCTGACACTTGGGCGGTCGGGCAGCAGCGTATTCACCCCGTAGCATGGAGACACTCTGACAGTAACACCGTGTGAGAAGCACGGGGATTGGACTAAAAGTTTACCCCAAGTGGATGTCATGCCCCGTTGAGCGGTCAGTGAGTGATTGAAGGTAAATGTAGGCGTCGGCTTGTGGCACTCTGAGGAAAGAGAAAACTCTCGTTCCAAGCCCCGTTTCAAAACACAGCCCTAATTTTAAGTGCAATTGACTTTAATAAGGAAGTATGTTCCAAATGGAGGTGCAGCCATTTTGAATGAGAATGTAGTGCTGGACGTTGTACACGGTGTGAAACAAACTTGTAACCAGAAAACCTGTGGGAATTTAGAAATAGAGAAATACATACTAATAGCATAAATAAATAAATGGAATTGAAACATGTCAAGTAGTACAGAGGTGTGAATTGTACATCATTCTAGTTTTTTTTCTTTTCCTTTTGGAGAAAATATAAAGTGAAAATGCACTTGAACCCACTAAAACAATTGTTACAAATGAAAGGGGAGCACCCAATTCCCTGGAAAAGTTCAAAGGAAGAATTTATGATCTACTTTGTGGCAATTGAGGGGAATAAAATGTCAGCTGAAAGAAGGAAATGCATTTTATTACACTCTTTAGGATCAGAAGGACAAGTTGTATTCTGGTCACTTCTCAAAACTGAGGAGGAAGATGAATGCGATGAGTTCAGGAAGCGTTAATGAGATTGAAGGCCAGATTCAAACCAACTATCAGCATCACCTGTGAATGCTACCATTTTTATACAAGAAGACAGAAAGAAGCAGAAACCACTGACTGCCTTGAGGTGTCTTTCAAATACCTGCAACTTTGGAATGAATACTAATGAAATGATAAGAGACCAGCTCATGGTAAACACAAATAATAAAATAATTCAAGAGCAGTTGTGGGTAATGGGGATCCCACTTTGGAAGAGGTTGTCATGGCAGCAAAGGGGATTGACCAATCCATGAGTTGGGTCAAGGGAGTGAATGAAGATCGGTCCTCTAAAAAAGATAAAGAGGTTTCTAATATGGAAGGAAAAAAAGATTTAAAAAGATGAGATGAGAGAGTGGCGTTTTGGGAATAAAACCTTTTGCTATCAATGTGAGAGCCCTACTCATTTAGCCTATGCAAAGTCATGCTCGGCCATTAACAAGGAATGCAACCATTGCAGAAAGGAGGGGCACTTTGCCAAGATGTGCAGGTAGAACAGCAAACAAAGCCCGGTAACAGTGTCAATTGTAAATGAAGAAATTGAAGAAAAGATAGAATATTAAGAGATGAAGAACATGATGAGTAATATTGTGGTTTTAATGGTAAAAGAGGAAGGTGTTGATGACAGTGATGAACCGATGAGACCTCCTATGTGCACTAAAAGAGTGCATGAAGTAAACTTGTCAGTCATGGCTGATTCTAAGGCCCCAATCACGATCATTTCCAAATCTTATTTTGATGTCAAGCTAAAAACGGTCGTGCAAGATTTATTGCCTCCTGATATTAAAGCTGTGACCTTTGATGGTCAAAAGAATAATTTTGTTGGTTATTTTGTGGCTCAGACATATTTCAAAGGAAGATCAGCCAGAATCAACGTTTATGTAGCACGCAAATGGGGGAATGGTCTCAGATGAAAAGATCAAAAACACCTGAAAATAACTTTAAATCCCAAATTGGGTAAAAGAAGACAACTACAAGGAGAAGTGCATTGCTTCATAACCACAAGTCTTTAGTCAGAGAATGGGAAAATTGATAGGATTCATGTACGAACTAAAAGTAAAGAGCCAAGCCGAACCAGTGAGTCAAAAATTAAGAGGAGTACTGTGCTGTGTATGAAAGGAACTGCAAGAATTGCTGGATTGCATGCAGGCTGACGGCATTATAGAGGAGACTGAGTCCTCCAGTTCGTTGTCGCCAATTGTTCTTACTAAGAAAGGTAATGGAGAGCTTGGAAGGTGTTAGACTTAAGAGCTCTAAACAGTAATATAATAGTGGACCATCACCCATTACCCCAGATAAACGATTTACTAGCCATGCTGGATGGAGCTACAGTATTCTCTACTCTAGACCTAAGGAAAGTTTACCAAGTAGATTTGTATCCAACTTCAAGACCTCAAACTGCCTTTATCACGCCTTTCGGTGTGTATCAATTCAAAAGGGTGCCTTCTGGTCTAGCACCATCATCCTCTGTGTTTCAGCAACTAATGTTTCACCTGTTCAAAGACACGTTAAAGCATGTTAGTTGTTTCCAAGATTACATTTTGGTATTCTCCAAAGACCATGGTGAGCATGAAGAAATCTTGTCAGATGTGTGCAGAAGACTGAGTAAGAGTGGGTAGGTTCTTAGTGCTGACAAATGCTGCTTATTTCAGTCACAAGTGGATTACTTAGGGCACACCATTTCCAAAAAGGGAGGGATCCCCAAAAAGTTGTTGGTAAAAGCCATTTCTGATGCTCCATAGCACGACAATAAAGAGAAGTTACTGTCGTTTCTAGGGCCATATGAATATTACAGTAAATTTGTAAAGAACTTTGCCTCAAGAATGGAGCCCCTGCGTCAGTTGCTAAGGATGGGAACAGACTTTGTATGGAAAAATGAGCAACAGCAGTCTATTGATCACATAAAGAAACAAATTAATAATGCACCTGTCTTTGCAACTTTATTACGATGGGAAACATTGCATCATCACAGTAGACGCGAGTGCATATGGAGCGGGATTCATTTTATCTCAAAGGACTGGCAAAGCCAAATGGGTTGTGGCATATGCTTCAAAAACATTGAATGAGACAGAAAGAAGATATGCTGTCTGTTGGACCTAGCCCTTTTTGCAGAGTTATCCCCAAACTTTTTGCCTTCTAACTCCTATTTTTTTTGTCCTGTTTTTGTTGGCTTTAAGACTCTGGGCACTTTACCACTGCTGATCAGTGCAAAGGTGGATATGCTCTCTGTCTAAATTGTATTGGTAATTGGTTATCCATGATTGGCATATTTGATTCACTGATAAGACCATAGTAAAGTGCACTGCGTGTGCCCAGGGCCTGTAATTCAACTGCTACTGATGGGCCTTCAGCACTGATTGTGCCACCCGCATGCATAGCCCTGCAAACATGTCTCAGACCTGCCACTGCAGTGTCTGTGAGTGCAGTTTGAAGCTGCCATTTCCACCTGGCAAGTGCACCCAATTGCCAGGCCCAAACCTTCCATTTTACTTCATGTAAGGCACCCCTAAGGTAGGCCCAATGTAGCCCCATGGACAGGGTGCAGTGTATTTAGAAGGTAGTCCATGTGCTGGTGTGTTTTCCCTGATAGTGAAATAGTGCCAATTTTGTTTTTCATTATTGCAAGGACTCTCGTTCATTTCCCATAGGCTATCATTGGAGCTGCGTTGTAATATCTTACAAGTGTAACTTTCAATTGGGAAGAGATGGAGATTTGGAGTTTGCAGTCCTTGAACTCACTCACAATTTAAGAATCCATCTTTTAGTGAAGTTGGCTTTTAAATTGCGTGGTTGAAAATGCCACTTTTGGAAAGTAGGGTCTCCTGCTGGAGAGTGATTCAGTTACGGACTGTGGAGGCTGGAATCAAAATTGAGTCGCTCGAAATGGTGCCTCCCAGACCAAAAATTGAGTTTATTTCATAGATGGAGAGCTAAAAAAGTCTCCCTATCATTGTTCAACAAATGAACTATACTTACTTTGAATTGCTTTTGTTGAAGACACTGGTGTTTCACATATCTTATTTTTGATATGAAACCCAACTGGTTTAGTAAAAAAATAATGACTCAAGTGCCAGGTTATTGACTTAGATTAGATGCTTATCTTTTTTTGGTTCTTAGAATTCATCTCATCCTTTTCAACTTGCCTATAACAGTAACATACATATTTACACATAACTCAATAATGACAGGTTATAAATATAAAAAAAATATATGGAATGATGATTGAAACATAAAGTGACAATACTGACAAATTATGAGTAGAGAAGTAAATGAAATGTTGGTTAAAACATAAACTGACAATACATTTGATAGTTTCTTGTGCAATGCGTTGTGACTTACTACATTGCACGCATTCAACACAGTAATTGCTAATCTTGCGTGCTGTTTCAATATTAGATACTTTAGTGTCCAACTACAACTTGATATTGGGACCTGTTGCCCTCCTGTCCTCGTACACTTTTGTGGTAATGTGTGGTCCTATGGACGTCAGAGCATGAATATGTAGACTCCTGTCTAGGGGACCTTAATTGCGCTTTAGTTTATGGAGCCTTTTGTGCTCCCGATAGTTCATGGTGACTCTTGGCCTCAGGTTGAAATGTGCCGAAGCGTTTCGACCTTCTTGGTTGGACCTAGATGCAGATTATGTTGAAGGTCTTCTTCAGGGCAGTATGTGTTCTTGTGGGACACTGTTGATATTTAAGGGACATGGTAAAATTGGTTGTTGTCACTGGTGCTTATTTCAAAGTGAGTACTGTTATCAATTAAATTTTTTCTACATACCGTGGTTTTTCTATTTGGAAACCTGCGGGTTTCTTAATTGTTATTCATGGCCCTGCAAGGAAGGTGTTCTTCCATGGAGGGTAACTCTAGTTCCTGTGCCTGGGGGTGACAAGGGAGGGAAAATGGACATAGGTATTTTGTTCTTATTTTAAATATAGACTATGTGCTCTGCATGCCTTCATTTTGTGATTCGTAACCTGCAAGATGGTTGTATTTGGGTAGGGTGTGATGGTATTTACTGAAAAAGGCATTCATGCTGTTGTGCCTATTGGATGCTCCTTCTGTGTTGGAACTGGTCGTTTTATTAAAAAAACCTGGTTCCAATTGTGTCTAGACATGCTGGGTTATATGCTAGCTTTTGTCCAAGTGTGGGAGTGAGCATGCTTTCCTGGTGCCCAAGGTGGCTGTCTTTGTGATATTTTTCGTGATGGCCGTGGTGTCTGTCTGTTGTGGCAGCACGGTGATCAGAATGCTTTCATGGACCCATGCTTGCTGCCCCTGTTGTTGTATATCCCCTCAGCTAATTTCTTACTTGAAATGTGGTTATGGCTCTCTGGAGGCAGCGTCCGTATTTCTTCTTTTCCCATGTAGATGCGGCTTTCTTCCGATTCGATCGTCCAGATTCTTCCAGTCTGCGGCGTCCGCCTCACGTTCCGGTCCTGTGTGTGCGGTCGAGGGCCTTTTCGATTTCTCCTCGCTTCCGCATTGCTGTGAGCTGGGAACGTTGTGGTGATGTGGGAGGCGTGGCTACCGGCTTGACGTGCGGTGCCTGCCGTTGCCTGACTTCCTGTTCGAGTAATGAGTCATGGTGGCCTTGGTGATTTGACTTTTCTGTTTTCATGATTCTGGCTCCGAAAAAACGCGTGGGTCCGGCCTGGAAAGATTTGTCACATACATATGTGTGGGTGCCAATATATTGTGACTGCTGTGGGTGTTGTAAACTTCAAGCGGGGTGCTCAATTATGCCTGGAACAAAGCAGTGATCCATTGTTGGTTGGATATGCCCAGGTATCTTCTTTCATTTTGGGCATCTCTGTGAAATTCGTGCGGGTGTTCTCATCATTTGTGGGTGGCATACTCCACGCACTGGGTGTGGCAATGTGTTGGAGGGCCCCTGGCTGAGGGCGGTTGGTAAGAATCCGGGCTGGATTACATAGGGGTGTTTCATGTGGTGAACAGGGTTGGATCTTTTGAAGCAGGGTGTAAAATGCCTGTGCTCACTCAAGTACAGTACATGATTTCACTCATCTCGTTAAGGCCATAGCCAGTTGTCCCCAGGCGCAGAATGGTTTTGGCTTCAAACCTGGAGAGTAGGGCGTCCAAGCATTTTCCTGTTATATGTTTGAGGACTGTCCATTTTATGACTTGTGGCCCATGTTTTTTTTCTTCGCAATGTTGGACCATCGGGGCATTCTGAACTTTGCACTTAATTCTGGACCTGTGTTGAGTGATCCTCTTTTTCACCACTTGGGTGGTTTTTCCGACATATGCCAGGTTGCATGGGCACTCTACACAATAAATTACATTTGGCGTGTTGCAATTTGTAAATTCTTCATGCCAAACGGTTTTGCCTCGATATTCAAATTTTTCACCTTCGATGGTACTCGCGCACAAAGTGCAGTTTCCTCATCGTCGGTGTCCTTTAAAGTGTCCTTTAATGGGGGGTAATGCTAACATAGTTTGTATCGTGACTTTAGGCCTTTGCAACTTGGTGTTGGCACGTACCAATTCGTCTTTAATGTTTTTGTTCCTTTTTAGTGCAAATACTGGTATTTCTTTCAGTTCCTCCAGGCCGCGCACGGTATTCCAATTTTTCTTGAATATTTTCTTGACTTCGTTGGCGATCCCTGAGAAAGTGGTTACACAGACCAGCGGCTTGTCTTTTTTATTGTCTTTGGGGGTCAGTAACGTTTCTCTGGGTGTATACCAAGCCCGTTTGAGCGATCTCTTGAGCAATTTCCTTGGGTAATTTCGTTCAAGTAGTTTTTCTAGCAGGGTCTTTGCATTACTGAAGTAGTCCTCTGGTAGCCACGCCCCCCACGTCACCACGACATTCCCAGCCCGCAGCAACGCGGAAGCAAGGAGAAATCAAAAAGGCCCTCGACCGCACACACAGGACCGGAATGTGAGGCGGACGCCGCAGACTGGAAGAATCTGGACGATCAGATCGGAAGCAAGCCGCATCTACATGGGAAAAGAAGAAATACGGACGCTGCCTCCAGAGGGCCATAACCACATTTCAAGTAAGAAATGAGCTGAGGGGATATACAACAACAGGGGCAGCAAGCATGGGTCCATGAAAGCATTCTGATCACCTCGCTGCCACAACAGACACCACGGCCACACGAAAAATATCACAAAGACAGCCACCTTGGGCACCAGGAAAGCATGCTCACTCCCACACTTGGACAAAAGCTAGCGTATAACCCAGCATGTCTAAACACAATTGGAACCAGGTTTTTTTTAATAAAACGACCAGTTCCAACACAGAAGGAGCATCTAATAGGCGCAACAGCATGAATGCCTTTTTCAGTAAATACCATCACACCCTACCCAAATAGAAGAATCTTGCAGGTTACGAATCACAAAATGAAGGCAAGCAGAGCACACAGTCTATATTTAAAATAAGAACAAAATACGTATGTCCATTTTCCCTCCCTTGTCACCCCCAGGCACAGGAACTAGAGTCACCCTCCATGGAAGAACACCTTCCTTGCAGGGCCATGAATAACAATTAAGAAACCCGCAGGTTTCCAAAAAGAAAAACCACGGTATGTAGAAAAAATTGAATTGATAACAGTACTCACTTTGAAATAAGCACCAGTGACAACAACCAATTTTACCCTGTCCCTTAAATATCAACAGTGTCCCACAAGAACACATACTGCCCTGAAGAAGACCTTCAACACAATCCGCATCTAGGCCCAACCAAGAAGGTCGAAACGCGTCGGCACATTTCAACCTGAGGCCAAGAGCCACCATGAACTATTGGGAGCACAAAAGGCTCCATAAACTAAAGCGAAATTTAGGTCGCCTAGACAGGAGTCTACATATTCATGCGCTGACCTCCATAGGACCACACATTACCACAAAAGTGTACGAGGACAGAAGGGCAACAGGTCCCACTATCAAGTTGTAGTTGGACACTAAAGTATCTAATATTGAAACAGCACACAAGATTAGCAATTACTGTGTTGAATGCGTGCAATGTAGTAAGTCACGACGCATTGCACAAGAAACTATCAAATGTATTGCCAGTTTATGTTTTGACCAACATTTCATTTACTTTTGTACTCCTAATTTGTCAGTATTGTCACTTTATGTTTCAATCATCTTTCCATATATTTTTTTTTATATATATAACCTGTCATTATTGAGTTATGTGTAAATATGTATGTTACTGTTATAGGCAAGTTGAAAAAGATGAGATGAATTCTAAGAACCAAAAAAAGATAAACATCTAATCTAAGTCAATTACCTGGCACTTGAGTCATTATTTTTTGACTAAACCAATTGGGTTTCATATCAAAAATAAGATATGGGAAACGCCAGTGTCTTCAACAAAAGCAATTCAAAGTAAGGATAGTTCATTTGTTGAACAATGATAGGGCGACTTTTTTAGCTCTCTATCTATGAAATAAACTGATTTTTTAGTCTGGGAGGCACCATTTCGTAGCGACTTTTAGAAAGTAGGAACTTTTGCTTTACCATTCTTTGCCTCTCCAGGCCTATGGAATCCACGTCTGGTTTAGCCTGACAGTTGGGCTGTTTGTGCCTTCACTCTAGACAGTCACACAAAGGGAGCCGAGGTGTGCCCTGCATATCCTGATTTCCCATCACCAGGCTGATGGGCTTTCCTGAGCTAGAGAGGTGGGAGGAGTTGTCACTGACACCAAAATAGGGCTGCACCTCTCCTCACACAAAGCTGTCTCCACCTCCCTGTAGTGTGTCTGGAGCCAGGTCAGGAAAAGGCAGGATCTTGTGCACTATAAAGACTATCCTTTGAAGTTTGCCTACTTTAAAGGCAAAAACTGGTATAAGTACTGGAGCTGTGACCCCACATCGTTAGAACACTTCTGGACTAAGAGGAGATTCTGCCAAGAAGAAGAGCTGGAGAAGCTGTAGGAGGGGAACTGCCACTCTGCTTGTTGCTGTGTTGTGCTGCCCTACTGCTTGCTGCTTCTGTCTTGGGCAGTAAAAGGGCTGGACTTTGATTTTTGTATCCTGCTTACCAAGGTTCTCCAAGGGCTTGTGTGTGCTTGCCTCCTGTTTCAGAAGTCTCAGGCACACAAAAGACTTCTTGCAACTCTGCTGGTACTGCTGGACTCTACCATCTGTGAGTTCTACCCCTGCCTGAGGTGCCTCCCTCCAGTCAAAGGGCCTCAGAAGGGTGTTCTGCAGCTGATCTCTGTAAGAACCGGCACAAAGCCATGCGAAGCAACGCAAAGCCTCGCAAAACGTCGCTGTGTAGCTTCTCGGAACTGACGCCGGGTGACACGAAACCTCGTCAAGTCTCGCCGCCCAGCTGTCAGCTCCTTGGAACCGACGTTGGAAGATGCAAAGACCCACGAAGCCTCACCGCGCAGCCCCCCAGAACTGACACCGGACTACGCAAGGCCTCGCAAAGCGATGCATCACCCTCGGTGCACAACGCAATGTCCTTGGGCAACATTTTCTTCATTGACACCACACCACAATAAGGAACTGACGCAACATGCCACAAATGATGCATCACCTCCCCTGTGGCAGTAAGAAACCAACGCATCACCGCCCCTGTAGCAGTAAGGAACCAACCCATCATGTCCCCTGCCTAGTTAGCAGCTAAGGGAAGGGCCCTCTATGCGAGGTTCATCGACTTCCAGACTGCATTTGATAGTGTGTCATGGCCAAGACTTTGGGCCAAATAAAGCAACTGGGGCATCCCTCAAAATCTATTAAAAGCAATCATCACCCTTTACTCAGACACCTGGGTAAAAATAAGAGTAGCATTGGATGGGCCACCACGAGTAAAATTCGGACAAACAAAGGCTTGAAGCAAGGTTGCATACTGGCACCGCTTCTATTTAATCTGTATTTGGCTGACCTTCCAGACCACCTGACGGTGGTGAGGACATTTCCACTTAAAATGGCTGGTGTTGAAATCCAATCCTCACTCCTGTACGCGGACAATACGGTCCTTTTAGACCAAACACCGATTGTCCTCCAGAGACTTTTCTTGGCGTTAACAGTCTACTGTAAGGCTAATCATCTGAAAGTGAATACAATAAAAACAAATCTCCCGGCAGCTAGCAAAAAAGGGGTCATGGTTCATCGAGGGAAAGGCCATAGACCACAATGGCCGTTTAGCAGCACATATCATTGCCCAACAGGGGGTAGCCAACTCCCTTGAAGGGGCCTCTTGTAAAGAAAAATAATTAATGAATACTCCAGACCTATCCCCCTACTGAAGGTAATAGGATGTAATTCTATCCCAACAGTGGCCTATGGGGCGCTGAGATTCAGAAGCAGAATGGCCAAATGGCTGGATAGAGCACAGTCTTCTTGCTTTCGATGAGTATACTTGCTTCTAAATTGCACCTCACATGCTCAAATCCGGCTAGATTTCGGGCTAACCTCACAGCAATAGTAATTAGTAGCAGGGCTTGTAGCTTATTGCCGGAAAGCCAAGCATGCGCAGGAGCACACGCTAAAACATTCCATCTGGAAATTAATAAGCAACCCAGCAGCAAACTGGCATAAGTTCTTAACTCACGCTTTGGAGTCTTTAGAAGCACACACAATCTGGACAAGCAGGCTGCCGGTACCCCTGGTGGCCAAGCTGCTGAAGAAACAAGCTAGGTTAATATCGGTAGACCTGGATGTACAAGCGGTGAAAAAACTGGGGCATGGTAGTCTGGCCTCGATGTTCTATGAGCTAGTGTCCCTGCCATCCTACCTTTCCCTGCCCTTCAACCTCACCATGACATGTCAGTTAATGGGTTTGTGCTTCAGTTTAGTCCCGCTGAAGTCCTTTTGGAATGGGCAGACAAACCTGGAGGAGGACAGGTGATGCCTCCTTTGTGCCAAGGGAACGAAATCATTAACCCATGTGCTATGTATTTGCGAGGAGCTGATCCCACTAAGGAAGTTTTGGCTTCACCAATTTGGTGCATTCTGTATATCCAGACCTGCTGAGGAGCCATAGAGGCGTGTTTGAGAGGGGAATCAGTACAATTGGCTGCCCACTTTGTGAAGTTTACGAAGGCTGCAGTAGTACTGCTTGACAATGGCAAGAGACTGTTTTCGGTGCAGAAACCCTAATTGCTCATAATGCCTAACCAGTCACAGAAGAGAACCTGATTTGTTGAGCTCCCTTTTCCCACATGTGGTCCAAAACACAGATAGATGGGCTGAAATGGAGAATTTTGGAGGTTGGTGGGAAACAGCCTATTACTGACTTTCGCTTGAAAAATTTGATCTTAACATAGCACTGGTTTTTTATCGTTTGTACTAATGAATAATTCATGAGTATTGTATTTTTACTGCAGCTGTTTTTAACATGAAAGTGTTTTATATTGTAACGATTTTAAGTAATCGTGCAATAAATAAATTGATCTAATCCCCTGCCTAGCAGTAAGGAACCAATGCATCTCCTTCCCTGTACAGTAAGGAACCAACGCATCACCTCCCCTGCACCAGTAAGGAACTGACGTATCGCCAGCTTTTTCAACACTTCCCTTCCCCTGCGCCTCGCATCCATCACCTTTATTTTTTTGTGTCATCATTTTTTATTGGACCTCGCTTTGTTTTTGACGCATCCCAGGTACTTTGTTCTAAAAGTGATGCAACCATTAATTTCTATGGACTTCATTTGCTAAACCTTTTAAAAGAGATATATTTAATTGTGTAGGTTGGATTTTTGTCGTTTTGGTCTTGTTTTACTTAGATAAATATTGGTTCTTTTTCTAAACTGGTGAGGTGTCCATTTGTAGTGTTTTCACTGTGTTACTGTGTGTGTTTGTACAAATGCTTTACACATTGCCTCTGAGATAAGCCTGGTAGCTCGTGCCAAGCTATCAAGGGGGTGAGCAGGGGTTATCTTGGATGTGTAATCCCCCTTACCCTGACTAGAAGGAAGGGTCCCTACTTGGACAGGGTGCAAGCCACTTCTAACTAGAGACCCCAATTTCTAACGCTGTCTTAGATGGGAGCTTCTTGCCTGTGCATGGGTGATCAACCACTTCAGACACTTTGTGTTGGTAGGTAAATACATTTTCATTGCATACTGACCATAAACATTGATTAACATTTTGTCTCCTGGAGGTGGAGAAAAGCCATGGCTCTAAGTTCAAAACTGCAAGAGTATAATTTTGATGTTACATTTGTGCTAGGAAGTAACAATTGCAGATTGTTTATCTAGACTTCCATGAAATGATGAGGAAAAGAACATGTGGAATGAAGATGAGTGACGTGGTGGCCTGTGTGAAGGATATGTGTATGGTGAATGATGTGGCATATGATGAGAAGGAATGGATAACTGAGGATTCTAAGGATTCACAGCTGAATTCGGTAAAGAATTATATATGTGATGGTTTGCCTTCTAGTAAGAATTTCAGTGGTGCTCTGCCTTCTTTTTCACAAGTGGCTCCAGAGTTAAGTAAGAATGGTAATTAGATCTTCAGAAATAACAAATGTATTCCTTCGGTGGAAATGAAAGAGAAGTTAATGAAGATGTGATACGCTGGACACATGGGAATGACTGCATTAATGAGCTTGTTACATGAACATTATTGGTGGTAGAGAATGGATGCTGAGGTACATCGTACGTTACACAGTCACAAATTTGTTCTGCTGCAGAAAAAAAAAATTCTACACAAAGAATGCCATTATTGAATGTTACCTGCCCTTTAGTGGCCTGGCAAAAAGTGGGTGTGGATATAGTGAGCCCAATAAAAAAAGTACCTAATAACATGCAGTTTGCCATTGTTCTTATTGATTACCATTCGAAGTGGCCGGCGGTTATGTTCATAGAAAATATCACCACAGCTGTTGTATTGGAACTCTTTATTGAGGAATTTAGCAGAGAAGGCTTTCCAGAAATTGTAGTCACTGATAATGGCGTACAGTTTGTGCCCTCTGAGATGGCCATTTTCTTACATACACATTACATCAACATATCAGGTCTGCCCCTTACCACAGGAATGCAATGGCCAGGTGGAGCGCTTCAACAAGTACTTGAAAGAAAGCATCCATTTGTGCGTGATTGGGGACATTACTTTCCTATTAGCAGTACGAGTCAGACAATGGGTGTAAAGGATTACCCCAAATTCAGTCACAGGAGGGTCATCATTTTTTTTGGTCAAGGGGAAGACATCCATCTTCTTCCATTTGTCCATGGTGGCTTAAAACTAGATTGGGGAATAAGGCCAAGGTCACTTTGAAGCCTGAACTTGATGTGAGCTCTAAAGTTACAAGAAAACAAGTAAATGCTAAAAAACGGTATGATGCTTTGCATAAGGTTAACTTGCCTGATATCTCAGTGGGAGAATATGTCAGATTAAGGTTGCTAAGGTGTGCAGAAAAGGGAAAGAGTCCGTTCACCAAACCGATTAAAGTAGTGAAGATCAACAAAAATAGTGTTATTACACAAGATGGGAAATGCTGGAGTTTTAAACGAGTGGCTAAAAGGATGTCTGATTATGGAAGGGTGAGGCCACGACAAGTGTATGGCCAGCAGGACATGGATGGACCCAATCACGGCCATGAATATGCACTTCATGTTATGTGTGATGTTCCTGAGCATCTGAACGATAGCCCATGTCTGGATGAATATCTGAATGCAAATGCCGAGACAGGAGCTGAAGGACAAGGCGATAATAAAGGGTGCAACAAATCCATTGCTCACCACGTTAAAAGTATGCATAGAAATAGAAGGCCTTCTAGAAAAGTTTTACTTGAAGATTAATTACATCTAATCTTTAGTTTTTTTAGTACAAGAGATGTTATATTCATGCTTTATTCCTAAATTGTAAGGTAAACGTTTAATTTGTGTTCCATGTCATGTTTATCCCCTATGGCTTTCCCTAATGGTTCTGCCCACCTCGCGCCTGATATAGAATGTTGGGGGCCGCAGGATTCTATGTTTGAGCGTTGGTGCTCACTTGAGTGCCGACCTCCATTACCCGTAGATTAAAGTATTTCGGCTCTTACCTCGACTTCATCTCATTGATTTGCAACAACCACCTATTGTTCCCAGAACCCCAGCTGTATAATCTGGTCCACCACAACCTTACAGGATTATGGAGCACAATCTCATTACACCGTTCCCACATGCGATTCGTCACTTAGGTACTCCACCCTTCCTCTAAATGTCCCCCTCCCTAGGTGGCAGTGTTTATGTACATTTATAGTGCATAAGGGACACCAGTCTAGGAGCTTGAACATCTGACTCAGGTTCGCAGGAGCGTTCAGCTGGCGCATAACCCTTGCATACCACAAAATACTGCAAATGTCCCTTAACTCGTCTGGAGTCCATTATGGCTTCAAACTCAAATACTAGTGTCATCTGTGAAGATAATTTATGGCTTTAGGCCTAGCTGATTTAAATCTAGAAATGTGAAAGACAAAGGGTACCTGCCACCTTTGAGAAAGAGCTAATTCCCCTGCCCTTTACCCACTAGGGACCCACAAAACGAGATTTACACTTTGAATAAAAGCTAGGTAGAGATAGAAAATGAGTGGAAATCCAAACTAAAGCCCCATTCTAATATAATGGTGCCATTTTGCAATATCGATATGGAAAACATTTATAACCATCTTTCCCTGCTGTAGATGAAGGAAGGTATTGGCTCTAATTGTGTAAATAGTAGCCAACAGTGCAGTAACTGAAGGAAATTATGTTTGGCGCACAATGTTAGGAAATAATTGCAGAAGGAAACCAAATGAACAAAAAAAGGAGAGTAGCCCAGTGAAAAATGCAAAGAGTTAATATATGTCAACTCTGTCATATGCAACCAAATTGCCCATTGTTCCTGATGGTTCATAGTGTAAAAATAAGGATATTATTCCAGAGATTTCAATCTCAGGAGGAGGACTTTGCAACTTAAAGTTCATGGTACACGGTCTTTGAAGCGGTATATTCCTGAATTTTGAGACTAAGGGCCTGAATTTGGCGGGTCAATTCTCTGTCCACTTTTTTACACGTGCTATAGGATATAATCCACTTGTAATAAGGTGGACGAAATATTCGTCACATTTGTGACGGAGTTACACTCTAAATCAGGCCCTACGTGCACACCCTTGTTGGTAACAATATCTTAGGCAAGCCATGAAATTTCACAGTTTCCTACAGAAATACCATAACCAGTTAAGAGGTTGCTGGCAATTTATGCAAAGGTACAAAATAGGAATATTTTGTAAAAAAAAAAAAAAATGAACTACTACCAAAATTGTCGTTTTTTTCCTAGAGGGGAAAGGCCTGTAATGAAGCCCATGGATCTTTTCTTCCAGGGCCTGTCTAGAGATGCAAGTGAAACTAATTGACTGGGGTGGGGGGGGTCAGGAGGCGAGGGAGGGGTGATGTGAGGGCCTCATCTGGGCACACATAGAACATCTTTTCTCATAAGAGGCCACTAAAATGACAGGCCACCAATCATACATTTTCTTTTCCTCAAAGTGTCCTGCAATAGGAGAGTCAAGACACCAATACAAAACGTACTCTTGCAAGGATTCAAAAAGTAAAAACAATTTGTTCTTATGATATAAGATCCATAATGCCTCGCTGTTGGTGTTCCTCCAGGATTCAATACTCTTTACTGAAAGAGCTTAATTCTGTTTTTAATTATGCCAACAGTTATCTAGATCGAGGTGCTTCTGGTCGCTGTTTTATTCTCTTATTTTCTGGGTAAGGCATCCGCTTTACTACTGCATTTTCCTGTTCTGTACTTAATTTGATATTGAAATCTAGAAAAAAGCATTCACGTTGGTTGCTGAGAAATGTTATTGATTTTAGAAATCCCACGTTTTTATAATATGTCCATTGGAGCAGCGTAATGTTTGGCTCAACCCTTACACGTCACAAATACACAATATAGACGTGCACTTAGCACTATTGTCCTAACTATATGAATGTAAAGTGTTGCACTTGACATCATTATTGAAGTGCATTCACTGTGGGATTAGAGACTCATATATATATATATATATATACTGTGTGCCTTAACTGTATTAAACATCATTTATGTTTAGGTGATTGAATAAAATCATCCTTATATTATTAAACTGTAGTTACTAAAAATTAAAAGGATTTATGTAATGTGTGCAATAATGTTTGTTTGCATTCATAATGTAGTTCTTAGTCACAGTTATACACATGTATTCGAGTTATTTTATCTGTATGCAATGTGTAACATGAATCTAATGTACTGACATTTTCCATTAATTTGTGGTTGGGTGCACACGCATATTAGAGGTGCACCATTGAGTTAACACGTTAAATTGTCATGAGTAAGCCTGTATTTATTTCAACATGAGATGCTGTTTTCCATTTCTACTTGTGTGTCTTTTCCTTGCAGGTGCATTCACATGGCTTGCTATTTGAGAATAGATGTAACACTGTGTTAGTGATAGAGAGCCTAAGAAGAAGACCTTGACAAAGAACATGGCGAGCCAGAGCATTAGCTGACAGTTTCCATTCAGTAATGTTGCAAGGAGTCGCAGGTAACCAAGGATGATGTCGTTCTCACGGTCTAGTCTGGGAGAATTTGTTAATGTTTCAACTCACAACATGAGAACGGATAGGACAATGGAGCCCCTGATGGCATGAATAAGGGGTGTTACTCTGAAGATTCGTGTGGTAATATTTGGTGTTCTCACAGGTCGTTGTGGACCACTTTTCCTTTGGACTTTTAGAGGCTTAAACCTCTATGCTTTCCCCTTTTTGATTTTTTTCCGAGTGTGGCTTAGGCTAACACTTATACTCCCACCCTAAGAATACTCTTGATCGAGCTTCTGAAATGTTGACACTTTCCCGCATTTTCTCTTTTTCTGCATTTCTCCAACATTTTGAGATCCTTTTAAACTTAACGATCCTCTTTAAACTGCAGACTGCAGACTGTACAGAATGCGGCGGCCTGTCTACTCTTTAAAATTCCAAAATTCAGCCCCATAAGCCAAGCTACTTGGGACCTGCTACCAGTCCAGGCAAGGATCCAATTTAAATCCATGTGCATTTTGCATAAGACTCTGCATGGGGCTGGGTCAGCCTACCTCAATCAGCATGTCAGGCATTACATTCCACAGCGAAAGCTTAGATCAGCATCAGCCTCTCTGCTTGTGGTTCCAAGGATAAAGACTCTAAAATGGGGTGGCAGAAGTTTTCTCCATCTGGCCCCGAAACTATGGAACACGATGCCCATTAGCCTTAGAAATCAAACCAATCTGCTGTTGTTCAGGAAAACTTTGAAAACATGGCTAATCGCTCCCAAACCATAGCCGATCTCAAGGTCCTTGCATAGATTAACGACAGCTAGCGCTAAGACGCCACGGCAAACACGCGCTCTATAAAAACCCTCATTTCATTTCATTTCTTTAGTTTGGACTTTAAATTAGATGATTGTAGACTATACTCTTGTATAAATCAGAAACTATTCTCAGAGCATCAAATTCTGTTGTTAATGCTCTGTATTGCTGTGACTGAACTACTTGTATGCCTTATTCTAGTACGCCTGAACTTTTTAAGGAGTTGGGTTATCCAGTTGTTATTCTGTATCTTTATAGTATGGTATTAAGATTCATTTACCTTAACTTGACTCCTAACTTGTAATATATCTTCTTAACTATAGTCACTGATTCATGGTCCTTATTGTGTAGCAAAATAGGTTGCACTGTAAATTACATTTGTTTGATTAAATGCTAACTCCCTTTACCTCTCAGTCAGTGAAAAAGGTCTATCGTATAACAAATCGTAAGACGGTTGGCCCAGCGCTGGATCAATTGGTAGCTCGTCGGATGGTTGGTCACTGAAGTGAGGGAGTTAAGGTGTCCCATTCAGAAATTGCCCAAACCCAGTTCACACCCCTAAAGCCCATGGTTCGTTCCAACCATCCGGAGCAAAGGATTGATGGCGTTCCAGTGGTTCAGAAACGAGTTGCAGCAATGGAGGTGTGAGTATTAATAGGGACGCGCTGACCGGGAACTCCAGGCTCTGCTAGCCTGCATCATCTCTCACTCTGCTGCTGCCTGCTTGGGTGGGACTCGGTTTCCCCAGCCTGCTTCGTTTCCTTGAGGTAGAGGGAGGGGCCTCCCTCCAACAAATACCGCAGCCGCCTCCCGCAGCGCGGGATGCGCTGACCGGGAACTCCAGGCTCTGCTAGCCTGCATCATCACTCGTTCTGCTGCTGCTGGGGTGAGACTCGGTCCCCCAGCCTGCTTCGCTTCCTTGAGGGAGAGGGAGGGGGCCTCCCTCCAACAAATACCGCAGCCGCCTCCCGCACTGCGGGATGTGCTGACCGGGAACTCCAGGCTCTGCTAGCCTGCATCATCACTCGCTCTGCTACTGCTGCCTGCTGGGGTGGGACTCGGTCCCCCAGCCTGCTTCGCTTCCTTGAGGGAGAGGGAGGGGCCTCCCTCCAACAAATACAGTGGCTGCCTCCTGCAGCGCGGGACGCGCATGGGTGTGCCCAGGCCAAGGGTGGGCCCGTCTGCGGCCGGACGAGGCTGGGCTGGGCCCACCCTCTTTAGTCCTGCCTCTTTGATATAGCACAATTACGAACTCTGGAGCGGGCAGCTGAAGGGGAACCTCCAAAAAGCAACGGAAAAGATAGAAGACAAGACAGGTCTGTATATAACCTCTTTTATTTCCTCCACCTTCTCTAAACCTGCTCTGTTATCACCTTACTTAGTAATTAGTAGGCAATAAGACCATAAGCAATGGGCAAACGTAAATTATCACAGCCACTTGGGTAGAACTGATATTCCTACCCAAGCAGAATCTCAAGTTGGACAGAATGCTAATCGATATGATATGAGGTCTATAAACACCAGATTACAATTCCAACAATGAACCGGTTCCTCCCCCTATCCTACTATGATGAACAGGATTGACAACAGGAGGTTGTGGGAGGAAATGGCAGTAATCGTAGTGGTCCCTATCATGGGAATTGTAACAGGGCAAAGGATAAATATAGAGGAAAAAGTACAAGACCTACAGAACGCGGATCACAGTACTACAAACCACTCAAATACGGAAAACTCCAAATTAATAATGAAGACCTGGAATATTGCAGGAATAATAAACAAGTTATCAAATCCAGTGTAGCTGGAGATCATCAGTCAAACCAACTAGTTTGTCTGCAAGAGATAAGGACACTAGATGACTTTTCTGTGGAGGGTTTTACTTCATTTTTAACCCCGGCCATTCGCTCAGAGGGGAGGCGGGCCAAGGGATGCATGGCAGTATTATCTACAACCTCTTCATTGAAAGTATTAAGGTCCTATCTGTCTTCCTCCTATTTCCAACTTATCCATCTAATTGCTTGAGAAAAGGTTAATTTGGTTATAATTAACTTTTATAATAATGTTTTTGATAAAACCAAAGTAACGGTTATAATGGATTTAAGTAGGGAAATTGAATTATTCCTAGCCCACATTAAGGATGATTATATTTTACTATGGCTAGGAGATTTTCATGTGAGTAAATGCTATAGACAGCGATATGAAAGTTGTGGTTATGTTAAAACAAATGGAGAGGGTATGTTACACTTTTTGCACAACCCACACGGAGAGGCATTAAATGAATTGATTCCAAAATATAGTTTAGTTCTCCTGGAACAATGTATTGGTGAAAACCAAATGTTAGTACCCACATATTATGGGAATGGAAGAAGCTCTGTAATTGATCATATCCTGGTGACAGAAAATGGTGAATGCCAAATAGACTCGCTTACCGTTACCCCAAATGCCCTTAGTGATCATGCTGCACTGACATTGGTCCTTAATATAAATATTACAAAGTCGAATAGCTTGCAAAATATTAAACAAATTGAAATACAGGGCAAAAGTGGTTTCTCTTTAAGATGGGCGAATATTGATGGGATAGCAAAAACAGAAGAAGTTATGGCAGAGTCCCTTAGAGATTTCTATATAAGCACGGATTATATGTCACCTCCGATGCTTATTATGGAAGCCTTCTGTAAAATCATGGCTAGAATCTCAGAGAAACTTAAGTGCCCAACCAGAGGGAAAAGTAACAGAAACAGGGGCTGGTTTAATACAGACGCTCCCCGACCCTGCACACGTTCAGGAAGGACCTCAAGACCTGTCTCTTCGACTGATCCCGGAGCCGCACCCCCCCCCCCCCCCAGCGCCTTGAGACCCTCACGGGTGAGTAGCGCGCTATATAAACCCCTGATTGATTGATTGAGAATGTTCCTCAATAAATAGAAGACTAAGGAAAGCCTTAGGGGACTCCCCAAGGGATAGAGGAAAAATCAATAGATTGAGAATCAAGTATAAAAATGCTCTAGATAAGAGGAAAAGAGAGATAAAGGAAAAAATATGGGAAGACTTGCTCCAGGCGGCTGATATAAATGATAACTCCCTTTTCTAGAAAATAATAAACCAGCCATTCCTAAAAGAGAGAGGAGATCCAAAGATTGAGACTGAAGGAAGTGGCCCAACTAGGGTCACCCAGGTCACTCTCGACCTCCTCTTGCCTTCCAAGAAATGAAGAGTCGATGATGCAGTAGAGAATGCAATCAAACTGGTTTATTCACAAAGTACACTGCAGTGGAGTCCAGTCTGACCAGCCCAGTAAGATGGCTGTCGAGGGACTGACTCTAACAAACATAGAGTTACATTATGTATGTTGGGGAGTCCACAAAGACCCGCCTACTATGGAAAAACACTGGTAGCTGTCGTAATACAATGGGGGTACAGAACATAAGTTTCGATTCCGCAGTCTGGCACAAGCTATCTACTACCCAAGGTCGTCTGGCTTATCCTCCCCGCTAGACAGGTGGGAGAAGGCCTTGATGTAACAGAAAAGGCATGCGTTAATGAGCAAGATTCAGCATTGGAGAAACAAAACTTACCAAGGACCATTTCTCGTAAATGAACAAATAACAGTTTCGATTATAATACAAAATGGTGGCGCAGATGTCAACCTAACAAACGTAACATCTGCATTTACTAATTGCGTATACATACAGTATGCATATTTAATGTATTAGCTATTTAAATGCTAACTTATTATTGGGTAAAATACGAGTATTATGGCAATTTTACGTTTCAATTCTAACAAGACATCTGTACAACAGGGAGAGTAGATGGAATATTTTAATATAATTTTTAACCCAGAAAGTAGTATTTTAAATTTGCCTTTTACACATTTACATCAAATCGAAGCCATGGACATACCCGATATAACTTTAGAGGAGGTCATCAATGCTCTAAATAAAGCCGCAAGTGGAAAGGCCTCTGGCCCCGATGGTGTCCCAATAGATAATTTTAAAGCACGCGTCACTTTATGGGCTCCAATGCTGACCCAAGTATGTAATTCTACTTTAAAGGGCTATCTCCCTGTTTAGTGGACAGAAAGTATAATAGTCCCAATATTAAAAAAAGGTAACGGAGGGGATCCGAAATGCTACCGCCCAATATCTCTCCTGGACTCTAGTGCGAAATTAATGGGCAGAATCCTTCTGGGTAAGTCAGAATAATGGGTCGAAGAAAAATGCATACTTACTGATACACAATATGGGTTCAGGACTGATATTGGAACAATAGAACAATGTGCTAATTTACACTTGTTAATTAATAAGTATACAGTAGCAAAGACAGGTCAGGTAATTCACTATCTGTCCCAATAGTATTCCTACCTTACTGCGCAGGTGCGATACGGACCAAATGGGGAATGTACATATAGTTTTAAGGTCACTCGAGGCATTAGACAGGGTTGTGTCCTCGCTCCCCTGCTCTTCTCACTCTATATAAATGGGGTGGATGAATGCCTACAAAAAAATCAAAGCTGACGCCCCCATGGTCGGTATTCGCCCTGTCCCCATCTTATTATATGCAGATGATGCAGTCCTCTTATCCAGAACAGCTAATGGACTACAGCTCCTGATAGATAACTTTGTTAAATTTATGGATAAGAAAGATATGAAGGTTAATTTGAAGAAAACCGTTATCAATGTAGCTGGAAAAGGAAGAGCAAAAAAGAGGACACATCATATAAATGGGGAGAGGCTAGAGGAGACAACGTTTTGTATATACTTGGGCATTCAGTTTACTGATTTGGGGACTTGGGAAAGTCAATTAAATATGTCTAAAATGAAATTTTTAAGAGTGATAGAATCAATTTTTAGGTTCTCTAGTAAAATAGGCCAAAAACCTATTAGAGAAATGCTGACGCTGTACAAAAGTAAATGCTTACCAAGGGATGGCTATGGTGCTGCCCTATGGGGTACACAAACTGTGATGAGCTGCAGATACTAGAAAACCTGTTTCTGGCAAGGCTACTGGCCGTCCCGAAATCAAGCTCAACGTTGATAACACATAAGGAAGTGGCAGTTCCGTTTTTTAGAGGACGACCTACATATTAGGCCCATTATCTTCTGGTACAATATAAGGAGCAAAACAGGGGCACAGTTTACAAAGTAAATAATTTTAGATTGCCTCAGGCTAGATGCTTGGAAGAAAATTAAATGGCTATCCTATTTAGATGTCTGTTTAAGAAAAATAGACCCCGCTATAGGAGTAAATGATACAGTTAAAATTCTTACCTACTCTAAAATAGAAGTTAGGACTCTACTTAGGGGACAAAAAGAAAGAGAGAGATTTTAATGAAAGTAAAAATCTACGGTAGCTAGCTACTTGCTACATTATGTACAAGAGGGGCAGCCAAACTATCTGACTATTGTTAAAAATAGTCAGCAAAAATGTTACCTCACTAGACTCCGATTAGGCATATTGCATATACAGTTTGCTTTCGCAAAAATTGGGGCATGGGATATCAGCTTACCAAAATGCTCATGTGATGGTAAATCACGACAAAGCACAATGCACTTTATTTTATTTTGTGGTTTTTATAAGGATCTTAGGAAACATTTTTTAGCCCCCCTTTTTGAAAGTGGCAAATATATCTACTATCCGGATGCTTTTAACTATTTATGTGGCTTGGAAAACAGTGAAATCTGTTTATCTGCTATATCATTCATTACAATGGCCATAGGAAGAAGGAAAAATTAGTACAACTGGAGGCTTTAACCTATGAAATATAAGAGTAAATTCGGATCTCCCAGTTCGATTGTATAATATGAATTTTATCACTTATAGTGAATAAATACTGGGTAGGATCTGAAGCTACGCGATCAGTAATGACCCTTAGACCCTTTATACATACCTTTGCTGGTCCCTAGGAGACGACCCTATGCTGTCAAACTACAAATGTTATGGGGAATCTGAATGAGGAAGACATATTTGTATGTAAATGTGAATCATGGATTGTTTTTTATTCTTTGATCATAAATGTTTTTATTTTGCACTTTTATGGTTTTATGCTCGTAAACCGAATAAAGTTTTTGAATGAATGAATGAAGGGTTGTGCGTTGCAATTGCTTATGCTTAGTTTGCAGTGTTTTGCAGTGATTGTGTGGTGTTCTGCAGAGATGTTTTAAGCTGTTGTGTGAATTTAGTTCTTAATGCAGATAAGTTGAAATGGTTATTGTGTCCGACGTGGCCTAAAATCCTGGGATAGATAAGGTATCAGTATAAAAGACACTGTGGTGTAGTTGTCTGCTGTGTTGTGGTGCTAGTCGTGAGACGTTGTCGACAGCACTATTGAGATAAGGACTTTTGCATGAGTGTGAAGTGTGGTTGGTATAGTGAATCTCAGTGTGCAGGGAAGAACTGTATCAATTTGAGTGAGACCCCACTGATCGATGTTTCATTCAAATATTATTGGCAGGATAGGTCAGGAAGTGCTGCTCCAGACCGTTTCTTGTATGATTGAATAATTTAATTATTTTAGAGAAGCAGACAAAGTTATTTGTTAACATTGCTTGCATTTGTTTTGAGCGTAAATTGCTGAGAGAGCGACTTTGTCGAAATTGTGAAGGAGTGTGATCTACAGCAAGGAGTGAGATTAACATCACAGAGTGCTGCACTGGTATTGATCAGTTGGTGTAGAGCTGCACTGGTATTGGTTGGCTACGTCATCGAGAGTCGCGTTGGTATTGGTTGTGACCACCGAACTGAGAATTGTTGGTGAAGAATCATTTCCTGGTTTAAACATGAGTCATTTTTGATTTTTGCATATTTTGATCAAAAATGAAATTCTTTAAAGCACTACAAAGTCTAATAAGGGGAGATGCGACTGTTCCTATTAGAAAGGGGAAAAAGGCCCCACCTGAAGATATGCCAGGTCATTATATGTTGAAAAACATGGGTCTTCACACGTGTATTTGGCTTGAACAATGGCATAAGATTACTGAGAAAGATGGTCCTTTGATGTTACTCTGTTATGGCACATTTAATTTGAGAATCATTGAACATTTGAAGGGGATGACATGAAACAGCCTCCTAGACATACACACTATGAAGCACTTAATGCCTGAGAACACACAGCTCACATTATACAGAGGGAGAGATTTCAATGATGGGTCAAGAAAGCCATACACACTTGCACAGATGCTAGATGGGATGCAGAACAGAAAACATGGAGAACTGATATGATCGAGGGAGCTAGATTGTACCCTGCATTAACAAGTGAAAAAGATGCGAAAGGTAAACGAAAAGATAAGAAAAAGAAGAAAGTGGCAGATGAAACCGAGAATGTAGCTGAAGACAGTGATAGCGATTCAAATGAGGATTTCATAAATGAACAATTGTTAAACCGTCCACCCTCATACAATGTGGCTTAAGCTGGAGGAGCGAGTAATGCACATGCCAGTGAGAATTTTGATGTGCTTATGGCACCAGTACATGTAAGTTCTTATTCGATGGGAGAGAGCACAGGGATGACAGTCCTTCCAAATTCACCTGTCTTAAATGCCCCTGATGCACTGACTGTTCCTGTTACAATTAGTCCTGTCGTTCCTTTATGTAAACTCAACAAGATGATAGATGGTGTGCTAAAACATTTCAAACACTTACTCCCAGTCAAGAAATCTCGGTTAAATCCATTGTTCTTTTGCTCACCATGTCACCCCAGTTTGGACCCAGCCATATGCAAACCAGTTTTAACCCTGCTCCTCATGCAAACAATCCAGCCCGAACCGCCAGGCCAGGTCCTACCTAGAAGGAAACCAGAATCCTGGGACTGGTTTTGGGGTATCACCCCTCAACAGCCAGGCTAACTTGAATTCAGTGGCACAGCGAGCAAGGGAGCCACATCTGGGTATACCCTTGGTCACGTTACTATTGGTCCTGTAGTTCCTTTAGATAAACCTGGATAGGCAGGAAATGCTGCACATACTCTCACTGTTTCTACTGGGATGAGTACCACAACTATTAATCCTGTGGGCTCAAAAATGAGACCAATTCCCTTAAATTCCTTTGGTTCTGACACAAGGGAATACCCCATGTGCTGCAAGTGCAGATCCTACATTAAATCAGACAGGGTTTGACCCAACTAGAATGGTTTCTCAAAGATCGGCACCCTTTTTCATGCCCAAAACGAATGGGCTTCCAAGTGATAACAATGCTTCCAAGTGTTAACAATACTCCCAATACCGTAATAACTCTGGGTTTGCCAAGTCTGACATGTCTCTTTTGAACTCACTGGTAAATGCAAATCGTGGTTCTTTAAGCGGAGAGATAATTCTTAATACCCTGGTAGAACAATATGGTCTTACTGCCCTTGAACTCGATGATTGGTTCAAAGGTATAGACCCCCCAACTGGTAGTGGGAATCCTGGACCAAGTGGAAGGGTAATGAAACCCCAGTGATGAAAAATACAGTAGATGTGGCCAAACTGAAGCTAGAATTAGCCAAAATGATACTTGGAAATCTTGACATGTCCCAATTAGACGCCTATCGGGATGATGAGCTGTTGTTCATATGCAAAGATATTAATAGACATGCTGGAGAGGCTCATGAAAGGATGCCTGAATTGGCTGACGAATACGAAATTGACTTACAGAGATCTAAAGCCTTACAGAGAAGTTACAGTTTAAGCTTTAATGAATGGGATCTCGCTAACATGAGACCATCAGGAATGAAATAACAGATCAAGGAATGAATTACTTTTGTCCTAAAGTGGAGTGACTGGATAGATGGGAAGGTAGATGGGCAAAGAAAAAGGAACCCAGGAAATTAAGGCTAGAGCTACCTCCAGAGGGAATAGAGAAAGAGGGTGAGGATACACATATGTTTCCAATGAGAGAAGAGCCTGGTGGAGACTATGTCCATATACCTTGGAGTAGAAGTGATGTTGCATCATTCACAAATGATTTCCTGAAATTGAGAGAAAACCCAGTGGAATGGTACAAGCAGGTTGACCGGTTTGTAAAGATATAAAAGGCTCTATGGATAGATCTGAATACCTTATTTGACATTTTGGTTCCAGGTGACTTGTGGACTGAATGCAAAATTGCTGTGGAGTGACCTAAGAAGAAGCCTATGAAACATCCCATATCAAAGTCTCGAAGCCTATGAGACATCCCATATCAAAGTCTCCGTCACTAGTTGTGATGAAAAAGTATCATCAGGTGATTACATTTTTTAAATCGAAAATATCTCCTAAAGATATTGATTGGGTCAAGATTGACAGAACAAGTCAAGAGTCCAAGGAATCAATACATGCCTATTATAAGAGACTGTTGCAGGCATTTAAGCAATATAGTGGGACAAAGACTATTAAGACTAAAGATATGGGACGTTTTGTGTACAGGTTCGTGCATGGATTGAAATCTGAAATTAGTATAAGGGTTAAGCAGCATTTAATTTGTTGACAGAGTAAGTCAATTGATGAAATATTGTGATACATAAAATTTTGTAGTAATGAACTGGAAATGAAACATAAGAAATTGAAAGAGAAGCTGATGGTGGCACAAATGAAAGCTGCACAGTGAGGTCAGAATCAGCAGTCTTTTGGGAATGCTGGTCTCATGCAGGGAGTGTATCAACAGGGAGCTCCTGTGATGCAAGGTGGAAATTGATTTCAAATGCAAGGTAGAGGTCGGGGTGTCCCGATTGATCTGAGTACAGGGATTGATGTGCCTACTTTGAAGAAAATGAATCCTCGCCACATTTGTGGCAAGTTGGGGCATTGGAAGCAGGAATGTCGTCTCAATGCTGGTAATATGGTGAATGGGAATCAGGTTCCGAATGGTGGATTTGTGCAATCTCAAAGTAATAATATGGTTCAGACACAGCAAGTACAGAGGCAGAGAGTAAAAAATTTCAATGTGCCCAAAGCTCAGGTAATGCAGGTTCCACAAGCCCCAATGCCACAACTAAATGCAAATGCTCACAGATGTAACCCGAATCAAGTTCCCAATGTGAACACCGATTCTTTTGTGAATCAGGTTACATTTCAGCAGTACCCTATGCTACAAATAGATGAGGAGGACAGCTCAGACTTGTCACAATGACGGTGCCTGGGAGGGGGCGGGGAAGGGAGGATTGCACGTTTGGCGAAACTTTAGAGGTAGACCAGAGAGTTCCATTCATGGATGGTGAGGTGAATGGCCGCCCCATATCATTCTTGATCAATACTGGTGCTACCCGCTCTACTGTGAGAACAGCAGAGGTTCCCAACCTACCGCTTTTGGGAGAAAAAAATCCATGTTGTAGAAATTGAAAATAAACAATTGACTAGCCCTGTCACTGAAGCAGTACCTGTTAAAATAGGGTCCTTTGAGGAGAATCACCGATTTGTGGTGTGCGATTTGAGTCCTGAAAATCTGCTTGGATGTGATCTTTTGTTCAAGCTGAATTGTTCTATTTACCGTACCCCCAAATCCAGTTTCAGACTCATGATGAAGACGTTGTCTTTAAACTTGCAAACCAGAGTTCAGATGTTACAGTTTTGTTGACAAAAGATGATCTGCCCGCAGAATTGAGAGTTACATGACATCTGGGACTTTCCAGTAAAGGACATAGATCTTATCTTATTAAAGGTGTTGAACCTGTTTGCAAAACAGTGAACACTAATGCTGAGTATTCAAGAATCCCACAATATAATCTGATCCCTGAAACCGTTGTTGGGATTACTCCTGTGATTGACTCAATGATTCAACAAGGCATTCTGAAGGAGATTATGGGGAGTCCATGTCATTCACCCATTATGGGTTTGCAGATACCCAATGACAAATATCGCATAGTGCAGGATTTGAGAAGGATCAACACTGTAGTTATCCCTTGTTGTCCTGTGCTACCGAATCCAGCTGTGATTTTATTTCAGATTCCATGTGAGGCCAAGTGGTTCACAGTCATTGACTTTACCATACCGTTGCATGAGGACAGCCAGTTCCTCTTTGCTTTTCCGTTCGGCAGCCGTGTTTTAGCATGGTGCCAAGTCCCACAAGGTATATGGAGTGTCCGTCCATCTTTAACCAGATCCTCAAAAAGAATCTGGAGTCCCTGGCAATGCCCTATCACTCAGTCTTGGTTAAGTACATTGACGACCTATTGGTAGCGTCAAATACACAGGAGGCTTGCAGACGAGATACCATTGATCTATTGAATCACTTAGCTGAGAATGGACATAAAATGCCCAAGACTAAGTTGCAGTGCTGTAAGAAAGAGGTTTTGTACCTAGGACATCACATTGAGAAAGGAGCGAGGAAGGTGCCACAAGAGAGCATCTTTGCGATTCTGAAAATGAATCCGCCAACTACCCAGAAAAAAGTCTGCATGCTCTTGGGAATGATGGGCTACTGTCGATAGTGGATTCCCAACTTTTTCCTAATGGCTAAGCCTTTGCAGAGGCTGACACACAGGGATGTGTCAGATCTAGTACCATAGGATGACATCTGCATGTGCGCCTTCTCAGAGCGGAGAGAAAGTCTCTGTCGTGCCCCAGCACTAGGAATGCCTGATTACAATAAATATTTTACTTTGTTTTGCAGTGAGAGGTGGGGCTGCGCTCTCTCAGTGCTAACCCCGATGCATGGGAATGCTCGCAGACCCATCGCATATTTTTTAGCTACACTTGACCCAGTAGCTGCTGCTTTGCCTGGCTGTCTCAAAGCTGTGGCTACCACAAGTGACAGTATCGAGCAGTGTGAGAGCATTGTTATTGGTCATTCTCTGACTATTTCTGTCCCCCATTCTGTAGAAGTAATGTTAACTCACACCATGACACAGTACCTCACCAACCGTCGCCTGATTAAGTATGAACAAGTCATACTTGCGGATGAAAATATAATACTGAAGCGATGTACTACCATTAATCCTGCCACTCTTATATCTGTACCTAGAAATGTTGTTGAAGGTCTAGCTGAGCATGACTCTATTGATGTTACTGAACTACGCACCAAGCCAAGTCCTGACATAGAAGATGTGCCACTGCCTGAATGAGATTATGTGTTGTTTGTTGATGGTTCCTGTTTACGAGACCATGCAGGAAGCCTGTACTGCCTCAGGCGTGGTTGAAGCCTCCTGGCTTCAAGGAATATTTGTTGTACAAGTGGCCGAATTGATTGCTCTTACTAGAGCATGCTGTGTTTCAGACCAGCTGAGGGTGACCATTTTCGCTGGTAGTCAGTATGGCTTTGGTGTTGTTCATGACTTCGGACAGTTGTGCTCACAACTTGGATCCATGATCTCTTTGGAGTCATCAGTTCGCAACGGGGAAAGTGTGCACAATATGTTGAAGGCATTACAGCTACCTACCCAGATTGTGGTTGTGAAGTATTTTGCACATTGCAATGGAACGGATTATGGAACCGTGGGCAATAGGTATATGGTTATTGTGCCTTAAATGCTTGTACTATCAATGGAGAGTACCAAAATGAAGGAACATATGAGACCAATTACAATCTGTTGTGAACCACAGCTGATACATGGAAGGAAGTTAAGAGGCTACACGAGGAAATGTAAGAAGCAGAACAGCAAGGCTGGGTTAGAGCAAGCTGTGTTAAAAGAGATGAGGACGACATATGGGTTTTCAGGAGATTCAAAACCTGCGTTGCCAGATAGCTTGTTGCCTCCAATGGTGAGGCATTATCATGGACCCACACATGTTGGTAGAGACGCCATGGTGCATTTGTTCAGGCAGAGCTGGTTTAACCCCAGGTTCAGACTGATGGCTGAAGGGTTGTGTCACAGATGTGTTGTGTGTCAGCAGCAGAATGTAGGCAGGAGGACAGCAGTAACACTTGGTCACAAAGGGAGGTCAGGTGGTCCCTTTAACAGATGCAACAAGGCTTTTTCGCGACGCCTGTGTGTAATGGGCTGAGATATGTCTTGGTGATTGTGTACATCTTCTCGCATTGGGTTGAAGCTTACCCAACTAAGAGAAGTGATAGTCTCACAGTGGCTAAGTTGTTGTTGAGGCAGTTAATGCCATGTTTTGGGTTCCTGACTTCTCTGGAGTCAGACTAGGAACTCATTTTAATAATGAGGTCCTGAAGATGTGTGAAGCATTACAAGTTGAACAGAGACTACATTGCAGTTATCGACTGGAGTCTACCGGTATTATGGAACAAGTCAATGGGATTTTGAAATACAGGTTGGCTGAAGTGTGTGCTTCAACATCTTTGAAGAGGCCTGATGCTTTGCCTCATGTGTTGATGAGCCTACGCAGTACTCCGGATAGAAGGACAGATGACATTTTTCTTGATTAATGCAAAGGGCTGGTTGATGTGGTGCATTCTGTGTCATCCGGTTGGAGAGGCTACAGCCCCCACCTCAGCAAGATCAGTCCCATGACCTCAGTCCCAGTGACTAGGTTATGGTGAAGAAGCATGTGCGCAAGTCGTGCTTGGAACCTCGGTGGCAAGGTGTTATCCTGGTCACTACAGCAGCTGTGAAGTGCGTAAGTCTCCCCAACTGGGTGCACCCCGCCCATACTTGCAGAGTCTCTTGTCCCCCTGATGATATAACAGCACCTGTCCCTTAAGTGCGTGTGGTTACCATGAGACAAAGGGAGCAGGTTAGTCAAGCAGTTCTATTCTATTCTTGAGGTCTTATATAGCACATGGCTACCCGAAGGCCTCCCAGCGCTGCCATAGACACTGAAGGGAGCGAGATAGAACTGACGAGGAAGATCAGTCTCAGAAAAGCCAGGTCTTTAAGGCCTTTCAGAATGAAATTTCACCTTCCAGTAGATGCAGTTTCAGTGGAAGACTGTTCCAAAGTCTGGGGGGCAGAAAGGAAGTGGCTTGGCTGCCCCAGCGGGTTCTGCGAATCCTGGGAAACTTCAGTAGATGGGCTGAAGAGGACCTGATGCTCTCCCAGGGAGATAAGGAGAGGCTAATGATCTTAAAAAGAAAGGGCCCTTTCTATGAATTGCCCTGTGCATAATGCAGAGAGTCTTAAACTGCACTCAGCGTTCCACTGGAAGCTAGTGTAGATCTCTCAGAGCCTTGGTGGCCGATTGGTGTTTCAGAATGTTTGTCAGGAAACGTGCAGCAGCATTCTGCACAATCTGCTGTCTCCTGAGGACAAAGAGCGGTGAGCCCAAAAACAGGGTATTCCCGTGGTCAAGTCAGGAAAGCACAAGGGCCGGAATGATCACTCTTCTGGCATTGGAAGGCAGTAGGTTAAAGACCTTCCACAATAGTATCATGATGCCGTAGCAGCTGGCAGCAAGTTTTTTGGCTTGATGGTCCATGGTAAGACCAGAGTCAAGCCAAATCCCAAGGCTCTTTATTGAGTTTTTGGGAGTGGGCAGTTTGCTCAGACACTTTTGGAGGGGTCTCAGAGCAAAGTTGCTGAGATTGTTACCCAGCAACATGACTTCTGTTTTGTCTTCATTGAGTTTCAATTTGCAACCAGCCATCAAGCTGGGTACTTCCTGAAGACAAGGAGTCACAGATAGATGGCCTGAGCTAGAGTCAGGGGAGATTGACACAACCAGCTGGGTGTTGTCGGCATAAGAAACCAACGACAACCCATAGGATTGCAAAATGCCAGCAAGGGGGCTTAGATAGAGATTGAACAGAGTGGGGCTCATGAAGGAGCCCTGAGGCACTCCACAGCATCATAGGAGACTGTTTGAGAGACAGTACTGATCCTGAAAGGTATGATTCTTCAAGAAGGAGGCGAGCCAATCGAATGCTCTGTCCACAATACCGAATTTAGAAATCCTCTGCAAGAGAGTGGGATGGTCCACAGTATTGAACACATCACTGAGGTCTAGAAGAATGATGGCTGCGGATCCTCCTTGATCCAGGAGCCACCTGAGTTCCTCGACCACCACCAATAGTGCTGATTCCGTGCTGTGTAGAGGGCGGAAGCCCATCTGGGTTGGATTCAGGAGTTCCCCTATGTTCAAAGAAGGCGGAAGGTTTTCATTAAGATGTTTTACTAGCACCTTCGTGACTCCGGGTAACAGGGAGATAGGCCTGTAATAACTCAGACTAGAGGGATCAATGTTGGATTTTTTTAGGAGTTGTCAGACAATCACATGCTTCCACGGGTGAGGAACCCATCTGCAGGACAAAGAAAGATTTAATAGTTCTATCAGTACAGGGACAACACCGTCAGACCCTTGACGATGGATGTGGAGGGGGGCAGGATCCAGAGGCGAACTGGATTTAACAGTGTTTAGGAGCTCCTTTACCAAGCACATGGTGAGGTCAGGAAAACCCGACAGGGAGCATTCTTGAGCATCCCGAGGAAAATTACTGGGACAACGGGTCCACCGGATCAGAAATGTCAGAAAACACAGAGTAAATGCCCATGATTTTTTCTGGAAGAAAGAAGCCAATTCATCACAATACTCAACCGATGCAACCGAAGTAGTTCTGATTGGAAGAGTTAGTAATATTTGTTGAGTAAAAGACAGCTTGCGACAATTTAATCTCTGCATGATAAAGCCTGATTGAGTTCTTATATTCAGCTTTACTGATCACATCATTGGTATTCCACCATCTACTTTCTAGATGCTTGCATTCTTTCTTCCGAGACATTAGCTGATCTGTGAACCAGGGGGACTTGTGACATCGCTGAACGTCTTTATGCCAACTCATGTGAAGGACCTCATCCAATGAGTTGACCAGACACTCATTAAACTGGGGAGCAGCTAGATCGAAGTTATCTGAGGGAACGGGTTTAGAGATTTCCAAGGCCTCCAGCCAATTCTCCACATTGAGTTTGGCCCAAGGAAGTTTCGGCCAATTAGCCGGGGGAGGAGGGATGGGAGGGAGGACATGGGGAGGGTAAGGGGGATAAGAAAGTGATCTGACCAAGTCAGAGGAAGAAGGGTGTGGGCCTGAAGATTCCAGATACTGCTAAACACCAGGTTAATAGTATGACCTTTATCATGAGATTGAGGAGAGGATGTGGCCTAATGGCTAGAGCGGTCGACCTCGAAACTGGGGAACCAGGTTTGTGTCTCGGCAGGGGCGCTCAACATCCTATGATTCTGGGCAAATCACTTTATCTCCCTGTGCCTAACAAAAAATGAATGTGTCCATCTGTATAGCAACTGGTGCTCTTGTAAGATACCTTCAGGTCGAGTTTGCGCTATATAAAACTAAAAAAAATGTGACAGTCCCTCCACTAGCTGAAGCAGCTGTAGGGAGGCCATATCATGCAATAACATTTTAGAGGCACTATCAGGCAGGTCATCCATGTGGAGATTAAAATCTCCAAAGAAAGTGAAATTAGACCTATCCACAGCTAACCCGGCAACTACCTCCGGGAGATCTTGAAGGAATTCGATATAGGTGCCTGGGGGTCTATATAGAATGATTCCAGCAAGAGTGAAGGTAGGGCCTGAGGTTAGAGAAAAAGCTAAGCTCTCACAATTAGATATGGTGGACAAAGATGAAGTACATTTAAGGGACTCCCTATAGACAATTGCGATTCCACCGCCAACTTTGCCCTGTCTATCCAGCCTTAAAATGTTGTAGCCCGGGGGTAGAGCTTGAGCGTCATCAGGCCCAGAGTCCTCTGAGAGCCAAGTCTCCATAAGAAGCATTGCGTCCGGACTAGCCTCAGATAGAAAAACAAATATGTCTATCATGTGGCTAGCAAGAGAGCAACTATTGGCTAGATAGAAACACCAATCTACTGGGGAGGATGTGGGGGATCCCTGGGGATGACTCAATCCAGGCTGCACTAACTAACCACAGTAGTTGCAAGACCATGATGGAAGATTAAGGTCAAAGGCATGCATACAGGAAGCGGATGGTGAAGTATGAAGTGCCAGCAATTGCCCATGTGTATAAGTTACCTTATCTGACGACATAAGGGCAGAATACCTGGGCCCTGGTCCCGGAATGGCACGGACGGGCACAGAAGGGCTTGCCTTAGGTGCATCAGCATCTCGTCCCTCATTTAAGGTGCGCCAGGTGAACAGCTAGAACGCACGAAAAATGGCAGCTCTAATGGCACAATGCAGAGGAAGAAAATCATCACTTCTCTCGGCCCCACCCTCCGACAACTCCTAACAATTTCCAGCAGCATAATTCAAGCAGCAAACATTTAAAAAAGATCGCCATTAAAATACACAGCCCCCCAACGTATTCCCCGCACCATATTTCGAACAGGAAAGTATTTTTAAATAATTGATGGACAGAATGCAGAACAATGTCATACATTCACCCCAGTAAAGAGATCTGGGCCTAAATCCATCGTTTTTTTGCTCCCCATGCCATTCCAGTTTGAACCCAGCCATATGCAAATCAGTCTTGACCCTGCGCCCAATGGGAACAGTCCAGCCCGAACTGCCAGGTCAGGTCCTCCCTGGACTGGAAACAAGCATCCTAGGACCGGTTTTGGGGTTTCACCCCTCATCAGCCAGGATAACTTGACTCCAGTGCATTAAAAAGACAGCATGAACAGCACTGATCAGTTACATTCCCTGCAGAGGCAGTGTCTCAGAGCTGCGTGTCTGCACTTCTTCCCTCATTTAAGGCGTGCCGGGCGAACAGCAAGAGCACACGAACAAATGCCAACTCCCAACAATTCCCTGCTACAAAATTCAAGCAGCCAACTTTTTAAAAAGATCGATGTTAAAGTACACAGACCCCTTGTATTCCCCGCAACAGATTTCAAACAAACAAGTATTTTTAAAATGATGTCCGCATTAAAAAGACCGCGTGAACAGAGCTGATCATTTACACTCCTTGCAGAGGCAGCGTCTAAGAGCAGTTGGGGACCAGCAAGGAGCTGGGACAGCACTTGTTCGACCTGAGCGGTGTCTGATAGAGTCAACAGTTGAAGTTGGTACCTGAGGATCTCATCCTATAGTGTTGACTGTGCCAGATTCAGACCCTGGTGAAGGGCCTAGTGCAGCAATAACACAAGTAGTGCCTGGAGACCAGTGGCCAAGAGGGCAAGTGAGAGGGAGATACAGTTTGCCTGAGGTACGTGTGCCATACACTATCCCAGAAGATACTGAAGCATCTGGCCTAATTGACAATGATGAGGAACAGCCAGCAGTAAGGAGATCAAAGAAGGCAAGAGTACCCTGTCGAAGGTATTCCTCACCTGAATGGACATATCTGGCTGTCAATGACTGGGAAAGAGATTTTTTTTAACATTTTGCTATAGCAATTCACATTCAACTGAGCATCCTTAAACTGAACTTTGTGACTGAACTGAGCTTTGAGATCGCCTTGCCACTAAACAGCCTGAGGCAATTTATACTGGATGTGCTCATTAGTGAATTTGAACTTCACATTTATTAGATAGAACTAGGTTTTGCCCAAACTAATAAGAAGAGTACTGAGGCCCAAGTCTGCTGAAAGAGCGTAAGGTTGTCAAGTCAAACATACTTTATTCGGCCTATAAAAGCCATATAAGCAGACAGTAAAAAACATTTTAAAACATTTTAAAAACAGCCAAAACATTAGAAGTAGAAAAATGCACATGTCCATTGAAAGGGCCCCATCATACAAATATTGTGTATACTAGAATTAATCACTTGACAAGTAGAATTAAAACTCATTAGAGGGAATCAGACGGCAGGTATCAGAATGGACATAAAATACAGCAAGTAAAATACAGCAGTAACGAATGCTTGGTAAAAGACCACTTTAAAAAGTGCTCAGTAATACATATAATGCGTAAGGTTGTCATTTAGAAGAACACAGACTAGGGCTAAGGAAGTCTCATGAAGATCCTTTGTGCATATTTTGCTGAAAAGGCACTTGAACTTTATTTTGCTGTTTGTGGAGGTGGAAACCGACCCACAAGACTGTATTGCTATCTTCCACCCAAACAGTCTGACTTCAGAGAAATCATGGAGCCTAGTACTAATACTGGTAGACATAGATGCTTATGTGCTGGAGTATTTGTTGTTGCGACCCTGGTATTGATTGCTTTGCTTGGCACCTCGTACCAGGATATCAACTGTGATATGACTATAGTTTCAAGTATTCTGCCAACCACTAGCCTGTCCCAAATCCCTCCCGCATTGCACTGTCATATAGCATTTCTGTCACGTCTTTTTACTACTGTCAGGTGCGGTACCCCTGTTGATTGTCTCTCCTGTCTCCTTGCTCAGAAGGTATGTTTGATACGGGCCCCAGTGTTTTTTTAGGGCGACTCTGAGGGGGAATAACTCACTATATACACCGACTGCGTATTGCAGTAGACCATGTCTGTGTGCCACTCGACCAGGGTGGGAGCCAGACCTTTGGCCCAGCGCATCGCTACTCGTGCCTGGCCAGTAATAGCCCAATAGGCACAAGTTGTCTATTATTTTATCCACCCCCTTGTCATATCCCAATAGAGCTAACATGGGGTCTATCTTCAGGGAGGTGCCAATAACCATTCCCAACTCTCAGAATACCACTTTCCAGAACTCAGCAACCTCAGGGCAATACCATGCCACGTGCTTAAAATCAGCCACACCTATACGGCATCTTGGGAATTTCACAGAATCTCTTAACCCATATCAGAAGAGTCTTTCGGGGGTATAATATACTCTGTTGACGAATTTAAAGTGTATGAGTCTATGTCACCCATTTAGCGATACCGACTTGGTCACAGAGCAACAGTGTCTCCAGTCTTCATCATCCATGGCCTTGCCTAAGTCCCTCTGCCATGCCAATCGTGCACGTGTGACTCATGGCCTACACGCTTCCTGCGCTAGAGCATAGAATTCTGTTACCAGCTTAGTGGGAGTGCTTGATTGGATCAAAAGTGACAGGGCAGGCATGAATGGAGGTTCCTGCATGTCATCTCCTAAGAGGTCTTGTAAGGAGTGTCGGACTCTGAAATATTGGAAGCGGTGAGGGGTTTCTGTGCCAGCTCCCTGTCTCGGAAAGCATACCAACCTTTCACTTCCCCCTCTTGGAATAGGTCGCCTATTACGGTAATCCCTAGTTTATGCAATGTGCTTACTACACTTTTCTCCCGACTCCCGGGAACCTGAAACACCATTCTACTGAAATGTGAGGGGAGTATAGTAAGGAGCCAGCCTGCTGATCCAGCAGTTGCCGCCAAGCATGCAACGCGGAATTAAGGGAATCATATATACCATGGCATTGCATCGGGTTATGGAACAGTGTTCGGGAGAGTGTGAGAGGGTGTGCAGCGTGCAGCGTCTCTTTCAATGTATAAGTGTGGCAGGACATGTGGGCCATGAAGCCAGTGATATGCTGAGGTGTACTGCTCTGTCCTGTAGTATAACTCTAAGTCCGGAGCGTTTAGTCCCCCCATGTCTTATGGCAAAGTGAGCACCTTTCAATGAACCCTGGCCTGCTTACCCACCCACGCCAACCGAAGAACAGAGACCGCAACTCTGCAAACAGTGATCGTGGCAGAAGCATTGGAATATGTTGGAACAAGAACAAAAATATGATGAGCACCACCATCTTCATGAGCACTATTCATCCCATTAGAGACAGAGTGAGTTTAATCCAGGGCTCAACATCCTCACCCAGTTTGTGCATTGCTCTGCCATAGTTGTCTCTGAGGACCTGCGCCGGGTCCATATGGATCTGTACCCCCAAGTACCGGACAGAGTCAGTCGTCCAATGTAGTGGGTATTTCAGCGCTATTGGTGTCATTGCAGGGGTAAGTGGAAAAAATATGGATTTGTCCCAGTTGACCTTGAGGACTGAGAGCCCCATGAATCTCACAACTTCTCGTAACATGGGCGAGAGGTTCTTCTCTGGGTCATGGACATATAAGGTATCGTCCGCGTATGTTGATACTACAAGATAGTAACCAGGAAAGCGCAGTCCTCTATGCCCGTGGTATTCTCAGAGGGCACCCGCCAATGGCTCCGCCACAAGTGCATACAGTAAGGGTGACAGGAGGCATCCTTGTCTAGTCCCCCTAGTAATTGTAATTGGGGATGCCACAGTGTTTCACACTCCGATCCGGGCCGTTGGCTCAGTGTACAAGACCTCTATCAACCTCAGAAAGATTTCTCCCACTCCGATCCGGGGGAGAACAGCCCGCATAAAGAGCCACTCCACAGAGTCAAATGCTTTTTCTGCATCTAATTATACAGCAGCTGCCCTCACGTCTGGGTCTACGTGCTGCATGACACCAAGCAGTTCACGGATATTATATGTCAGGCTGCGACCTGGAACGAATCCAGCCTGTTCTTGTCGCACCACCCCCGGTAGCAGGGGGGCCAGCCTATTTGCCAACACCGTAGCATATAATTTAGTATCCACATTTAATAAGGATAACGGTCTGTACGAGGAACAATTCTCAGGGATCTTGCCGGGCTTCAAGAGGGTAACGATCAAGGCCTCTCGCATTGAGGGGGGCATGATACCAGACTTTGCCATATCCTCATTAAGTGTGACCAAGTGTGGCATAATTAGGTCTTGGTAGGCCTTTTAAAGGCCACCGTTAGGCCGTCCGAGCCTGGTGATTTATCCGACTGCATGCTAGAGAGGGCAGCGCGTATCTCCGCAGGGTGCAGTGGCGCCATTAAGTGCTCCCTGTGTTCCACTGCGAGCCACGTCATGGCAATATGCTCTAGGTAATCATTAATAGCCGCTTCGTCAGGCGCGAGGCGCGTGCGATATAGGTCAGCATAGTATCTGCAAACCCTGTCCTGCCTTGATTCCATGTCCGCTATCTCCCTCTCTAACTGTAGCAATCTGGCCCTTAATGATGTAAGGACTCCTGCATGCTTAGAACGTGCAATGCCTCTAATATAGACTTTAAATGTTTTCCAAACTGTGGCGAAACTTTCGACTGACCCCACATTGATAGTGAAGAACTCCTCTATAGCTTGTGCGAACTCTGACTTAAAAAAACGGACCGAACAGGGAATACGGCGGGAATTGCCAGGTAAACATGGCAATCCTTGGTCAGCAAAGTTGTAAATCCAATATCACAGGTGAATGGTCAGAGTAAGTATGCGGGAGGGGCTTACACTCAGCTACACGGGACACCAGACTCCTAGATATCATCCAATAGTCTTGCGGGTGTGGATGTCATGGACGGCAAAGTAATGGGTTCATCCCACGCCTTCAGGGCCGCAGTACCTCCATATATCAACCAGTCCTTTGTGTTCTGCTATTTCCATAAGTACCCTAGCAGCCGCGGAGTGACAGCAAGGTGAACCCTTCGAGCGGTCTTGGTCAGGATCAAATACATAATTGAAATCCCCACCCCAGATTTGTAGGAGATCCCCCATCTTAACAGGCAAGCACTGAGGGAATGGTAAAACTGAGGGTCGTCGTGATTGGGACCATATACCCCCACCAGCACTGCCTCTAAATCATCATTACGGCAGGAGGCTATTAAACATCTGCACCCCAGGTTAGTGAATGCTTTTGTCAGTTGTGTCCCAGAACCACTATCTGCCCATATAAGAACTCCTCGTCCATATGTGGAGAACCCCGTGGCACAGTAGTGACCACATACTCGCTGCCTTGTCAGTGCATTGCTGTCGGGTGCCAGGTGTGTCTCCTGCAAGATCACTACATCCACCTTATGCCGTTTGAGGTAAGCTACCACCTTACAGATTTTTCGATGGTCATTAAGGCCACGCACATTCCAGGTGATAAATCAAATCCTCGGTTTGTCAGGGCGGTCTGCCTTTGCCTTTTCTACGACTCCCATCAAGCCCCTATGGGTAGGAATGCTCGGTCATGTCCCATCGTTAGGTGTGTTTCACTTTTCCCCCATAATAACAAACACAAAACAACTATCCCCCCACGCTGTGTAACCCCGAACTGTGCATAGCAAAAACAGTACCCCCCTAAGATATCCCCAATGAAAAACAAACAAAATCTGCAATTTGCATGTGGTGGTGCACACATGGGAGTGGATGTTGCCGGCTATCTAAGCCTCATACAGACCCGTCCACCCATACCAAAATGTAGATAACGAAGAGTCTATAAGTACGCCCATTGCTTGGAGGGGCAAAGAAGGAAGGTGGGGAACAGGGGACATGGAGAGCCACAAGCCTGACCCGTCCCAATGTCCATACCCTCCGACGCCAGAGCAGACGCCAAAGATTGAGCAGTGTCAACTCAACAGTTCAAGTAGCACTGCCTGTATGCGACTTGTCCAAATGCATTACCCAAAATAGCGGTAGAGTCTTTCATGATTCAATTGGAATAGTGCTACCAGTATCTAAGGTGCTGGAGCAGTGCAGTGAGACATTTCCGGCAGCTACCCCCAGCGGTAGCCAGTAGAAGACCCAAATGAGTGAAGCTTTAGCAGTCTGTGAGTTACACCCCGGCCACCACCAGACCAGGGCCAGAGACGTGAGAGTCCTGCATCACTGCTACCTTGAGCTTTCTGATGGTTCTGGGCCTCAATGGCTTCTCCTACTGCTCCTCCGCGTCGCCTGCATCTTCATCCTGTCCGCAGGCTGCGTGGAGATCTTCTGCTCCCAGCCCCATCCCTCTGCTTGAGAAAATGGAACACCTGCTTCGGGCCGGTGAAGTAGTGCACTTTCCCATCTGAGATGATGCGCAATTTTACTGGATACAACATGCTGTATTCGAGCTGGAGATCGCAGAGTTTCCTTTTAGGAGGAAAAATAGCCGTTGTGCCTCCTGTACCTGCTGCATGAAGTCAGGGTATAAGGACAGCTCCATGCCTTCATATCGCAGGGTCTTTAGGTCACACGCCTTACGGAGTGCGGCATCCCTATCTCTATAGTTTAGGAGTCTTGCAATGATTGGTTTGGGATTTGCCAACCGAGATCGGTCTGGGTGCGAGAGAGCGGTGGGCACGCTCTACCACAAAAATCTCTGAAAAAGCGTTCTTTCCCAGAACAGAAGTCAGGAGTTGTTCCACAAATTGCCCCATATTGTGTATGTTGGTTGATTCCTCAACCCCCATGATACGTATAATGTTTCTGCAGGAGCTTACCTCCAAATCTTCTGTCTTCGCTTTTAGCGAATATAGTAACTTATCCATCTTTTTGTGTGCTGCTGATTCCGGTGTTAATGCATCTTCATCGTCAGACACTCTTCTCTCCATGTGCTTGTCCAGCCGTTCTGTCATTCTGTCCATTCAAAATGAGAAGACATCTATTTTCCTATCCATCTTAGGCAAGCTGCGTTGCATGGCTATGAGGATCTGCCTCGGTTCGGAGTCGGTGGAAAGATCATTGGTCTCTGACCCTGATTCCATGGCATTCATATCTGTTTCACGCGGCTTGGCAGTCCTGCACGACTCCATTTGTAGCTTTGGCCCACTCTTCATAGCAACAATAATGTGTTGCGGTAGCTAGCAATGGTCAATGCAGCAGAATGACACCACAGGGTTCGTCACTGCCTTCGTTGTGGCTTAGCATACACCAGTGAAACCTTCCCTCTCACCATCACATGGAGGCACAGCACCATCAGTGGACTGGATAGGTTCAATCATCAATTTGACCCCAACGCAGCACCTTCCGATCTGTCTGTCTCTTACTTTTCATCAATCAATCAATCATATCATTTGTAAAGCGCACTACTCACCCGTGAGGGTCTCAAGGCGCTGGGGTGGGGAATGCTGCTACTGCTCAAAAAGCCAGGTCTTGAGGAGTTTTCTGAAGGTCAGCAGGTCTTGGGTCTGCCGTAGGTGGATGGGGAGGGTGTTCCAGGTCCGCGAGGTGGGAGAACGATCTGCCACCGGAGGTCGCTCTTCGGAAGCGGGGGACAGTGCCGAGGGCGAGGTCGGCGGAGCGGAGCTGGCGGGTGGGGGTGTAGAAGCTGAGTCGTCTGTTGAGGTACGTTGGTCCGGTGTTGTGGAGTGCCTTGTGTGCGTGGGTGAGGAGTTTGAAGGTTATCCTCTTGTTGACCGGGAGCCAGTGCAGGTCTCTCAGGTGGGGTGTGATGTGGCTGCGGCGAGGGATGTCGAGGATCAGGCGTGCAGAGGCGTTCTGGATGCGTTGGAGCCGTCTCAGGAGTTTGGCCGAGGCACCTGCGTAGAGGGCGTTTCCGTAGTCCAACCTGCTGCTGACGAGGGCCTGGGTGACCGTTCTTCTCGTTTCAGTGGGGATCCACTTGTAGATCCTGCGGAGCATGCGGAGGGTGTTGAAGCAGGCGGAGGAGACGGCGTTGACCTGTTTAGTCATGGAGAGGGTGGAGTCGAGGATGACCCCTAGGTTGCGTGCGTGGTCGGTGGGTGTTGGGGCGGTTCCCAGTGCGGTCGGCCACCAGGAGTCGTCCCAGGCCGAAGGGGTGGATCCGAGGATGAGGACCTCCGTCTTGTCCGAGTTCAGCTTCAGTCGGCTGTTCCTCATCCATTCAGCGACGGCCTTCATTCCTTCGTGAAGGTTGGTTTTGGCGGTGTGGGGGTCCTTGGTGAGGGAGAGGATCAGCTGGGTGTCATCGGTGTAGGAGATGATGTTGAGGTTGTGCTGATGGGCGAGCGGTGCCATGTAGATGTTAAACAGAGTTGGGCTGAGGGAAGAGCCCTGGGGTACGCCGCAGATGATCTCGGTGGCTTCGGAGCGGAAGGGGGGAAGGCGGACGCTCTGTGTTCTGCCGGAGAGGAAGGAGGTGGTCCAGTCCAGGGCCTTCTCTTGGATCCCGGCGTTGTGGAGGCGTGTTCGTAGTGTGTGGTGGCAGACCGTGTCGAAGGCGGCTGACAGGTCCAGGAAGATGAGGGCCGCCGTTTCTCCGTTGTCCAGCAGGGACTTGATGTCATCGGTGGCGGCGATGAGGGCAGTCTCGGTGCTGTGGTTGCTGCGGAACCCGGACTGGGAAGGGTCCAGGATGTTGTTCTCCTCGAGGTAGTGGGTCAGTTGTTTGTTGACGGTCTTCTCGATGACCTTTGCCGGGAACGGGAGCAGGGAGATGGGCCGGAAGTTCTTGAGGTCCTTGGGGTCCGCCTTGGGTTTCTTGAGTAAGGTGTTGATCTCGGCGTGCTTCCAGCTCTCCGGGAAGGTTGCTGTCTCGAAGGAGGTGTTGATGACTTTCCGGAGATGGGGTGCGATGGCTGTGCTGGCTTTGTTGAAGATGGGTGTCTGCAAGCGATGGGGCAGGGCCCAAGGCCACGGGTCACGTACTGCGAGCGAAGTGGCAGTCCTCAGTCACCTCCGATGTTAACTATTTGAGGCAGTATCACCGGGAAGACCGTAGGCCTCTGACGCTTTAGGAGCATGAGCACAGCAGTCTATAGAGCTGGGGCACGACAGTAAATATAGCGACAAAAGGGCCACTAATCCATAAAGCACCTGGTTTCCTCTACCTTCTGGCATTTGGCCACTCAGCCTTTGCGCTCACAAGGCCTCACTCACACGCCCGTCCACCTGTCGCGGTTAGGAGTTTCTTCACAGCAGTTAGAGGCATGTTCACCCCAGGCTAGCGGATCTCACGAAGGGTGCGTGTCAGCCAGGGCGCCGATCACGAGAGCTGCGTCTCACAACTGCACACCGGCAGCAGCGCCGGCGCTGCACACTCCGCCCAGCCCTTGGCCGTAATCACAGGCACACCTTGCAGGCCCCTTTCTGGTTCCACTTCATCTGTAACACAACAGGCACCACAGGCTGCGCCGCACTCAATTCTTTTTGACGCGGTCCACAGAAGGCAGCGCCAATGCAGCCGACCCACGTCAGGTTGGGGAAGTCCCCTATCGCCTCTGGCTTATGTGTCTATGTCATACTGGCGCTCTCCCGTGGTTCGTAGCAGTCATGCTCACCTCCCAGCTCTCCGCCTTACAGGTACACAGACGATGCGCAACGCAGGCTCACCACAGGGCCCGACCCGCGCCGTTCATCTCCCTTCAGGAACATCGAACACTGCTGGATCGTTTATTCTCCGCAGTGGTCACATCAGTAGCATGATAGTGAAGGGAACCGTGCACTAGTCAGATTTTCGTGCAGTGGTCACCAGGATTATGTTGGATAGTTAGCTGAGCTTCACTTCACTCAAATGCGGCCATATTGGAGCCATGGATGATCCGCCGCCCACGTACTGACATTTTCCATTCATTTGTGGTTGGGTGCACATGCATATTAAAGATGCACCATTGAGTTAACACATTAAATTGTCATGACTAGGCCTGTATTTCTTTCTACATGAGATGCTGTTTCCGGTTTTTGCTTCCGTGTCTTTTACTTGCAGGTGCAATCACATGGTTTGTTAGTTGAGAATAGATGTAACACTGTATTAGCGATAGAGAGCCTGAGAAGAAGACCTTAACAAACAACATGGAAAGCCAGAGTGTTAACTAACAGTTTCCATTCAGTAATGTTGCAAGGAGTCTCTGGTGACCAAGGACAATATTGTTCTCAGGACTGGCATGGGAGAGTTTGTTAATGTTTCAGCTCGTAACGTGAGAATGGAAAGGACAATGAAGCCCCTGATGGTGTGAATAAGGGGTGTTACTCAGAAGATTCATATGGTAATATTTGGTATTCTCACAGGTCATTGCGGGCCACTTTTCCTTTGGACTTTGGGAGGTGTAAACCTCTATGCTTTCCCCTTTTTGATTTTTTTCTGAGTGTGGCTTAGGCTAACACTTATACTCCCTCACACGAAGACTCTTGATCGAGCTTCTGAAATGCTGACATCTTCCCGCACTTCTCCGCATTTTCTCCTTTTCTGCATTTTCCCAACTTTATGAGATCCTTTTAAACTTAACCATCATCTTTAGTTTGGACTTTAAATTAGATGGTTTTAGACTATACTCTTATATAGAAGAGAGATTCAGAAACACTTCTCTGAGCATCAAATTCTGTTATTATTTTCTGCGTTCCTGTGACTGAACCTCTTGTATGCCTTATTCTAGTACGCCTGAACTTCTTTAGGAGGGTGGGTTATCCTGTTATTATTCTGTATCTTTACACCAGGGAATTGAGATTCATTTACTATACCTTAACTGCTGACTTGTAATAAATCTTCTTAACTATAGTCACTAATTCGTGGTCCTTATTGTGCAGCCCAATGGGTTGCACTGTAAATTAAATCTGTTTGATTACATGCTAATTCCCTTTACCTCTCAGTTAGCAAACAAGGTCTATCGGATAACAAATGGGTTGGCCCAGTGCTCCCGCCAGATAATGATGCTGAGAGAAAGCGTCTTAAACGTCTTTGTCATATATTGTTTAATTTCTTTCTGTAGATGATAATGTGCATGAAAAACATTGAATGTGCAGCTTCTGAAATGGGATCTCTCTGTGACAAAATACCCCTGAACCAAAAAAGGAAGCATCTCCCTCCACTATAAAGGGTAATGTGTGAGCAGCATGGCATCGAATGGGTTTAGCTTTGACTGCTGTTTTCAACTGATCAAAAACTTTCTGTTGATCCAACTCCAATTGAGACGGTCCCCCTAGGATGGTAGGATGTACAGTTGGCATGGAACAAGACTCCTCAGTCTGCACAAGACTTTTTCTCAGGTCAAGGGTCTCCTTCTAGGTGGGAATGCCAAAGGCTGGTGTTTCAGTTTGATAGATGTATAACACTAATAAAAGTACAAAGACATACATGAGTGCAGAGTAAACCAAAAAATATGTATTTGAATTTCTTTGATAATGTAGACTTTAAATATTCAAAAGGATTTTCCTACCGGCTTTTAAGAAGCACTAATGCCTACAATGCTCTAGAAGTCCCACCCCATGACCTCCAGAGTCAAACTGCCTAGATTTCCCAGCACCCCAACTGCCAAAGGCTGGTCTGCCACAACCGTACAGGTGTCTCCGATCATAACGCCATTATGTTACATCCAAAGGATGTGTCTGCAGTTAGGTAGGTTTTGGGTATACCTAACAATCACTTAGTCTTTGGTTCACAGCTTTACTCCAACTCTTTTTTGTCCTTTACACCTCTGTGCCATTTGAAGATGGTCAGTGGGAGACCCATCGATGCTAACCAGAGTCACTTTATAGGAGATATTTTTCCCTCTGTCTGCCAGGCCATGAGCAAACTAATTGAAACTCCAAAGGCCTACTCTGCTGGCAGCTCAACTTAAGAACACCTTCACAGATCTGATCTGAAGCCTTCCAGAACAGTTACCTCAAGAGTCTCCCCTTCAGGCAAATGCTAAGACATGCACCTTCTGTTACTGTAATTATCACAGGTCTCAGCATAAGCACACATTTACTTATCCTACCCTTCATCTTCACAAAAATACATTGTTTCTACCAGTTTTATGGGTATACAAGTTGCAAGAAATTGTGTTATTAATTGAGGGCTGTAAGTACCGCCCTCTAGTAATAATCACAATCCTTGTCAGGGTGAACCACTAAAGTCACTAAATAAACCTGAGCTCAGCCCCCTGGTAGCTATGGCCCAGAGGAGGCAGGCCTAACTTAGAGGCAATGTGTAAAGTGTTGGTGCAGTACTTAAGCAGTAATAAAGTTGAAATCCAAAAAATAAATAAATGGAGCAATGGAAAGTGGGGTGGGGTGATGGAATACGGAGTGAATACACTGACCAGGTTCCTCCTGGTCAAAGTTTTTACCTCGTGGCTTTAGCCCTTTAAGTCCCAATCCACCACAGGTTAACACTTAGAGACTCTCAGGGTGGCAGACAGAGGCCATCAGGAGAGTCCAGCCCAGGTCCAGCTGCCACTTGTCTGCTGGGCAGTTTAATAAAAAGTCCTCTTGTAATTGTTGTGTCCTTGTAGTTTTAACAGGAGGTCAGCCTTATGACCGTTGAAGCAGGGACATCTTAAGGGTTTTGGGGACCCTGGGCCAAACGTATTTTGGGGGCCCCTGTTCGGAACAGCTTTGAATTTAGGATCCAGTTTCAGCTCGTTCATGCTCTCTTTGGCCAGGTCACTGACATTGCACAGTCACACTGGTCCAAATTCTAAATGTGTTTACATCCAATATTCAGGGATAGTGATGTGTGTTTTCAATATTGTAGCACAGCAGCAGCTCACTAATGTTACTGAAAATAATCTCTGCTACACCCTCCCATTTCTCATATGTGAGGTCCTGTTTTGATCTAAAAGAAACTTTTTTAATGGATGTTGCAAGAACAAGAAACACAAAATGTGTCTGCAAAATGTCCATAATAGACTCTCACACATCACCCACACTACAAATAAATGAAAGGAAAATGGTATTTAAAACAATCTGTTTAAAAATTATTCAAGGTCATCAGGGCAAGAGCCTCTGCAGAACAGAGGTGGCTCTATTAGGGGGCCCCCTGAAAGGATTGGGCCCTGGGCCAGAGCACACTTTGCCCATGCCTTAAAACGTCTCTGCCTTGGAGTCCACTTTGTATTGAGTATAAGAGGAAGAGCAGGTCCAGTTTTCAGTTTTCTAGACTCTTCTCAGATGTCAGACAGCAGGTTCAGTCCTCTTCTGATCTTCCACAAGTCCAGGAGTGTTCTGCAGTGGGTGCCTGGAGATGCCACTTTTATCCCTGGCATGAGCTAGTGGGTGGGAATGACCCCTGGGGACGGCCTAACGAATGGGGTAAAGGTGCCTGGGGTAACCCTACCTACTTTGGGCATTTTCAAGATGGCCAAAGTCTTCGGCTACACTAAACCTGTGCTCTGTGGGTGTGTGTGAGGAGTGTACTAATGTAATCCTAGTGTTGTCCCACATGTAGCACCAAGATCCAGTTTTAGGTAGTCCCTGTACCCACAACAACCTGAGAGACAGAAACCTGGTAAAATAAAGCGGAGTTTTCAGCAATGAGACATGAGATACACAAGAACTGTTTTGGCCTCTGGTATTCGTCCTTTGAAGTGCACCCCAAATTTTATATGTAAACCCAGCACCCCTGTCAAACAGGCTGTGACACTGTAAAGTCCAAAAGAGGCCCACTGTGATTAGAGCCTGACTGGCTGGTGGGCACGTGGTGCTCGAACAAGTGAATAGACCTCTGCTGTTGCTGTAGCTGCGTGCCGTAGCCGTAACTCGAGGAGCCTGGGGAGAACGAGCGCGTGTGTGTCCTGACGTGCTCATGCCTGCCCATCCGCCCACTTGCAGGATCATCGTTATGGAAAAACAAAGACGCGGACATGGTTGCCTTGGATAAGGAAATCCGATTTACTCAAAAAAAACTGAGAAAACTTTGTTTTGCCACCACTAACCCCTGGCCCATTGCTGTAGCGTTGCTGTAGCAGGGCAGCGTTGATGTAGCAGGGTTGAGAGGGGGGCCCTTAGCTCCCCCGGAGGGGGAGTCTAGGAGAAAAAGTAGCACAAAACGGTGGCTAGAACATTGACCACTGGTTAAAGCCATTAAAGCCAGCAAAATTTAAATAGTGGCAGAAGTGACTGAAGAAAACTGGAAGAAAGCTGAAACAAGTCCCAAAAGTAAAGACCAGAACGAAAGTGGAATAATTGGGCGGAGGCGGCGTCAGGAGAGGATAAACACTCAGGCATACAGGCTTTGGCACAGCAGGCACAGCAGAGGTAAGTGGGAGTGTGGTGACTAAGTGATTCTTCCTTAAAGTAAATTAAAGTGTAACACAAGTTATCTGAAACACTGCAAAATATAGTAGGTGCTCAGGGAGTGTAAGAGAGAGGGGCGGCATCGTAGTGGGAATGGCGCCGGGCAGAAGCAAACTGCGGAAAGGCAAGGGCTCGTCAATGGATACTGCGATGGGAATAGATCCAGGAGAAGAAACCAAAGAAATATCAAAAGTAAAAGGTAAGTAGAAAAGACTACAGGCCAGTCTATTAGCAGGGTATCTCAGGAAAGCTTACAATTAGATGAGATGGGAGGAGGGTCGGTTCCCTCAAATCCCATCAAGGACTTTGTAAGCAAGCATTTTAAAAGAAAGGAGTGTCTACCAAGCCCAGGAGCAAAGGCAGTTGAGCAACAAAAAGATGCCCAGCGAGAGGGTAGGCTGGATTGTATGACTCTATCAGACCCAGATTTACCCACCATTACCAACCAATCTCTAGCCAACCAAAGCGATCATACTTTTACCCCAAGGCTGTCATCATCTCCACGCCTATTCACCCCCCTGATAGATGAAAGCTCCGAGCAACAGATGAGGATGGAGGGTCAACCAGAGCAAAGCACTTCAAGATCGGTGGGCAATGAGTCTGAACAGGGGTTGCAAATGAAGAGCCCTGAGCAAAATATGAAAAGTGTAAGTGAGGAAATCGCAAGTTTGGTATTCGACACTACTCCTAATATAGAGATCTCAGCGACCCCGTCATCAACCATGTTGGATGTAATGGTGATTCCTCAAAAGACTTTACAAGGACTGTTGAAAGTATCTATGGTGAATAATGATATAATGAAAGCCCAAAAGGTACAGCTACAGTTAATTGTAGGTGAGCTGAAACAAATTCGAGAACATATGCCTTCTATAGTCTAACCAGTGAGATATGAAAATGTAAATAGGGAGCCAGGAGAGCAAGATATATATACAGTAGGGGGCCATAGTGTTTATGTCTCGAGATACCCAATGCTTGTAAAGAGAGCAGGAGAAGTAACTAGCTACAGACAATGTATACCAAGATCGAGAAGAGTGATCAAGAACTTAAAAGGGAAAGGGAGGTTACAAGGAAAAAAGAACATCGCCAGCACTAGGGCCAGTGATAGTAAAAGTAAGGAGTTGGAAAGTCTGCATAAAAAAAAAATCCCTGGAAAATGCAGAAAACACAGAAAGAGCATACGCTGGGAACGAAGGATGAAAATGAATAAAGAGGGGAAAAAATACAATTAAGACCAAAAAAAGATGAAAGGGGGAGAAGGAGAATATTGGCCCAAGTAGACCATCAGTCAGAAAAGATAAAGGAATGATGCAGGGATTAATTAGTGGGTGCTCAACTGCGAGGGATAGGGAAGTGAAAAGTAAAAATGTGGAAATAATGCAAGAGAAGAGGGAGGGGAGAAATTTATGGCTGCATCTTGAAGTATCACAATTTAAAGATGGGGGAAAAAGGTTAAGGAAATTGCACCCCCTGAATCGATCCCAGCTATTAATAGTCTTCTCCAAATGTGGCAGCTTAAAGGAGATAGGAACGAATGACCTACGACAAGTAGGGTTTGTACAAAACAAAAATGGGAAGGAGGTAACCAAAGTCCAAATGTACTCTGGCTTAGTAAAACATACAATACTAAAAGCAGAGAAAGAGCTGCAGAGGAAAGGAATAAGGATAGTTACAGAATTAGAACTTACACCAACGGATAACCAAAGATTAGTCTTTCTGTCCCATCATGCAGGTTTGGGGCAAAGACAAATAAAGATAATTGGCCAGGAGCTGGATGGAAAGGAAGGTATGGAAATGGGTATTAGGGGGTAGGATAGATAGGAGCTTGAGTAATGGAATAGGGGGAGATTTACCCCTAAACCATTGTACTTCAACTCAGAGTGATGAGGGGTGGCTAAGTGAAACATATTAGGATACTGGGTCATCACACAGCCTTGGGGTTCTTTCCTGGAACATAAATGGCTTTAGTAAAATTTCAAAATCAGATACTTAAAGAAAAATAATAGATATTCATGAAATTGTGTGCTTGCAAGAAACCTGGATGTGTGATGAAACCCCTTCAATAGAAGGATTTGTGCTGGTCTATAAGCCTGCAACAAAGGGGCAGCAAGGGCGTCCCACAGGAGGAATCTCTACCTTAGTAGCAACTAGAATAGCTAGAAAGGTAACACCTTTATCAGTAAGTTGTAACTGGTTAGTAGCATGTAAGGTGGAGCCCCGGGACCCATACCCTATGAAGGAAAATCTGATAATAGCTAATGTATATATACAGGGGGAGCGGTCTGAGAAATACAGGCTAGAAATGAATAGGATGAAAGAGGATATTGATTGGTTGTGTGAAAGCTATCCGAAAGACATCCTCATATTAATGGGGGATATGAACCATAGATTGAACCCAAATAAAATGGATAAATGGTCCAAAGAAATGCTAAAATCATTTAATATAAAGGCGGCAACATTCCCGTTAACTAAAGGATCTAAATGGAATATAGCGCTGGGAAACTATCTGGGCTCGAAGGGTCTAGTTTGTTTCAATGGACGGGTAGGCGAAGATCGACCAGCACATCAGACCTTTAAGATCGGCCAACAATTATGCCCAATTGATTATATTTATATGCATGCCTGGAATTTTGATAAAATATGGGATTTTAAAGAGGGCACTGAGGAAGGAAGTGATCATCCTCCTCTGAAGTTAAAACTGAAAAGGGGGAATGTAGTACAAAGGGAAAAGGTGATCCCAGTCCAGTTGGAATACCCGAAAAGATTGTCCACAAGACTAACAGAGGAGCATATGGAAAAATTGTCAACATATCAGCAAAACCAGGTAATGGGTGATAGCTTGGAGCCCCACCCGGAAAGGTATGAGAAGATCATTGGGCAGGTTGTACAGTGCTTAAGAGTAGCATTAAATGGGAAAGGATCAAAAAATGTAGTAGCCTCAAACAACCAAAACAATAGAAATAATTGGTATACTAAGGAATGTAAGATCCTTAAGGCGAAAATAAGGAAAGGGGAGAGAAACCTTAAATTAAGGTATGATAGTGAAAGCCATAATAAACTGATGAGGCTAAGGTGTAGGTATAAAAACTTAATCAGAGACCAGAAAAGAGAATTCAAAGAAAAGGGTTGGAGACTTATGACAGAGGCTATTGAAACTAAAAACATAAAAGACTTTTGGAAATTAGTACAAGAGGGGTCGGGCAAAACTCAGGGTCGGATGGTCTGTGTAGTGGAGGAGCAAGCTTTGGTGGACCATCTGGAGGAGATATATGGTAAAGAAGGCGAGATGGTAGAGGAACAGGCAACACCGTGGGAGAGAGTAGGTGAGGATACCAGAGATATGTTTGCATTAAGAAACCTTAGAAATATAATTGCAAGACTAAGCCTTACCCGGGCCACTGGTCCTGATAATATGCCCGCAATTATAATAAAAAATCAACCTGATTGGTGGGCGGAGTTATTGCACAAGTTGTTTGACAGAATCCTGAGTTCAGGGATTATTCCAGAAAACTGGAGAGGGGAAATTATCAGGCCGATCCATAAAAAGGGAGAGATAAAAAGCCCAAAAAACTATAGGCTTATCAACCTGTTAGACGTGGCCGAAAAGGTATTTGCAAAAATTATCTTGGGAATGTTAAAAGATTGGGCCGATGTAAATGGTATAGTACCACCAGAACAGGGGGGATTTAAGGAACGGCACTCGACAGTTGACCACTGTTTTGCACTGTGGTCCATTGCATGTAAGTCTGTGGAGCAGCGGGGGAGCCTATTTTGTTGCTTCGTAGACTTCCGTGCAGCCTTTGATCTTGTTGACAGAATCTGCCTACGGAAGGCATTGAGAAAATTTGATATCCTCAAAGACCTCTTAAGGCTAATTCAAGAGCTGCACAGGAGGAATTGGGCCCAGGTTATTCTGGATCCCATGGGGACCCTAACTCAAAAAATACAAGTAAACAATGGGTTGAGACAGGGATGTGTATTAGCCCCTTTACTCTTTTCTTTATTTGATGCTGATCTGCCAGAGACTCTAGCCGCCGCAAATGGATATAGCCCTAAGATGAATGGCAAACATGTTGCATGCCTCCTTGTGATTTTAGATCAGACCGAAATAGGCCTACAAAGGAAATTAGAGAAATTTGAGGATTACTGCAGGTGGAAAAAATTAGTGGTGAATATGGACAAAACTCGAGTGCTTTGCTTCGGGAAAACTAAAAGCAAATTTAACTGGCACTTAGGATCTGAGAGACTGGAAGTAGTTACTGAATACAAGTACCTTGAAATTTGGTTCGAGCGGTCTCTGAAATGGAATATCCACCTACAGGCCCTAAAGACTAGGGCTATTGCCTCGGTGAGCGGGCTGAAAAAGTTTAATAAATCCTTTGGAGATATGTCATACAGACCGGTGCTAAAAGCCTATGAAGCAATGACCCCCCCCAACTCCAGTACGGAGCCGAATTGCTATGTATTAGCGGAAAAGACAGGTGGGATGCTGAGGAGGGAAAATGTTTAAAGTATTTACTGTCACTCCCCAGTTCTGCCATGATCCAAGCAATAAGATTGGAAACTGACATGAGTTCATGGAATATGTTGGCCGCAAAAGACAAAACATTTCTCAGTTGTGTAAAAATGAAATTGTGCACAGTGAAATAAAATGGGCAAAAAGGGTTAGGGCTAACCTGGCCGCCGTCTGCACTGCTATGAAAGTTCAGCAGCTTCCGCAGTCCTTACATATTGATATTTCCAAGAGTGAGCTAAAAACGTTAGGCAACGATTTGTCCTATGAAAATGACTACCAATATCTAAGAGAGAAAAAATCTGTAGATTTTATGTTAAATGCATGGCACAATAAAGTGAGTTACCCATATGTGGACACTTTACCAAGTCCGTTGTTAAGAAACGAAGTGCTGGGAGTAAGAATTGGCCTCAACCCCTGTAAGATAAGTAATACGGCAAAAGCAAAAATGATTGGCATAGGAGGGAATTGTGTCTGTGGGTTGAACACCAAATGTGATATGTTGCATATTCTGTTGGATTGCTTAAAACTCAGACAACAGCGTAGACAATGGCTACGCCCAATATTCTTGAAATATGGAATTATGACTCGAGGGCATGACACAGAATTTTTAACTGAAATGCATTTCTTAGATATAGCATGTGCCATTGGTAGATTTATGAGGGCAGTTAATGCAGTGTTTTTTAAAACAAGTAGAAGTGTGGTGTATTTTTAAGAACGGTATACAGATTTTATTGAAATATAGGTTTTATTTGAATAACTTATTTATGGTTTTACTAGATGGAAATTATTATTATATATGTATTTGTTACCATATTTTAATGTTGTATTGTTTAAAGGCCATTGGTCTAAATAAACATCTTTGAATTGAATAGAATAGGTGGGGACAAAAGAAGGCCGCTCCTTAAGTGTCAGCTAATACGTGCTGTGACAGATGAGGCCTCTTTGAAGTGCCCCTCAAGATGCTCTGGATAGGGTGGCAGGATTCCAAATCTCAGCGCGCCTGCAGGAAGGCCTATCTGGGAGGTGGAAAACAATTTCTCTTGGTAATGGTTTTAAAAAATGGCTCGCAGTACTTTTGGGATGCAACACAACAGATTGCTTCCACTGCTTGCTCCTGGGCCATAGGGAGTGTAGTCTATGTTAATCTTGTCTCTCTGAAGTGGGGTAGAGAATATTTCTCTGTTCCAGATGCTCAAAGTTGAAGTGCAACACTAATATTCTTGAAAGATGGAACATAAATAATGTCCATTTAATCAATGTTGTACAGACTTTGGCATTAACTTACTCTCTCTGTGTTAAGGCAACTACCTTCTAACTTGTGAGTATGTTCAGATATTCCAGATAATCTTTTCATCAAACTGTAATATAACAAACACCCTTTACAATTATATAGCTCACATTGAATACAAATTAGTTTCTTTCCTTAACATCACCACTACCTTAAGTACATTCTGGGAAGATTTATAAACACTTTGCACTGCCACAGTATCGCACAAACTGAAGCAAAGTGGTGCAAAGTGACAATGAAGTATTTAGTTCAAAAGGTTTTGCGCTAGATAGTTGCCCTTAAAGTAGCGCGAATAGCAATTTGCTCTGCTTTGCGATACTTTAGGTCAAGGGGGTGTTCCATAGGTGGTACTTGGGCGTTTTCATTACACCCAAGAATTTTGACGCAAAGCCAGATCTGCAAATATTGTCAGACCTGATTTTAGATTTAAAAATAACACATCTTTCAAATAGGTGCTAAGCAGGAGAAATGTGTAAATTTCTCTAACTGTTTCAACCATTGAGTGGGTGCGGCCCTGTATGTAACACATCCAAGGTGAGAAATGTTGAAAAATGGTTTAAGTCGTAAGATTGCTTTCTATTACAAAACATCTGCTAGACAGCATGTTCACCACTTTGGTATGGTGCAAACGTGGATGCATGGCACAAGGCAGCCTGTTTGTGTGTCCCTGCATGGGAAGAAAGCAACAGTAGGCCATATTTAGGAAATATGGCTGTGTGCTGCTGTCTCCTTCAGCACAATGCAGAAAAGCAACTTTGGTTGCTGCATTGTACTATTATTTTGGTAAATCTACCCTAAGCATTGTGAATATCTAACAGTCTTTTAAAGTGAGAAAGAATCCCTTACTTTGCTTCACATCAATAGGATCTGGTAATATGTAACAAAAATAATATTGTCCTTTACTCTCTTAAAGTAGTTCAGAATCGGTACTTCAGCTAACAAATCTAGTTTTCTAAATACAACTAAATTCCTAAGAATACTTACTTGTATTCAGGCTTCCATTTCCAATAATGTTTACGGTTCCAAAAAATGAACAGTCTCTTATGCATCCACAAGATCTGAAGTCAAGAACCCTAGCTGCAGCAACAAAGTATATGAATTTCCTAGAAAAGTTGCTGTGGAAATTGAGGAAGCATACTGAATGACTTCAAAATGGCTGCTACCATTCTAAACAACATGATATTTCAATGGAATCATAGGAATTGTAGTTTGTGTTAGCACACCATAGTTTAGTGTGTCCTCCAGAGATGCAAAACCTTTCGCCAAGCGGCACCTGTAGTGTCCTCCCCAGCCCGGTACATGTAAATGATCACGCCACTCAGGGAGCACGGTATTAGACTTCTTTATTCTTCCGAGTGAAACGGTTAACTGCCTGTACTACGTCATGAATTCCTTAACGACACCCAACCACTTGTGTCACTATTCTACGGAGTCTGTCAGGGACCAAAGATGTCCCGCTATCTCTAGCATGCACTACATTACATCTCCTGCCTTGTTAAATAAAAAGTCCACACAAAAAATACACATATATATCATAATTCCTCAATGAGTCTTCGAGGTGCTCGAATCAATCTTCCAGATCTCGTTGGATGAGGAGATATAGGAGATATAGCAGAGGCCTCTGTGACCGGCACAGGTGACACGCACAGGTGCAGTGGGCTCTCCTGATTCCCAGATGGAAGAGTCTTGCTTTGAATGTCTGGAGTTAGCGAACCTCGAAGCAGGTGTTTGAAATTAGAGGAATCTCTTGTGATGGACTTTCCAGGACGATGAGCAGTCACCAAGTGTCCTGCTAGTCACTACCCTCAGTGGGTCAGTATCAAAAGGAGCATCAGACTTGCATTTCCATTTCTGCCTGACAATGACTTGGTCTCCTCTTTTGAACACAGTACTCCGAGCACAGCGGCGGCTATTCGCATAGGTCTTCATTTTGCATTTGCGAGACGAATCAGTAGTGCGAAGTTTATCAATGTCAATAGATCGTTCAGTGGCCCATTGTGGCAATTTGGTTCCCATGGCTCTCCCAAACATTAAGGTGGCAGGGCTTTCACCTGTGGTAGAATGGGGAGTTTACCTATATGCGAAAAGAGTATAATGAAGAACTGATTTGAGTTCAAGCCTTTCCAGCAGAGCGCACTGAACGGTCTTCTTGAAGGTGCCATTAAATTGCTCAACTACACTATTCGCCTGAGGCCAGAGAAAGAGGTGTGCTTTTCTGATGCTTGACATTTAGGTGAGTGAGAAAATCTTTAAATTCTGGACTATTGAAAGGCAGACCATTGTCAGACTTCAAAGTCGAAGTAACACCCCAGTTGCAAAAATACTTTCTAATCTCTCTATGATTCTGTCGTGAGTGTTTGATGACAGATCTTCCACAAGGGGCAAACAGGAGTATTCATCAACAATTACTATGTCCATTGTCAAGTGGCCCAAAGAAATCAATGGCAATCTTCTCCCATGCATGCTTTGGAAGATCAGACATGTTTAACCCATGCTGGGTTGTTTTGGATGACAAGCAGTTGCACAAATAACATGCCCTGAACTGCTTCTCAACTCTTTCATCAAGACGAGGGAACCACACTCGGTCCCGTAGGGCTCATTTAGTAGCAGCAACTCCATGGTGTTCCTCATGTGCCAGTTCAATGACTTGGTGTCTCAGGCTCTCAGTTATCACAATTCTCGACCCGTGTATTATAACGTCGTCTGGGGTCAATGAAATTTCTTCCTGCACGTTTGTGAATTTCTAGTTTTCAAGCTAATCATGAAGAGGTCGAGTATGTTTTTTCCAAGATTGGTGTTTGTTAGCAAATCTATGTCAGTGCTCATGGCAGCACAGATTTGTTCCATTGATATGGCAGCACGGGTACTGGATTTTACGATGAAGTTAGTATAAGCATCAGCCCGCTTTAGAAGTGGTGCCATGACACAGTATTGGTACACGTGAGAAGTAGTCCGCAGGATTTTGATCTTTTCCTGGACACTGCACAATCGTTTAATCATACTCCTGCAGTCGCAACTCCCAACTCTCAATGCGAGGAGGCAACTTGGCTTTAGGATTGACTAAAAAGGTGAGTAATGCTTGGTGGTCGGTGACAACCGTGAAGTGCTTTCCATACAGGAACACATGAAAATGCTCACAAGCCCACACCACAGCGAGGCTTTCTTTTTCAGGTTGTGAATAAGCACGCTCTGTCTGTGACAAACTCCAGCTAGCATGAGCTACAGTGTGTGTTGGTGTATTAGGATGTCCATTGTGCTGGGCAAGCATGGCGCCAAACCCCACTGGGCTGACATCAACAAAAATCTCTGTTTGTAGTTTTGGATCAAAGTATGTCATTTCAGTGGCATTCTCAATCGCATGTTTGATTTTCTTGAAGCTTTGGTCACATTCACATGACCATCGAAATGGTCCATTTTGTTTCATTAAGTCTCTCAATGGAGCACTTATAGTGGCAAAGTCATGTAAGTACCTTGAACAGTAACTAGCCATACCAAGAAAGGAATCGCAGCATAGTTACATCTTTGGGGGGAGGGGGGGGGAGGGGATGACAAAGCTTGTACTTTATTTGGATCTGGAGTCATTACCCCATCAGAAAAGATATGACCAAAGAACTTGAGTTTTGTTTAATGAAACTCACACTTTGCTTCATTTAAAGTGAGACCTGCATCAGCAAGTATATGACACACTTGTGTACGAGCTTTATCATGTTCCTTCTGTATGGCCCCAAAAAACAGTTTGTCATCATTGTAATTGAAAGTAGTAGTGATGGGCTGTATTATGTGATGAATGACATCCTGAAAGAGTTCTGCAGCTGATGATTCTCCAAAACAGTCTTTTATATCTAAATAAACCAACATGAGTCGAAAAGGTAGTAATGTACCTGCAATTTTCGTCCAGTTTGAGTTGGTGATACACTTTGTTCAAATCAAGGCGGCACAAGACTTTGGCTCTGTTCAGCTGTGTAATCATGTCAGCAATATGAGGAAACTGGTGTCATTCTCTTTCAATTCCCTTGTTAGCTTGGCGCATATCAACGCATATGTGCACAGCTCCTCCACTATCCTTCTGAGACACTACCACTATGGGTGACACCCATGGCGTCGGACCAGTGGATCACTCAATGATGTCATGCTTTAATAGGCGTCTCAAGTTCTTTCTCAACAGCCTCTTGTAAATTAAACGCAATTTGACGATTTGGTTGAGCAACAGGATGGGTGTCCTCATTTACATGAATTTGCACTTTCACTGTCTTAACTTATCCTAGACCATAAAACAAAGATGGAAACTGATTCACTCTCTCATGATAGGCACTGACGTAGTTTACAGAAATCAGCCCCATGTCAGTAGCAGTACTGAAACGGAGTAAACATGCATTCGCTGAAGTGCCTGGCAGGACATGAATTTGTGCTTGGACTTTTGTCTTTTTATGCTTCACAGTTGTAAAATATTAACCTGGACTTTGCAGTGGCGTTGAGGCAGCCCACATATACACTTTAGTTTTCGACTTGGTTTAATCGGGGCACTGGAGACAGTTCATTGTACATTTCCACTGGCATAATGTTTATCGACGCACCACTGTCTATGATAAAAGGTATGGCGCACCCATTCACCTTCAATGTGATTTTGGGACAGTGTCCTAATGAATTTTGCACTTTCACATGTTGATCTTGCTTCGACCAGCATTCTTCCTTGCAAAGAGCTAATCCTAGATGCACACATTGGCAAGAGGTCCACATTGGCATCACACACCCATCTTCCTCACTGTCGTTTGACAATGACGGTGATAAACTTTTAGATAAAGTGTTTGATGACAATCAACGTTGTTCAGTTTCTACTTGCCTCACCTGATGTTGCCGCTTGGCTTTGTGGGTATTGTTTGAATGTCTCTTGAACTATCTGGCATCCATTTTGCTTTCTCTACGTGATGCACTTCATCTTTCTTTCGCTTTGCTAACCATTACAAAATAGTTCTCTTTCCCGCAATAGCAAGAAATTTACCTTCACGTGGAAAGGAAAATCCTCATCACAAACACAACTTCTTTTTTCTTATGAGACTTTACTTTGTGGCCTTCTACCTGATTCATTTTGAGCCATTCCGAACTCCATTTTAGCAGCTTATCTGTCAGCTCTTGCTTATGCCCTAGCACCCATGAGTACTTGCTCTAAGCTGAGTGTCACCTTCAACATACGTCATCTGAAGGAATCTGAGTGTCGGAGAGACATGGCATCTTCATCGGTGAACTCATTGAAGTTGCAATGCTTGATGAGCTATTAGAGTCTTTCTACCAACGTATCCACCGTTTCACTAACTTTCTGCCTTTCTTGACTAAAAATATATCTTTCATAGTCAACATCTGGCATTGGATTGAACTTGGTGTTCAACGCTCTTTGAATTGACGGTACGTCACTTCATCACTGTGTGCTATTTTCTTTATCACTTCTTTTACTTCTTCACCTGCCAAATTCTTTGGATATTTAATGATCTTTTTGTCATTTGCTTCTACCAGCGCATCAATGAAATAATCAAAGGATTTGATCCAGGCAGTTCGTCTGTCGCCAATATTCTGCTTTTTGGTGGTTTCCAAAGTAGGTGGTGGTTTTAGGAATGTGGCAGCATCATAACCTGTGGAACTTTCTGCTGTTGGGAGCATTTGCTACCCACTCGGACCAGCACCTTTGTTAAGCACTAGCCATGTGCTAAAATTTGGGTCATTGCGCCCGCTCTCTGGTAGTGAGATGCTGTCTTCTTCTTTTGTGGTTAGTAGTGGCTTTGTTTCTTGCATGAGATCTTCCCCACTCTCGCCTCTTTGCATTGTACCTGATTTCTACTGCCTTTAGCGTTTCTTTGAGTCAGAATTTTTCCTCTTTTAGGGCTTCCTTGTACTCGGGTATCATGGCCTTTAGCGCTTCTTGGTACCTGGTTGTCGCTGCCTTTAGTGTTGTCGTACTGTATGAATGACTGCTCTGTGTTAGTCTGTGGCGCAGTATCTCTTGTCTTGACTTTACCAGCAAATTACTAGCCGACGACAAACAAACTTTCTGTAAGGCCTTCACTTTCTTCACAGGCCTGGCACTGACGAGAGTGGCTCTTTGACTCCACATACGTCAACCATCGATTTTTCACTTTGACTGAGGCACACGTGGCATGCACAAGGAGTTTGCTGGACCAGGGCAAGCTCTACAGAAGAGCACTCTCGGTTCTTCGGGTTGCGGGGTTTACGTAATCCCCTATCTCGTCTGCAGTTGGAGCAGCCTCCCCAGCCCGGGTACATGTAAATGATCATGCAACACATGGAGCTCGGTATTACACGTCACTATTCTTCCAAGTGTAACCGTTAAATGCCTGTACTACATCATGAATTTCTTAATCACACCCAATCACTTACGTCACTATTCTACAGAGTCCGCCAGAGACCAGAGGGGTCCTGCTATCTCTAACAAGCACGACACTACAGCGCCCACTTTTTGTGACCATATTCAGCATTTCCTTTTCTTGAATGTTCTCAGTGTGAGTGAGTTTGGAGTAGGACTCTAAGGCGCATTCTGGGAGCCATAAGCAACTGATCATGCCAACAAGGAGAGCTTCTACTATTATTTCCTGACTGGAAGAGTGCAGACAAGGGCATCTTCTGCTAATCTCTTTTCAAGAGGGGAGTGATTTCACTAGTCAGTATTTGGTGGAGCAAAAACTATGCCTTTCACAATGCTCTACTGTTACTCGCACGTATCTCAATTGGACAAAAGAGAGAAGGGTGGATCTTTCTTCTCTTTCCTGGGAAGGAGAGATGGGTGACTCCACTATTGTTTTGTAGCGGGTTCTTGTCATGGAGAGAAAGATGACTTGAATTACTCTCTCCTTGCTAGCTGGGAAATCCATGGCTTCTATGTCCTCTCACTGGTGGAATAGAAAAGGGTGGCTTTATCTTCTCTTTTGAGAGGGAAAGAGAAGGATGGCTTCCGTTACTGTCTCTTGGGCATGGAAGAGTAGGATTCCATCTCCCTCTCTCATAGTTAGAGTCAAAAGGTGTGTCCTTCATTCTCAGTCCTGGGCAAGGATGAGTAGGATGACTATCACTGCACTCGTCTGGATTGGGGAGAGAAGGAATGCATTTAAGGCCAAATGTGCGTAGCACTGATTGCAAAATACTGATCGCAATTTGCGACCAGTATTTTTGCAACCAGTGTGCTATTTCGCAAACCGACGTATGTACTAATAGATCATTTCGCAAAATAATGATTCGTAGTGGGACGCAATTCAACCTACCTCATCAATATTAATGAGATAGGTTACAAATTGCCACCCTCTAGGAATTGAAGCCATCACAGGGATGGTGGCCTGCTGAGGTCAGTAGATTGCCATGGCTGCGATTGCTTGTATATAAAGTAATTTTTCAATGCAATGCAGTTTGATTTCCTTAAAGGAAAACGAGATGAAATGGATGTGTTTAAAAAAAGAAAATGTTACTAACACTTTTCAAGAGTAGGCAGTGGGACCATGGTGTACTCCCAAAAATATTTTTTCAACATTCTAAAAGGAGAAGGGGTTCCTGGGGACACTTTCCCGTTTCCGTATGCCTTACACTACTTTTGAGTAGTTGGTAAAAGATTAATGTTTTGCGACCAAACTATAGCCACAAAAAATTAGTACTGCCCATTTTTTTCTCCTGGGAGCACAACAAGGAGCAGCATAGAGAAGAGAGCTATCTCGGGTTATCATTACCCTAGGGAACATCCTACAACTTTAGGAACTAGTGACACTGTAGTAATGAAGGTCCACTCAGGTAGGATGTAGATTAAGTAGCTTTATTGAAGTAAGTTACATGTAGAGGAGTTGTAGTGAAGCAGCCCCACCAGGAGCAGCCTGCCTGCTGCTAAGCCCATTCTCCAACTGTCACACTTCACCTCTCAGGCACCCAACATTCCAATACGCATCATCACTCCAACATTCCATGCAGCACACAGCACATTCACACAGGCTGAGCAGGTGGTGAAAATGGCAGAACACTAACATGAGCAGGATACTACATATCCCCCTTTCTTATACAACAGAAGCATAAGACGTGTACCTTAAATAAGATATAACAATGAGAACCCAAGTAAGGAATAAATGAGAAGAACACTAATGCAACAGAATAATTGCAATAGAAGTTAACAAATAGGAAAGAGCAAAGAGATAGGTGGGAGAAAATGAAGAGGAAGCGATGGGTGAATGTACACAAATAGAAATAACCCATCCTCTCCAACAAGGAATTACGAAAGAGAAGAGAGCAGTGATAAGGTGTAATAAGCAACGAGTTAGCAGATAAACAAAAACCAACAAAGGCAACCCCCAAACACACCCACTGGCCAGACAGGCATGCATTGAAGAAAGACATAGCACGATACAAACTGAAGACAGGCTTTACACAAATGACACACAAAGTAGAGGAGAGAGGATCTCCTCCTGAACATAGGAGAAAGAGAAACACACTACAATAAGGGAAACGCTATGGACAAAGGAAGAACAACAAGCAAATATAGTCCAGGTTCCATGGATGAAAAGAAAATGTAACATCACAAGGAGAACCGAACAAGTGAGAAAACAGAGAAGAAGAGCAGGAAATACAAGCAGTATCACTCATCCTCCCCCATTTTAAAAAATGAGAAAAAATACAATGGTAGCATAACGTGACAAGTAAATGAACAGCAAAGTCTAGGCATAGACTAAAACAAAACTGTACCCCAGCGGGGGACTACTAATGTAAGGGTTAGTGACGAGAACACTGAGAATGGTAATGACACCCATCAGAACAGCCCTCGTGAGGATAACCACTGTAAGAGATGGGACTGACACCCAACCAGACACACCCTGTGTAAGGGCAATAATGTACCAAAGAACGTGTAGATGGGAATGACACCCTTGACCTACCCCTGAGAAAAGTGAAGTAGCAACTGTAAATGGGAAAGAACCCATGTCCTACCCCCAGACGTGAGGGTGGGAAACTAAAGTAAATGGGACTGACACCCATGAACTACCCCTAGGCAAAGGGGTGGTAAGCTAATGTAAATGGGACTAAGGCCCATAACCTACCCTAAGACATAAGGGTGGGAAAATTAATGTAAATGGGAATATGACCCATATAACAATACCCTATGTAAGGGTTGATAACGTGATTCACCCATGTAGGCAAATGTACTATGAGAGAATGGGGCTGGAACCCATTCCGATCCCTCATGTAAGGGAAAGTAAAGAGAAATGTAATTAAATGCGAAAAGAATCCAAGGAGCCAATCCCTAATGAAAAAGGAGTGTACCCAACGACCAGAAATGTAAGGTAATATTCAACCAAATCCCACCGAACAATCCCGTGAAGAATATGTGGGCAGCTCAGGAGCTATGTAACACAATATAAGTATGGCACGTTAAATAGAGAATGTCACTAAACACAAAACATTAGTGCCAAATGTCACAAGCACAAGCGATAAGATGTGAATAACACCAAATGCCTTCGGGATAAGGCACAGATAGGAAACATCGAAGCTTTACTGTAATCTCAGCCCAGTACACAATAGGCTTATAGACGGAAGAACCATCACAAATGCTGACTGTCAAGGTTTAGGGTGTGCGTTTCACCGCGATCCTGTGTCACACGCCAAAGTACATAAGCTGAAAAACTTGCCTCTTGCCGAATTAGGTGTGCGTGTCACCGAAAAACAGACAGACACGCGAGTCAGCCTCGTGAGATTCTTTGAGCGCAATGCGATCAAACTTGCATGAAAACAGCTATTGCGCCAATCTCGACCCAGATGCTGCCATAGAGAAGTAACGTATGGAAGCCAACCTTGTAGATGAAAATAGGGCATACGACCCATCACTGCAGCATACACTGTCCTCTGTGCGTTTACTACGTAACATACAGAAATGAAGAGCTCCGTAGCTTTACACCAAAAGATAGGAAAAACATGGCGGCACGTACGAGGCGCTGAGCCGGATGGCTCCCGGCACGTCCGTAGTGAACAGCATCCTGAAGCAGGTAGTGAAGCTGCATAGCAACGAAGACGTCAATTCAAAGACTCCGTGCGACATCAATGTGAGGTAAGAATGCACGCACTTTAACCGTCTTCTGGCTCCGTTTTTCAAACCGCAAGGAAGCGGTTTAACGGCCCAACTCCAGGCAGGTCTCAGAGGAAGAGAGTAATAATGGACAGAAAATATCTCACCTCAGATGACCCGCTTCAGCCGCCGGTAACAAGGCTGAATAACCAACAAGAGTTACACCATTTCTAACAGTTTAACTCACATAATGTATACAGCATACAAAGGAACATACCACTCAAGAGTTGTGAGGGCAGTCCACCGTATATTCCACTATGTTCACACGACCACTGTTACAACAGAGCATAGAAATGGATGAGGAGAGCTGAAAAAAACATCGAGCAACTCACCACAGTTTCCCCTCCATCCACCAATACCTCAGTCCACGCGTTGGATGTGGAGAGATATAAAGTCCAGATAAATGTAGATTGGTCGTTCCAAAACCATAAGCCTTCACAAAACTGCTCAGGATCACACAATGTAGACTGCTTGTGAACGAACATGCCATACATGGAAAGTTAGCACAATCCAGAACGTCAGCCACAATTTTCCCAAAACATGTGCTGCCAGATACTTGAAACACCAAGCTGATGGCATAATGGGGTGAGACCTCCATACAAGTGGACACGTCAAACTTGACTATAAAACTTGCCACGCGTCACGAAGAGGACGTCAAACCATTCATTTCGTGATCCCCTTCATGATGTAGACTGAAATGAATAGCCATGCTTTCAGTGCGACACGTAATACCAACACTTGGGAAATGTAGGAAACAGCAAGATCCTCCACAGAAACGTCTTCCTCCCACCGCAGATAAACATGTTGATTTGACAACTGCCAGTAAGTTGTAGTGAGGTTACCACAGACTGATGAGGAAAAACCAAGTCCTTTTAAAAATGTCATGGAGCGCAGCACGCTTAGACTGGGGCTGTCTGATGGAAAGACACTGGTGGGGCTGCATGGCGTTGCGCTTCATTTTAACTTGTTTCTTGTTGACTTCTTCGCTTTTCTGTGAGGTACTACTTTCTTTCTTGTAGACGTCATTGTTGTTCAGTGAACAACTCCCTTGTATCTTCTTTTGAGTTTTCCTTTCCTGTGGATACCTCCTCCTGTACTTTGTGTTGGCAGCATCTGTAGGCTCTGTAGTTTGCTCCATCTTCAGGTTCTCTTTTGTTTGCCAGGTCCCTGAAATCCGTTTGTAGCACATAGGTAGTCACCAACTCGTCGCCAAAATAATGTAGTAATGAAGGTCCATGCAGGTAGGATGTAGATTAAGTAGCTTTATTGAAGTAAGTTACATGTAGAGGAGTTGTAGTGAAGCAGCCCCACCAGGAGCAGCCTGCTTGCTGCTCAGCCCATTCTCCAACTGTCACACTTCACCTCTCAGGCACCCAACATTCCAATACGCATCATCACTCCAACATTCCATGCAGCACACAGCATATTCACACTGGCTGAGCAGGTGGTGAAAATGGCAGAACACTAACATGAGCAGGATACTACAGACACACTGGGAGCTATAATGGTACCCCGCCTCACATGTTACCCAAGCACACATGGACACATTCCAAATACAGTCAGGAGGAATGAAAGGGCCCAGCAGTGATATACTTCAAGAATTTACTGTGATGAGGCAGTAGTAGTCTCCCCACTGGTGTTCCCGTAAAATGGCCTATACCCCACTACTATAAACAGCTGCCACCATGCATCAGGGGGTAGTGATCCCAATTAGTAACTCTAGCAGCAGCTGCGAGGTATGCATTTCCGGTTGCTTTTACTTTCCTGCTCAAGTAGCTGGTTTTCACCTCGTAAAAAGGCCAATCTGCAACTTCAAGAAATCAGGTTGATGACTCCATAGATCCTGTAGCTGTAGTTTACAGGAAAAGTGGGAACTTACCTCCTTAGCCATTCGAGTTACAAAATATATGAGACATACTGATAAGTAAAACGTTATGCAGTTTGCTTTATACAACAAACCCCGCCCCCTCACAAATGATTAAAATCTCCAGCTCACGACTGGGCTCATGAGATCATTTCTGTAATAAGTAACACTTTGCCTTCACTCTTGGATAAGCAGCATCAGGGCCGGCTTTAGGGCAATGCGACTGGTGCGGCCGCACTGGGCGCTGACCTGTGGAGGGGGGCGCTGTGACCTCAGGGGGGACTGTGCTTAGCAATATATTATGATAGGAAAGATGAGGGGAACTTTTGCAGGTGGCAGTGAGAGAATCCGAGAAGGTGGTCATGGGACGTGGGGGGGGGCGCCAAAAGTGATTGTCGCACCGGGCGCCACCAGCGCTAAAGGCGGCCCTGAGCAGCATGATGTGGGTGAATTTATCTTGCCGTAATCGCTGTCTAACTGAATGAAGCATGCAGCCTGAGCCCACACTCTTGACTGAGGTATTGTTTTTGCGTTCACGACTCCTTCCCCGTCATGGGCACAGCGCTGCATTATGTCATCCAGTAGCATTCTCTCAGCAGCGCTCTCAGGACACTGGTTTCACCATTCACATGCAGCGAATGGCGGTCTTTGTACCATGGTTACCTTGGAAACTGCATTAGCATGGCAACGAACATATTGCCTCTGAAAGGAATCAGAGGTGAAATGAGAGGTCCTTGGGGAATGAGGCACTTTGCCACCGAATCGTCTTTCTTGTCCTCCTTCTATGCACAAATTGGAGCTTAGATAGAGTTAAATGTACACCGTAGGGAATGGGAAAAGCTGTGGCACAAATCATTCTATTTAGGTACATTGCGTTGAGAATAAGCGTCCTATTCGTAGCTACATCATACATGGGCAATCTATATTTTGAGATTTTTTTTAAATTTAATTTGACCTTCTTATGCCAGAATCGAATGCTTCTAGGGATAACGCAGATATTGGGTATATGCAAGAGAATTGGCAGTTCACATCTTTATCACGTTTCTGCTGCGGGTGATTCAAAGCATTTTAGTAAAATTAGCCACTGACCATAGACGATTATCACACGTTGTCCTGGAGTTAGAAACTTGTCTATCGTTGTGCACCGAATGGAAATTGCGTCGGTTGGCCCACAAACTGAACAAAATTCTGTCAGATACTTCCTGAATCGGAAGTAAAACTGGTCCTATCAAATCAATAGTATATTTGAAAACTTTCACACTACTTTGAAAAGACAGCAGTCTAATATGACAAAGAAGCAACCAACGTGTTAAGAAAGACGATTGGTAGCCGAGAAACGCTTAATCAGTTTTGAGTTTATCACAGGTGCTGGAACAATATTCAGAGTGGAGGTGGTGCCATCGGTGTTACATCACTGAGGACATAGGGGTTGTGAAAATCCAAGTGTCAGGCAAAGAAAAGGTGTAGTAAATGAGCCACACCCATTGAGCTGGAGAATGGTAAGGGTGTATGTAAGATGTAGCTGGAGGTGCAGGTTGCAGTACACTGTTGAAAGGATGAGGCTGGACGCAATCCAGGTAGAAACTGAACTCCTTTATTGAGAGTCCATGCATGGGACCGGTCGAAGCAGGCAGCCAAGAGTAACTGCCAATCCACCCCACCATTCCACATGCCACCATTCCACCTTACAACAGTCGCCATGGTGGCATGTGCCTAACGTTCCTAAAGCAGAATCCAACAAATCTTTCCCCCCACAATAACAGGAATAAAATAAGTAATTAAATGATTTAATATAGACCTTCATACAACAAAACTAGCAATTGACTTAACATATACAACATGGAAATAAAAACAGAGGACCCCCAGGAAAGAGGAACGCATTAATATTTTACATAATCCTTAAACCATGCAGGAGGTCTCCTTTCCCTTCTTGACCCATTCAAACCAGGATCATCTTGCATGGACAAACACATGCTCTCTCCTTTTTCCACCATTTCCCATCACTCAGCGGGACTGTTCGATCTCCGATCTGCTTGGGACTGGAAAAGTTCAAATGCCCCTTAGCTATCAGACCAGGCACCCTCACCCTAACCCAGTCTCCTGGTTTGAAAACAGCTTGACGTCTTCCTTTGATTGTCTCCTTGGTAACATACTTGCTTTGAGACATCTCACAATTTTCTTTCACCAGGTCACGTTTCACATTGGACACATTTAAATCACGCATCCAGAGTCTAACTAATTTGGTGGCAGCGATTCTACCTTTCAATAAGGCAAAAGGAGACTCCTGGAAGGCACCACCCACACCTAGGGGCGTGGTGCCATTAGTGGCATCTCATTCGGGAGCCCAGTTACCTTCCGGTCAGGAAAGAGGGAGGGGGCGTTGATCCAGCGGCGTACTAACAACAGATACTCCACTACCATATACTCACCTGGGCCCATATAACTTTCTAATCTCACTCTTAAGAGACCAAATAGACCGCTGGGAAACGTTATATAGTTTTATAATTTCATACCTCGAGATCTAGTTATTACTCCTTTAACTAACCTTTACTCCTAAAAATGATAAATCTTTCCTCTGGTCAATGGACCAGTTAGGTAAATCTAGTTGATAGTGATAATTAACATGATTCATTAAATATTCCTTAATTAATGAAGAAAAAATCACAGACTCGGGAAATTTTTAAATCTTTATCTAAATTAAATGAGTGTGAACCATCTCAATGTTTCAATACAAACACCCTCATTCACAAGAGTGTCAATTCAATCAAAGACCTTCATTAGATATAACAATTCAGATCCACACAACAACTATACCCAGAAAGAAAGAGGATAGAGAGAGAAGAGCAATCATCAAGACGATAAAATTATGAATTACCAAGTATGGTGTGGAAACCAACCCCCTGACCAAAGGACTGGTGAGGGTCCCCAGGACAGATCAGGAGACAAAGACTTCAGGACAGAGATACTTCACCTCTCTAGATACAGACGACTGCGTCGCACCCCTCTCTGACACTCTCTTCCTCCTCGTGTTTCTTCCGCAATCTTCTTTCTAACCCAATTAAGTTAAGTAGATGGTTCAACATTCGATTTTCTCCATCAGCATCTCTCAGCATCAGCACCACCCCAGCATAGCGCACTCTCCTTCCGGAATCTATACGTTCCTTCAGCAACACCCTTCTCCAGCAACGCGCTCCAACTTCCTCAGCAAAATGTGCGCTGCCTAACTAACTAAACTACCTCAATTATACCCTTTCATTACCGAATACCACCCATTAATGTTTCAATTCCGCCAAAGACTAACTTCTGATTGGACAGGCGAGGGGGGGATGATCATCACACCATGCTCATACTTCATTTATTTCTTTAATCCATTGTCCCCAAACTCCTCCCCTGAAACTTTTATTCCGCCCTTCCTTTCCCATACATCTTTAAACTTTATTAATATAAAATGTAACACTTTCTGAATACAGTTCCTTCATATGAACTCTTCACCCTCATGTTCCCAGGGCACATCTTCGTCGACCTTGGACGCGTGTCAAGTCCTTAGTCATCTTTGTAGACTTCCACATCAGGGCGCATGCGTTGCACTGCGTCAGACTGCTCATCTCAGACAAGTTTACCAGGCCCAAATACGCGCTAATAATAAAGTCAAAATGAAAAATTTTATTTTCAAGAAAAATGATTTCACTGTATACCACCAACCTCTACTCTAACCCGTACCCTTTATTATTTTTCTTAATGCATTTGCGTTAGTATAAAACTTAATTTCTAATTTCTGTAAGCAGGTGCCATGCATGTGAGCTTTCAAGCAGCCATTTTATAGTTCTTTGCGCAAGCGCCAGAATTTCCCTCCAAGCATTAAACGTCATACTTACGTAGATGCAGTAGACGCATGCGCAGTAAAGATCCCATGTTAAAATTCATCCTAGTCCTACGTTCATGCAGCTAATAAACGCATTTGCAAGCTTCCTTTTGTCCCGCGTATAATGTAAATGTGCATTATTATTCACAAAACACATTGTTAGTAATTAGTTAGTAAGTTCAAACTAGAGGATTGCTTCCGAGCAAGTCTCACGTACGAGTCCTTGCTCCATCAAACCCCTCTCTGATGGCATATTAAGCCATCACAAATTACCCATCCATCCCAGATACCAACTTTAACACCTCTCAGTTTTTCTCTATTTCTGCTCTTGGTTTCTCATCAGTCAATTCATTTCCTTCTAAATCCCTTATTTTCTTATATAATCTGCCTTTCATTTCTTCCATCTGTATTTCATCATATTTTCTCTTTCGTTTCTGTCCCTTTCCTTCTCTTTCAAAATGTACTTTTTCCTTTCTTCCTTTTCTACAACATTTATATGTAATTATCATTAACATCACTACGGTCATTACTATGACTAACGGTATCATTATTTGGCCTAGAAAACCTTTCCCAAAAGTAACAAACCATTTCCCTATTGATGTTAAACTCTTGGTTAGCCTTCCCCACACACTATCAACCTCCAGTTGGGTCAAATCTTTATGCACTCTCGTAATATTTTCAATATATCCTTTAATTTCTCCGCTCTTGTCCGGAATATAAGTGCAGCAATGTTGAATTTTTAACATGCCACAAACTCCACCTTCTTTTGCTAACAATATATCAAGAGTAAGACGGTTCTGTAAAACCATAGACCTAATTGCAACCATTTCTGTGTTAATCATTAGAAATCCTCCTGCAGTATCTGTAGAAAGACGATCAACTATGGTTGATAACTTACAAATTTTCTGTGAATTTAGAATGACTCCAACTGAGGGTATCAGTGCACTAAAAATATCTCCTACAATTTCAGAAAAACTAGCTCTTCTTATCTGTGTTAGTCCATTAGAATTTCCATTGGTTCCACTGATTTTATCTACATGGTAAATATTTGGAAAAACTATTCCAAAATAACAGCTTCCGTACCATCTTGCAGGTAATCTATAATAGGCATTGCTCCCACAAATATAATACACTCCTGGAAATACAGGATCAGTTCCCCCTTTTAGTCCCCATCCTCCTAATATTAGGAAGTTATGTTCACATTCACTGGAACCAATGTAATTATTGTTATAATCTGTCTTTAATCTATGGAGGCAGAATTTTCCCCTTTTCACAAAGTCCAGGGACATCGCAGCATGAGCCTTGCCACTTGCGTAGATTCCCTCTTTCCCAATCCATGAAGCTACATGGGTTTTCTGTGTAAAAGCCTTCCTCAATAAATCCTGTCTCCTTTCTTCTACCAAACTCAAAAAGTCCTTTTCTTCTTTTCTTAATGTACATGTTAGATTATCTTTACGTGCCTGAACTAAATCTATTGAATTCATTGTTAAGAAAAATTCACCCATAATCTGTGCATTTTTACTACAAGCCACTGGATTCATATTTCTTCTAATAGGTAAATCAGGAAATACTACATCTAAATTAGAATAAAAATACTGAAGTCTCCCTGTAGCGTAAAACAAACTTGATAAAACACTACATGACACACCATAAGTTAAAGGTATATGGTGATACGTAATCTCTTCTGATACTGATGAAGGTAACTTCATACACACGTAACAGTTGTTAATCTCCATGGTGCTAACATACTGAAATAACAATTTAATAAACGCGTTAGAGGTCGTATTATAATCTGACTCATTATGATCATTTGCTTCATCTTCTATCCCTATTTCTAATTTGCTTTCTCCTATTCTACCTATCTTAACATTAGTATCTGTATTATTTTTGTCACTTGTTTTCATTATTAAGGGTACTCCTACTGTTAGGAACAACCATCCTAATATTGCTAATAAAATACTACAAAAACAAAATCTAAAACACTTTCTTTTTAATTCACATTTTGGTTTTCCCGTTACTTCAGTTTCTGCCATTTCTCTCTAGAGAAAATGTCTTTTCTCTTATCTGTTTCTTCGTCAGTTTTGACTTTCTTATCGTTTCTTAAGGAGGCCTCAGTTTGCTTTCATCAATTTGTGCAATATGGACCTCTTCTGTTTCATCAGATAGATCCAGAGATTCAAATTCCTCGAGTATCACATATGTCCACTCTGGAGCCTTGTATTTTCTATTTGCGTTTCTCAATCTTGGACTTCTTCGAGTTATTTTTGCTAAGGTTTGTCTAGGTCTTGTTTGACTTGTGACTTCATTCACTTGTTCTGGCTTCTTTTCAGACCTTCTCAGATAATATTTTAGTTTCTTTACTCCAGTTGGCCAATTGTCTCCCTTTCTGACTCTTTTTGTTTGTACTGTGTTTTCACCTTCTTTGTCTCCTTGTAAAGTTCTTTTTATTTCATTTATTCTGGGCACAATCTGTTCTGTTTCTTCGTTTTCTGTGCTTGCACCTTCTCTTGCTTCTTCCTGCTCAGATTCTACTATATTTTGTTCTACTTCTTTCTGAGCTTGTTCTTCTAATTCTATCTGATCCTGTTCAGGTCTTATTTCAAACCTTTCTTCTTCTGTCTGAACCTGTTCCTCTAACTCTATCTGATCCTGTTCAGGTCTTATTTCAAACTTTTCTTCTTCTGCCTTAACCTATTCTTCTATTTTTCCCTCCTCAGGTTCGTATGTGTCTTTTTCAGTCTTTACCTGAGTGTGTTCTTCTTCCCCTGTCTCTTCCTGACTACTTTCCTGTCTTATCAATTCTGTTCTTCTTCTGGTTTTTATAGCATCATCGATTATTTCAATTACTAGGATCCATTCTTCCTGATTTATCTCGTGCTGTTCGTCATATGGTTGTCTTTCAGAATCTATCACTCTAGATTCTTCAACTTCACAGTTAACAACTCCTGACGCTTCAGCTTGCTCAGTCAGTGGTTGCTCTTGTTGTTCTGATGGGCTCGGAACTCTTCTGGTATGGCTGGCATGAATCCAATTGGGTAAACCTGCACACTTCACTGCTGTGGTAGTGACTAGTATGACTTGTCGTGGTTTATCCCACCTTGGTGCTAAGCACGACTTTCTTGCGTGTTTCTTTACCAGCACCCAATCTCCAGGATTCAAATCATGCGCTTGGTCTGGCTGCCTTTCAACTGCGTCTTCTCCAACCTGGTGAGAGATAGAACGCATCATTTCAGCCAATCCTTTGCAAAAGTCCAATACCAGATCATCAGTTATACTCATTAGTTTATTTCCAGGAATAAATGCCTGTCTCATAGCCCTTCCCATGAGAATTTCATGTGGACTCATTCCTGTTTTTCTGTCTGGAATGCGTCTGAGACCCATCAATACAAGAGGTAATGCATCTGGCCATTTCAGTTTTGTAGATGCACACACCTTTCCCAATCTTGACTTGATTGTGCCATTCATTTGCTCAACAATTCCAGAAGCCTCTGGATGATAAGCACAGTGCAGTTTTTGTTCAATGTTAAATGCAGCACAGATTAATCGAATTATCTCATTATTAAAATGAGGGCCTCTATCTGATTCCAAAGTGACTGGAAAACCAAATCTCGGCACTAACTCCCTCAACAACAATTTTGCAACTGTAAGACTGTCATTTCTTCGAGTTGGGTAGGCCTCCACCCACCTTGAGAAAAGGCATACTATTACAAGTACATATTTCAGTCCATTGCATGGGGGCAATTCAATAAAATCTAACTGTAATCTGGTGAAGGGTCCTTCCGCCTTTCCTATTTTTCCCCAGCTTACCACTGTCTTTCTTCCTGGGTTCTGCTGTTGACAGGTTAAGCATCTTTGGCAAAGGCTCTCTGCGACAACCCTGAACTTTGGATTGTACCAACTCTGTCTGAATAGCCTGATCATTGAATCTCTCCCTATGTGTGTTGCTCTATGATACACTGTTGCCATCTTTGAAAGCAAACACTCTGGCATGACCGGTCTTCCATCTAAATACACCCATACTTCATCATGTGGTCTCCTTGTACAGGCTGCTTTTATCCAGATTTCTTTTTCCTTTACCTCAACCTCTTCCTGCAACTGTCTAATCTCATCCCATGTTTCTGGTACTGAGAGGTACATAAGTTGGCATCTGGTTTCACCCGTTTCAATTTTTCTGTTTATGGCCACTGCATTTTTAGCACAGTATTTTGCCACTTGGTCAGCATAATTATTACCAGCAGTCACAAAGTCATTTCCTGACTGATGTGCAGCACATTTTACAACTGCTATTTCTTTTGGCAATTGCAATGCTTCCAATAAATCTTTCACATTTTTGCTGTTTCTGATAGGAGATCCTGAAGAAGTCAGAAATCCCCTTTGCATCCAAAGCTGCCCAAAGTCATGCACAATTCCGAAACCATATTGGCTATCCGTAAATATGGTTACTCTCCAATTTTTCCCCTTTTTACATGCCATTGTTAAGGCTACCAATTCAGCTACTTGTGCAGACTTGACCCCAGGTAAACAGGATGCTTCAATTACCCTGAAATTTTGCAAACAGCATATGCAGCACTTAGTCCCCCTTCTTGTGTCCTAAGGCAGGAGCCATCTACAAATAACTCATGATCCGCCTCTTTCAAAGGTGACTCTCTTATATCCGGGCGGGGCTTCGTGCATAACTCGGTCACGTCCAAACAATCATGATCACTTTCGTTTCTCACTTCTTCATCGCAGGGGTCTGGTAGTAGGGTGGCTGGGTTCAAGATTGTACACCTTGTTACAGTCACATTCTCAGCTCCCAAAATCACTCTTTCATACTTTGTCAAACGACTAGGGGTGAGGTGCTGTGTTCTTGTTCTGGTCAGAAGAATCTCAACTGAGTGTGGAACAAAAACTGTTACTGGATGTCCCATCACTATTGACTCACTTTGCTCCAGACTCATACAAGTAGCAGCTACTGCTTTTAAGCAGCCAGGCAATGCTGAAGCCACTGGGTCCAATGTGGCTGAAAAATATGCCACTGGACGTCGACTCAATCCATGTCTCTGTGTCAAAACTGAAAGTGCACAATTTTCTCTTTCACAACAGAACAAAGCAAAATCTTTCGTATAATCAGGCATGCCCAAAGCAGGAGCTTCACACAGATAATTTCTTAGTCTCACAAATGCCTCTAGGCAATCATCATTCCAATCAATCGGATCTTTTGCCCGTTTCCGGATCATCTGTATTAATGGCTTCGCTAACATAGAGAAACCATTAATCCATTGTCTACAGTATCCAACCACTCCTAGAAACATTCTCATTTCTCTTTGAGTTTGTGGCAATTGCATTTCTTTGATTATTTTTATTCTTTCCGGTGTCACTTTTCTAACTCCTCTTTCTATTTTATGCCCTAAATATCTTACTTCTTGTTGACAGAACTGTAATTTTTATGGAGACACCTTGTGTCCTCCTTCAGCCAAATGGTTCAGTAGTGCAATTGTATCTGTGACACAATCTTCTTGTGTTTTTGATGCCACCAATAGGTCATCAATGTACTGAACCAAAACAGAATTTCCAGGCATGATCAATGACTCCAACCACTTTTTCAAGATCTGATTAAAAATGGAAGGACTCTCTGTGTACCCTTGAGGAACACGACACCATGCGTAAATACGATCTTCAAATTTAAACGTAAAAAGATACTGGCTGTCTGGATGCAAAGGAATAGAAAAGAACGCTTGGCATAAGTCAATTACTGTAAACCATCCTGCATTCCAGGGTATTTGATAAAGGATTACTGCTGGATTTGGCACAATTTGGCACAACCGGGAATTACAATTTTATTTATTTTCCGTAGGTCTTGCACTATTCTGTACTTTCCACTAGGCTTTTTCAGTCCCATTATTGGCGAATTACAGGGACTACCCATCACCTCTTTTAGAATACCTTGTTTAACCATTCGTTCAATTTCTGGAATAATTCCTGCTTTTACTTCTGGACTCATTTTGTATTGTCGGGTATTTGGATACACTGCACCTTCTTTCACTGTCACTTTAACTGGGTCTATATTTGTCATTAGCCCAATGTCTTTTCCTGTAAAATCCCATACCTCTGGATTAACTGTTGTTCTTAACTCTTCATTCACTTTAAGTTATTAATGAAAACATTTCATCTACTTCTGTTCCCTGTTTGGCCAGCATCATCTTGTAGACTATGTCTTCATCAGGAGTTTGGAAAGCAACACCGTCCGGTGTACAATAGATCGTGCAATTAATTTTGCACAAAAGATCTCTTCCCAATAGATTTACTGGACTGGAATCGCAAACTACAAATCGATGCATTTCCTTAAAATTCCCAATATGCACCTCCATTGGTTTTGTGATTGGGGTTTTAATCTGTTGGTTAGATATGCCTACAACTTGAATTGTCTCTCCCGAGAGGGGTAGGTTTGGGATGTCTGCTGTTCTCACAGTAGACCTGGTAGCACCAGTATCCAATAGGAAAGTAATGTCTTTACCTTCTACTCTCCCATCAACAAATGGACCTGACTGATCTACCGGCAAGGATGCGCCAAGCACGCACTCCTCTTCCTTCCCCCTCAGGCACTGTCATTGTGCGGCATCCAAATGTTCTTCATCATTCTGTAAAAAATATTGTGCAATTGTCTTATTATTCTTACCACTTTCTCCTGGAAATCCGGTGTTCGCACTGAAACTTTGATGGTTCACAAAATTTGGCATAGGAGCTGGTGCCACCTGATATTGTGAAGTAACTACCTGATGCTGCTGATTCATAAGTACTTCATTCTGCATCTGTGGAATAAAATTTTGATTTGGCCCATTATTATTCTTTTTATTCTGAATACTCTTGCACTCGTTCTTCCAATGTCCAAGCTTTCCGCACGCATGACAAGGAAACATCTTTTTCGCCTCTTCTCTGTCCATTCGTCCCTTATATTTATTACCATTCGTTCCTTGATTATTCTGACTCTGCTCTTTCACTTGATTATTATTTTGGTCATTTATTTTCTCTTCCTGCTGCTCTGCTATTTTAACTTGTGCCCACATCATTTTCTCCTTTAGTTTCCTACGCCTGGCTTCAATGTCATCTCCACAATATTTCGCGTACTTTAGAATTTCATCCACTGTCTTGCTTTGCCAGCACAACATGTGCTGCTGTATCATCTGACTGATTTCTGGTTTCAAACCATACACAAACCGATACACAAAATGTCCCATATCTTTGTCACCAATATTCTCAAAACCACTATACTGCTTAAACACCTGTAGTAATCTCTCATAATATGCATGTACAGATTCATTTGATTCCTGTGCTGTTCTATCTATTTTTACCCAATCTGTTTCTTTTGGAGGAATTTTCCCTTTCAAATACGTAATCACTTGGTGATACTTTTTTATCACCTCTCCTGAAGGTGCTCCTGTTTTTGCATCTCTAGGATACTCCTCATGTGGCCAATCAATTGTGATCTTACACTCCGTCCATAAATCAGTAGGTACCACTATATCAAACAAACCATCCAAATCCTTCAATAAAACCTTTGAAACTTTCACAAACCTTTCCACCTGTTTATACCACTCAACTGGTTTTTCTCTCAATTTTGGAAAATCATTTGTGAATGACAAAATATCTTGCCTACTCCATGGAACATGAACATATCCTCCTCCTGGAACCTCTCTCATTGGACACAATTTTTCCACCTTGCTTGTTTCTCTTACTGGAAATGCAGATGCTGCTTCTCTCGCTTGTACTTTCTCTTTCTTTCTTATCCATCTAATTCTCCATTTATCAATGTCTCCCCATTTTCGCAAAATGTTCATTAATTCTTTTATCTGTAGCCTTTTTCCAGAAGCATTTACACTTTCTAAATCTTTGTCAGTAAAATCCACTCGATAGGGTTTCTGTAACAATTTGGATTTCCCTATGTCTATTCCAATTTCTGAAGCAACCTCAGTCAGTCTTTCATGAAATATTCTTGATCTCCTAGTTATATTCTTACACAGAAACAATAACTCTTCATCATTGTAGACGTTTAATCTCTCTGTACCTACACAACCTGTCATCATTTCTTCCAACTCCACTTTCAATCTGCTAATATCTAAAATCTTTGGTATTTGATTCTGATTATCTCTTTCCTGAGCCCACCTTTCTATTTCTTCTGAGGTGACTACAGCTGTGTCAACAGGAATCAAAGGTCTTCTTTCTCTCAAATTCATAGGTGTAGCTCTCTTTGGGGTTTCCGTATGAGGTTCTACATTAGGGAGATCCATTAATGAAATAACTGACTCGCTTTCGCTAACTTGATCATCCGTGATTATTATCTCTTTTCTGGGACTGTTTAATGGAACTGGCACAACTTGTGGTTTCTGGCTAATCTTATTATCTCCATATAATGGGATTACTGGGCCAATGGTTACTGGTACTGTCAAAGCTTCAGTATTTAATTTCAATTGACTTATCCTCCTCTAGTTTTGTTCAAAGTCTCTCTTTCATTATCTTGCAACACTCTGTTGTATGATGTCTCATGTAAGATCTGTGGAGTTAATGGTATCCCCATCACTGGCGCACTTGGGACAACCTTACTAGCTGCTTCCTGGTACGGTGGTGGATTTTTAATTAAAATATCTTCTAATAACTCATCATCTGATTCACCATATCCTGCTGTATTCAAATGTTTTGTTTTCTCCTTACACTTTCCTCCAGATTGTTCCTCAGCCATCAACACTGGATATAACCCTTTCGATACGATAGCTCTCCTCCACTGTTTCATTTGCCCTTCTCGTGACTCTTGCAGGTGTCTCGGAAAGAATCCTCTATATCTTCCACCTCTGCACTTCTCTCTCTCATATGATTCAGTCTCCCACTCTTCCAAAGCCTCATATTGAGTTAACCTAGGTCTAGGCTCTAAATCATTCATTTTCAATCTTAAATTCTGAAGAATCCTCCCATTAAATGTACCATTCTTAGGAAATGCTAACACACCATCATCCTTTGTATACTCTACCCAATTTTCCAACCACACGCAGGTATGATATCCTCTTTCCATCATCATAAAAGATGCTGGCGTCTTCGGTGGCGGAATAGGAATTCCCTCTCTAGTTAACACAGGCTTATCTTTTACAAAGAAATTCTTTATTCTCTTAAAGATTGACATCTTTCTTTTCTCTCCGTACATTCTTGAAGAACGATGTAGAAAATTGTATTCCGCAAACCCTCGAAATCTTCTACCTGTACGTCTCGCACTGACAGTCAAATCAAAAATCTGCATACAATTTTCTCCTCACCAATCCTAGCGCAGCTTCTAGCTAGGTATCCAATTAAATCAAGCTCTTGCTCGCAACCTGACCAATGCCAGCGCGTCCTTTTCCTGATGTCAGTTCTGCTCCTTTCAACTGACCCCTCCTTTACAAGGCTGCTCCTGTCACACGCCCGCTGTGCCTACCAATCCCAGCGTGGCTCACTGTGACATCAGTACCACTCCGGCGACTACTGACCCCTCCTTTACAAACTCCTCCTGTCACACGCCCGCTGCTTCTACCAATCCCAGCGCGGCTCACTGTGACGTCAGTATCACTCCGGCGACTGACCCTCCCTTTACAAGGTAATACGAAAAACTTATTTTCTCAATATTTTCTTCTAAATTCTTTGTTATTAACGACATAAAAACATTCGCTACTCTGTCTGTTCCACTAAATCAAAGGATAGTTTATTTCTTTTCACTGTGAGTAAAACCCTTCCACTTACTCTTCAAAAAAGCTCCAGAGAACCTGCTACTCATTCAGTGTTTCGGGGTTTTTCGAGACCAAAGTTTCACCAGCGAACCCCTTTTGCTGTCAATCTAGCTTGAAAGAACCTATTACTCCTTCAGGGTTACCCTTTCTAGGTGATCTAACGCCTAAAGTTTCATCAGCGAACCTCCTTGCTATCAATTACTTTCACTTTTACACAGAAAATAGTCCCTACTTCAACACTGAATTCCTCAGTGTTATTCCAACAGACGAGTAACCTCACTGCAGTGTGGTTTCTATCACCGCCCGCTATTCATTCCCCGGGAATTTTTCCACACGACATAAAACAAGGACACTAACTCTTGTTGTTAAATATAATCAATAATTAGTCAATAGTCTAGACTTATCACCAAACTAGTTACTAACAACCATAGCTCTGCTACCAGAAAACTGATCCAGCGGCGTACTAACAACAGATACTCCACTACCATATACTCATCTGGGCCCATATAACTTTGTAATCTCACTCTTAAGAGACCAAGTAGACCACTGGGAAAAGTTATATAGTTTTATAATTTCATACCTCAAGATCTAGTTATTACTCCTTTAACTAACCTTTACTCCTAAAAATGATAAATCTTTCCTCTGGTCAATGGACCAGTTAGGTAAATCTAGTTGATAGTGATAATTAACATGATTCATTAAACATTCCTTAATTAATGAAGATATAATCACAGACTCTGGAAATTTTTAAATCTTTATCTAAATTAAATGAGTGTGAACCATCTCAATGTTTCAATACAAACACCCTCATTCACAAGAGTGTCAATTCAATCAAAGACCTTCATTAGATATAACAATTCAGATCCACACAACAACTATACCCAGAAAGAAAGAGGATAGAGAGAGAAGAGCAATCATCAAGACGATAAAATTATGAATTACCAAGTATGGTGTGGAAACCAACCCCCTGGCCAAAGGGCTGGTGAGGGTCCCCAGGACAGATCAGGAGACAAAGACTTCAGGACAGGAATCAGGACAGAGATACTTCACCTCTCTAGATACAGACGACTGCATCGCACCCCTCTCTGACACTCTCTTGCTCCTCGTGGTTCTTCCGCAATCTTCTTTCTAACCCAATTAAGTTAAGTAGATGGTTCGACATTCGATTTTCTCCATCAGCATCTCTCAGCATCAGCACCACCCCAGCATAGCGCACTCTCCTTCCGGAATCTATACGTTCCTTCAGCAACACCCTTCTCCAGCAACGCGCTCCAACTTCCTCAGCAAAATGTGCGCTGCCTAACTAACTAAACTACCTCAATTATACCCTTTCATTACCGAATACCACCCATTAATGTTTCAATTCCGCCAAAGACAAACTTCTGATTGGACAGGCGAGGGGGGGATGATCATCACACCATGCTTATACTTCATTTATTTCTTTAATCCATTGTCCCAAACTCCTCCCCTGAAACTTGTATTCCGCCCTTCCTTTCCCATACATCTTTAAACTTTATTAATATAAAATGTAACACTTTCTGAATACAGTTCCTTCATATGAACTCTTCACCCTCATGTTCCCAGGGCACATCTTCGTCGACCTTGGACGCGTGTCAAGTCCTTAGTCATCTTTGTAGACTTCCACATCAGGGCGCATGCGTTGCACTGCATCAGACTGCTTGTCTCAGACAAGTTTACCATGCCCAATTACGCGCTAATAATAAAGTAAAAATGAAAAATGTTATTTTCAAGAAAAATGATTTCACTGTATACCACCAACCTCTACTCTAACCCGTACCCTTTATTATTTTTCCTAATGCATTTGCGTTAGTATAAAACTTAATTTCTAATTTCTGTAAGCAGGTGCCATGCATGTGAGCTTTCAAGCAGCCATTGTATAGTTCTTTGCGCAAGCGCCAGAATTTCCCTCCAAGCATTAAACGTCATACTTACGTAGATGCAGTAGATGCATGCGCAGTAAAGATCCTGTGTTAAAATTCATCCTAGTCCTACGTTCATGTTCTTGCAGTTAATAAACGCATTTGCAAGCTTCCTTTTGTCCCGCGTATAATGTAAATGTGCATTATTATTCACAAAACACATTGTTAGTAATTCGTTAGTAAGTTCAAACGAGAGGATTGCTTCCGAGCAAGTCTCACGTATGAGTCCTTGCTCCATCAACGTCACCGGAAGCGCGAAAGGACTGCTGAGCTCCTCACTAAGGTGCGCAGGCGACCCCTCCCCAATAAAGGGATAAAAGCTGGGGGAAGCTCTTTGTCCTCTCTCCACGGGATGCAAGCGGATCGGAAGCAGCAGCAAGTTATCCGGCTGGCGCGCGGCTGCACCCAGGTGAGCGGGCCTCACAGAGTAGCAGTGGTATGGGATGTTAGGAAGAAAGGCGAAACCCTGGCACCTAGGGCGATGTGGACCCGGGGGGGGGTGGAGCGGATGCCTCGGCAAAAGGAAGCAAGGAGCACTAGCGGCGGTGCGACGTGCTCGCAAAAATGAGGACCGGCAGCAGGGGGCGGGGAGAATTTCCCGGGTCAATTTCGGTAGCGAGGGCGCCTGGTATTAACGGCGCATTGCGGCAATATGAGGTACGGAAAGCCGCTTAGGGTGCAGCGCCTGAAGTCTGGTGCCGTATGGTGGCAAGAGCAGGAAAAGTAAAAAAAAAAAAAAAAAAAAATGTGTTGTTAATCGGGAAACGCGGGCACTGCCGGAGAGGCCAGCGAGGTTTCCCACGTATGGGAAAGGCTGGCATGGTTCCTTAAGCTGAAGGGGGCATGTTGGGGTTGTGTGTGCAACTCCACCACCCTGATCGACAACCTCGCCAACCTCGGTCTGAGCCAGCTCGTCACAACACCGACCCATTCCGCCGGCCACACGCTTGACCCCATCTTCTCCTCAAGCTCCCACGTCTCCTTCAGCCACACCACGGAACTCCTCTGGACCGACCACCGCTGCATCCATTTCACCTTCCAGAAACCCACCACACACCACCGCACCCAACAGATCCCACGCCGCTGCTGGAGCAAAGTTACCGAAGACCAACTACGGGCAACCCTCGCTCTCAGCCCTCCCTCCGACCCATCCAACACCGACGACGCTGCCTGCAAGCTCAGACGATGGATGGACGACTGTGCCAACACCCTCGCCCCGCTGAAAAAACTCACCTACAGTGACACCACCAAAAGAGCCAGCTGGTTCACCTCGGAACTCCTAGCTTCCAAGCGTACCTGCCGGAAACTAGAGAAGAAATGGCACAGTGATAAGTCACCGGACAGCCACGCAGCCCACAAAGACGCCATCCGTAACCACCACCACCTCATCAAGTCCGCCAAGAGAATCTCCTTCAAAGACCGCCTCGACAACAACGCACACAACAGCAAGGAGCTTTTCAACATCGTGAAGGAACTCTCCAACCCCAGCTCCAACACCAACGACATCCCGCCGTCGCAACCCCTGTGCGATTCCCTCGCCACCTTCTTCCACCGCAAGATCGCCGACATCCACGACAGCTTCAACACCCAGACAGCCCCAACTAAGATCGATGCACCAGACCCGCCGCACACCATCGACCACGACCCCCTGCCAGCCTGGGCCAGCGTGAACATCGAGGACACCATCAAGACCATGAGCACAATACACTCCGGCTCCCCGTCAGACCCTTTCCCGCACCACATCTTCAACAAAGCCAGCAGCTCCATCGCACCCCACCTGTGCAACATCATCAATCTCTCCTTCGAGACCGCGACCTTCCCAGAGAGCTGGAAACACGCAGAGATCAACGCCCTACTCAAAAACCCAAGGCGGACCCGAGAGACCTCAAGAACTTCCGGCCCATCTCCCTGCTTCCGTTCCCAGCCAAGGTCATCGAGAAGATCGTCAACAAACAGCTAACCCGATACCTCGAAGAAAACAGCATCCTGGACCCATCCCAATCGGGGTTCCGCAGCAACCACAGCACTGAGACTGCCCTCATCGCCGCCACCGACGACATCAGGATCCTGCTGGACAACGGTGAGACCGCAGCCCTCATCCTGCTGGACCTCTCCGCCGCCTTCGACACTGTCTGCCACCGCACTCTACGCGCACGCCTCCACAACGCAGGGATCCGAGACAAGGCCCTGGAATGGGCCACCTCCTTCCTCGCCGGCAGAACCCAGAGAGTCCGCCTCCCACCTTTCCGATCCGAAGCCTCCGAGATCATCTGCGGCGTACCCCAGGGATCGTCCCTCAGCCCAACACTGTTCAACATCTACATGGCCCCGCTCGCACGCATCGCCAGACAGCATGACCTCAACATAATCTCCTACGCCGACGACACTCAACTGATCCTCTCCCTCACCAAGGACCCCCTCGCCGCCAAATCCAACCTCCATGAAGGAATAAAGGCCGTCGCCGATTGGATGAAGATCAGCCGACTAAAACTGAACACGGAGAAGACAGAGGTCCTCATCCTCGGCTCCAACCCCTCAGCCTGGGACGACTCCTGGTGGCCAACGACGCTGGGAGCAGCCCCGACACCCATCGACCAACGCACGCAACCTGGGAGTCATCCTCGACTCAACGCTCTCCATGGCCAAGCAAGTCAACGCAGTCTCATCCTCCTGCTTCAACACCCTCCGCATGCTTCGCAAGATCTACAGGTGGATCCCGACAGACACAAGAAGAACAGTCACCCAGACCCTCGTCAGCAGCAGACTTGACTATGGGAACGCCCTCTACGCGGGAGCCCCGGCCAAGCTCATCAAGCGACTGCAACGCATACAAAACGCCTCCGCACGCCTGATCCTCGATGTACCACGCCACAGCCACATCATCCCCCACCTGAGGAACCTGCACTGGCTCCCCGTCGACAGGAGAATCTCCTTCAAACTCCTCATCCACGCACACAAGGCACTCCACAAGACTGGCCCAGCCTACCTCAACAGACGACTCCTCTTCTACGTCCCCAACCGCCAACTCCGCTCCGCCGACCTCTCCCTCACCACCGTCCCTCGCATTCGAAGAACCACCATCGGCGGCAGATCCTTCTCCCACCTCGCCGCCAAGACCTGGAACACCCTTCCACTAAGCCTACGACAGACCCAAGACCTGCTGACCTTCAGGAGGCTACTCAAGACCTGGTTGTTCGACCAGTAGCAGCACCCCCCCCCTTTTTTTTCCCCAGCGCCTTGAGACCCTCGCGGGTAAGTAGTGCGCTTTACAAATTCTGTGATTGATTGATTGATTGATTGTGTTGGGGGGCTTAACCGCTACAGCAGTGGCCAGGGAGGGCCCAGGATTCAGGCATGGTGACCCAGGGCGCTTGGCTAGTAAGTAGGCTGAGCGCTCCTGGGGGGGGGTCTTAAGGCATGGCTGTGGCATGTTAACAAGGGAGTAGCATGTGGGGGTGCGAGCCTAACCGGTAATGCATGGACCGGGGGAGGCATAAATTTAAAGGCATGACAAACCGGGGTGCTCGGCTGGTGAGTAGGCCGAGTACCTCGAGGGGGGTTATAATGCACGGGCCTGGGGATAACAAATGAAAGACGCCTAGGGCACTAGGATAGTGAGTATTTCCGGTGCCCCGGTGAACTGGTGTAAAGGAGAAAGGATGGGGAACGCGAAGTAAGTCGCAAGGCCCGGCAAGGAGGTGAGGGAAAAGGGGCATTGTCCAGGTGGTAATTCTGTTTTGCTTTCCCTAGTGAATTGGCGCAGAGGAGACCTTATTTGCGTGCAATAGTGATCAGGATGCCACCAAAACGGGCACGGGGCGGCAAGGAGGCCCCAGCGACACTGGAGGAACTTCGATCGCTGTCGGCACTGTGGGAGGTTGCCAAGAAAGGCGGCATCGGTTGGGCCTTACGGACGCTAACTCAAGGGGCCGGAGAGAGTCCACAGCAGGAGGCCCCATTGCCCAAATGCACGAGGCGGATGCCAGAACGTTACAGGAGCGCGCAGCAGGAGACGCGCGAACGGGGCGTGGAAGTGAGCACCGCAGGTGAGGCGGTGGCGGCTGGCCAGCCCCTGTTGAACACAGTCAACAGTCAGGCTTCTGGCGCTGCAGCGCAGAAGGGTCAGACAAATGGGGAGCCCCTCCTAGTTGGGGGGCACCCACAGAACACTGCGCCCCCTATAATAGCACCACCAATAGTAGCAAGCACACCTCAAGCCGCGCCAGTGCAGGGGGGTGGGGTAGGTGCGGCAACGCTACCTATCACTCAGGCTCCAGCGCCGCTAGTAGCGCATCAAGGCAGCGGGGTAGCACAGGTATGGGTCCAGGCGGGGGGTGGCACAATCGCCTGTGGTGGTCGCCGCTACGTCACAAGGACCAATCAACAATACGGGGGTACCAGGGTTGGGGACACCCCCAACAGTGCCACCAGTACCCCCGTCGGCGGTGGTACCGGTGCAGAACCCTCTGTCACAGACCCTCTTGCTTTATGGGTCTGCTTCGCCTGCAGTAGCCCCATTGGCAGGTATTACATGGCATGTACCAGCAGAAACCAGAGAGAAGATTTTCAGGGGGGAATTTGTCCATGTTTTCGACCTCATCAATGCGGGAGTGGTCCCAGTGAAGAACAGGGCAGGCAAGGAGGGCGAATTCAAGCAGAAGAAAGTTTGGGTGGAATGGTCCATCAAGAATTGGGTTACTGGGTTTGCTATCTACGCAGCAATCATGGTAGAGAAGTTCCCAGCAGTGGCGGCCCAGCTGATAAGCTACATGTCGATGATTCACGGGGCGGCGTCAGAATTCCAGGGCATGGCATGGCTGCAGTACGACAACAAATTTAGACAAATGAAGGCAGTGAGGCCGGAAGTGGCATGGGATCAGAGGGAGATCAACATATGGCATGCCGAATTCTACTCAGCGGTGCCAGTTCACAAGCCCGTGCAGCCCGGTCATTCCTTTCGGGGGGACAAAGGGGCAGGGGACAGGAAACAAGCTTGCTGGCAGTTTAATAAAAACAAATGCAGTAGGGGATCTGCATGCAAGTTCAGGCATATATGTTCCTTCTGCAGAACCCAAGGGTACCCAGAGAACAAGTGCTTCAAGAAAGTGGGAAAACCTAAAGAGCAGCATACCCAGGCACACGGACAGAACAGGGGCCGCAATGGCCAGTCATCATAAGAAACTACCCACTCCCATACGCCTCCATGTCTTGGCCCACCTCCTCAGTAGATACGAACGGAGGCAAGAGGCTCATCTGCTATACCAAGGTTTCAAATTTGGCTTTCATATTCCATCTAGCACCCCACCTTCCACAGTTATCCCACGCAATCAGCTCTCAGTCTTGCGCAACCCGGAGGTGGCTAGGGAAAAAATCATGAAGGAGGTAGCGCTGGGGAGAGTGGCGGGGCCTTTTCAGCAGACACCAAGGCAAGACTTTGTGTGTTCACCGTTGGGCCTGGTACCAAAAAAGGAGCCGGGAAAATACCGCCTGATTCATAACCTATCATGTCCACCTGGGTCCTCTGTCAATGACAGGCTGGATCCAGAGCTATGTGCAGTGCGTTACACCACATTTGACACAGCAATTCATAAACTACAGAGTCTAGGCCAGGGCACTCTAATGGCCAAATCTGACATAGAAGCCACCTTTCGCCTCCTGCAGGTGCACCCGGAAGACACTAGGTTGCTAGGGTTTACGTTTGAGGGGAGTTTCTTTATGGACCTATGAATGCCAATGGGGTGTTCCATCGCATGTGCGGTGTTTGAAACATTCAGCCGTTTTTTGGAATGGGCGGTTCAAGATCTATTGGCATCACGAGATGTGGTGCATTACCTAGACGATTTCCTATTTCTGGGGGCGCCTGGCTCGCCAGCTTGTGGGAAGGCCCTGCTGGGCTTCCAACGGTTGGCAGAGGCATTGGGGGTACCCCTGGCGGAGGAAAAAACTGAAGGCCCAGCGACTTGCCTAACCTTCTTAGGCATTGAAATAGACACCATAGCCGGAGTCTGCAGACTCCCTCAGGAGAAAGTAAGAGCCTTCAAAGCCTCCATAGATGAATGTCTAGTGGTCAAGGTTACCTTGCACCAACTGCAGGTTCTGGTGGGGCAATTGAATCTTGCGCTCCGGGTGATACCCATGGGCAGGGCCTTTTCTAGGAGCATTGCTAGGGCGATGTCCGGCTTACGAGCAAAACATCACCACACTAGGTTCTCCGCAGAGGTGAAAGACGACCTGGGTACGTGGAAGGAGTTTTTGGTGGAGTTTAATGGATCAGTGCTTTGGCAGCAACCATCGCAGGCAAATGCAGAGTTAGAGCTTTACACGGACGCAGCTGGCAGTATAGGTTTTGGGGCAGTACTAGGCTCGAGGTGGTGCATGAAACACTGGCCGACGGAGTGGGTCGAGACAGGGTTGACACGCAACATAACATTCCTGGAGCTATTTCCTATCATTGTGGCAATACATCTCTGGGGCACCTTCCTAGAAAATAAGAGCATAGTGTTCTGGTCTGACAGTATGTCTGCAGTAATGGCAGTGAACAATCAGAGGGCGAAATGTCCATGGGTACTTCGCTTACTTAAGGAACTGATTCGGGGGTGCCTCAAGCGCAATGTGTACTTTATTGGCAAACATGTGCCAGGGGTGGACAATGCAGTCTTGTTCTAAGTTAACAGAATTCAGAGCTTGATGGCCGCAGGCGGACAATCAGATGGCGAATTTCCCGGAGGAACTATGGAAGCTTGGTGCCCCATTGCCCCCGACCTGATAGCGGCTTCTCTCGCTCCCAAGACTAAGAGTATGTATGAGAATGCATGGCAGTTATACTTAGCAGTCATAAATAGAGCAGGGAGGACAGAGAAATGTACACCACAGGGGGTGCTGCTATTCATAGTCCATCAGAAAGAGAATGGGAAATCAATTTCCCTGGTTAGGAGACAGCTGTCAGCGATTGCCTTCTTCGCAGGTTTGGAAGGGGTGGCAGACCCGAGTAAGGATCCTAGGGTCCGACGGGCAATGAAGGGTTGGGAACGCTTGGCCCCGGGGGTGAAAGACGGCAGGAGACCTATAGACGCCAGGAGACTCAAGTATTCTGGAGGTTTTACCTCAAGTTTGCATATCTTCTTATGAGGCGCAGCTGCTGAAATTAGCGTATTTCTTGGCATTCTTCGGGGCCTTCCGAATATCCAAACTCATACTGGCATCAAAGGCGGATAAGGAGGGAGGAATTAGCATGGCAGATGCTATAATATCAGAAAGCATGTTGCAAGTCAGGGTGAGGAGGTCAAAGACAGACACATTAGGGAAAGGAGTATGGGTCCAGCTAAGAGCAGTTTATGGGGCCGTCTACTGTCCTGTGACCTTGATGCAGACCTTCATACAAATGCGGCCTGGGGGGGGAGATGCTAGGCTGTTGTTGTATGCAGATGGAACTCCCCTGACCAGATTTCAGTTCACGCGGATATGCAAATGCTCCCTGACATTGCTGGGGGAAGAGACGACCGATTTCACGTCCCATTCGTTTCGCATTGGGGCGGCCACAACAGCAGCCACGTTAGGCCTCCCATCAGAAACCATCAAACAAGTAGGCAGATGGAAGTCATCATGTTTTGAGCGGTATGTGAGGCCGCAATTAGCGTAGACGGCTTGTGGGTCACAGCGGCGTGTGCGGTGTCCCTTGCCTAATGAAGTTTTCTCTTTCTACTCTCTTTTAACTTCCATGCAGTGGTCAAGAGGCAGCGGACGCAGGTATGCTGGTGTGGCCATTCTTTTATACGCAGAGCAGGACAGTTTTTTGGCAATTCCAGAGTGGAGAGATCGCAGAGAGAAAAGGGAATCGACTACCACTGGATAGGGATGGTAGAACAGCGGTTGAAGGATCTCTCGTCCCACTTACAGGGTGCATTGGATAAGGGCATGCCCATCCCGGACGTGCTGGTGATTCATTCAGGGGGCAATGACATGATCCCGGCGGGCCGGAGGGGGGTTAAAGAGGCACTCTTCTCTATGCTCTCATGGGTGAGGAGGGCCCTGCCGGACACCACTATATTCTGGTCGGAAATGATTCCACGTCAGGTGTGGGCTGATAATGCGCCAACACTTGCGGTGAACAGGTCGGTGAGGAAGTTGAATCAGGCAGTGGCAAAACTATTGGCAGGGTCACCCATACATCCCATCAGGCACAACCTGATACAGGTCTCAAAGGCAGAATTGTATTTGGCGGATGGAGTGCATCTGTCCAACACAGGGCTGGAATTGTTTATCCAGAACATTTTAGGGGCCATTGCTCTAGTACAAGATGGTCAAGCGTTGGTTGGGGGAGGGCGAGAGCGCCAGTAAGCTGCTCGTCCTGTGGCGGGGTCCCGGGCTAGAGAAATGGCGGGGACTCCTTTTTGCGGGGACTGGCTGGTCCTGGAACAGGGGGGCAGTCAATTGGGGCTCCGGGCTGGCGGGAGAGGGGGCTGACCTGCTGGTGGTCCTGGACTCTCCGGCCCTACCCGAGACGCCGTTACCAGAAAGGGTAAACCCAATTAAAGTCACTGGGACCTGGGTATGAAACAGTACAATATGGGATTGGTCCCAGTGAAGAGTTTTTCACCATAAATAAACCATAAAGACATAAAAAACACATACCACAACCATGTTGGTGAATTTCAAAAGTTCAATGTTATTTAATCACACTGAACATAGGATTATATCAACACATTAATATGCATATGTGCCCGGAAAGCAAATGAAAGGGGGGTTTCCAAAATAAAGAGGATGTGATGATTAAAGTGAAGGTAAGAGGGTATACAAAAAGATCAAGTGCAGATCTCATAATTCTAGACATGAAACTAACAAAGGCTCTACCTCAAGCCACATATATCAAAGTAAAATCAACATTCTGCGTAGCCATGCTTTGAAATTATATCACAGGGCAGAGTTGCTGTTGATTAAGCTGGCGATCAATGAAGATGTCGACGTTTCGACCCCAAATATACTGTAGGCTTCTAAATTCCTTGCGAGGGGTCTTCCTCAGGACTGAAGTGAAAGGGAAGGTGGGGCACCAAAATTATTCCCAGAACAGGGATGAGCAAGGAGTAGATGGGCGTGTAGGCTCCAGAAGGTAGGGAAGACGGCAATCTGGCAGGATGAATCACAGAATTGTCCCTCACAAATACATCTAATATGCAGCCACATTAATTGGCCAGACCTTAAGAAAAGCACGGAAGAGCACGAAGTATCTTCATTAATTTGAGATTAAGTTGCCGTCCGCTTTGTCCAAAATCGGAGCTCCGGAATGACTGCTCCGTCCCAACAGACGGAGCAGTCATTCCGGAGCTCCGAATTTAGAAGCCTACTGTATATTTGGGGTCGAAACGTCGACATCTCCATTGATCGCCAGCTTAATCAACAGCAACTCTGCCCTGTGATATGATTTCAAAGCATGGCTATGCACAATGTTGATTTTACTTTGATATATATGGCTTGAGGTAGAGCCTTTGTTAGTTTCATGTCTAGAATTATGAGATCTGCACTTGATCTTTTTGTATACCCTCTTACCTTCACTTTAATCATCACATCCTCTTTATTTTGGAAACCCCCCTTTCCTTTCCGGGCACATATGCATATTAATGTGTTGATATAATCCTATGTTCAGTGTGATTAAATAACATTGAACTTTTGAAATTCACCAACTTGGTTGTGGTATGTGTTTTTTATGTCTTTATGGTTTATTTATGGTGAAAAACTCTTAACTGGGACCAATCCCATATTGTACTACCCGAGATGCCGGCGCGTGTAGTAAGCAATGTTTGAGAGGGTAGCTGGTGCGCAGGAACCCCCGTAGGGGGCAAGGCGTTAAGCAGTGCCCTTGGGGCAGCGTCTTTTGGATAGACGACTGGTAGTTACCACAGATAGGAGCAGTACAAAATTGGTTGTGGCCTGCAGGCATCAAAGTGTGGCGCTGGAGATCCGGAAATGTAAATACAATCTCAACCTGTGGCTCATATGTATACTTCACAAGCCTACTTCCTTTATAACAATGTGTGTTGGTTTTGGTTTATCCTAAAAGTTGGTCAAGTGTTGACAGTTAATCAACAACTAAAGATTGCGGTATCTGAAGATTTAATAAAGACTACGCAGTGAAGACCAACTACTTGCCTGGTGTGTCCTTGGGGGGAGGACAAAGGGAGAAGTGGGTGTGTCTGTTTGTATACTCTGGCTGGGTGCGAATCGCACGTGGTATGCCCACTATGGGAGGCACCACCCACACCTAGGGGCGTGGTGCCATTAGTGAGATCTCGTTCGGGAGCCCAGCTACCTTCCGGTCAGAAAAGAGGGAGGGGGCGTCACCGGAAGCGCGAAAGGACTGCTGAGCGCGTCACTAAGGTGCGCAGGCGACCCCTCCCCAAGAAAGGGATAAAAGCTGGGGGGTGTGAGGGGGAAGCCCTCTTTTTCCTCTCTCCACGGGATGCAAGCGGATCGGATGCGGCAGCAAGTTACCCACCCAACCATCCCTGAGATTAGAGGTTGAGCTGGCGGGGTCCCGGGCTAGAGAAATGGCGGGGACTCCTTTTTGCAGGGACTGGCTGGTCCTGGAACAGGGCGGGCAGTCAATTGGGGCTCCGGGCTGGTGGGAGAGGGGGCTGACCTGCTGGTGGTCCTGGACTCTCCGGCCCTACCCAATGTTTGAGAGGGTAGCTGGTGCGCAGGAACCCCCGTAGGGGGCAAGGCATTAAGCAGTGCCCTTGGGGCAGCGTCTTTTGGATAGACGACTGGTAGTTACCACAGATGGGAGCAGTACAAAATTGGTTGTGGCCTGCTGGCACAACACGCATCAAAGTGTGGCGCTGGAAATCCGGGAATGTAAATACAATCTCAACCTGTGGCTCATATGTATACTTCACGAGCCTACTTCCTTTATAACAATGTGTATTGGTTTTGGTTTATCCTAAAAGTTGGTCAAGTGTTGACAGTTAATCAACAACTAAAGATTGTGGTATCTGAAGATTTAATAAAGACTACGCATTGAAGACCAACTACTTGCCTGGTGTGTCCTTGGGGGGGGAGGGGGGAAGGGGGGGGACAAAGGGAGAAGTGGGTGTGTCTGTTTGTCTACTCTGGCTAGGGCGAATCGCACGTGGTATGCCCACTATTGGAAATGGCACTGCGCATAGTGCGTAATACCCACAACAAGTCTACAAGTTCCTTCCCCCAATTCAACCCATTGGCCACCTACAATTGAATACTGTCTTTTATGACTCTATTACACCGTTCCACCAAACCATTACTGTGGGGATGATACCACGAGGTGGTAACGTGCTTAATGCCCCAATGAACCATGAACCCTTGGATCTCCTTGGCCATAAATTGTACCCCATTGTCGGAGACCAGTTCAACAGGAGCTCCTTTTCTCAAAAATAAAGACTGGAGAAATTGCAGCACCTCATCAGTGTTGGCAGATTTCACAAGTACACTCCAGGCCATCTTGAACCATAGTCCACTGCAACTAAAAGGTACCTGTTCCGCTCATCCAACACGTACATGGGTCCTATGATATCCCAAACCAACTTGAACCATGGTTTGTCTGGTACAGGCACTGCTTCAATTGGGCTGGGAAAAGTGACCTGGGTTTTGTTGCTCACTGCACACGCAACACAATCTCTCACAAAATGTTCAACTCCCCGATCCATTCCTGGCCACTAAAAGATATCGCTAATCCTCCTTTTCATAGCTCTCATGCCCACGTGACCTTCATGGGCAAGCGCCAATATTTTGCTCTGCAATATCCGTGGCGGGAAAAGTCCATTACAACGCAGGCATTACATCGTAATGCCTTTACAATGCAGGTGTCATTACAACGCATGCCATTACAACGCATATGCCATTACTTCGCATGCCATTACAACGCATTTTAAGGTGAGTATTGGAGGTAAGTGTTTATTTTTAAGGTGAGTATTTGAGGTAAGTTGACTGTATTTATTTTATACTTGGGTATTATACAAGTTGTAAAATTATATTAATTTCAAAATATTTACTAATATGTTTAGCTTAAAAAATTATAAAAGAGCTTGGAACCCATCCCCTGGGTGGGGGAGTGTATGAATACTCAGGAATTAATTTTAATAATTGAGTATTAATTGTTATTTAGTTCAGTTGTTAGTATTTTTTTAAATTAATATATATCAAAAAATTTAATTAAAAGGGCTTGGCACCCATCCCCTGGGATGGGATGCTTGGGAAACAGGGCTTTTGGGTGTTTGTGTGTGGGGGTGGGATATTAATACTCAGGTATTAATTTTAATAATTGAGCATTAATTATTATTTAGTTTAGTTGTTAGTATTTTAAAAAATTAATATAACTTAAAAATTTTTATTAAAAGGTCTTGGCAACCATCCCCTGGGACGGGATGGTTGGGAAACAGGAGTTTTGGGTGGGGGAGTGTATTAATGCTCAGGTATTAATTTGAATAATTGAGTATTAATTATTATTTAGTTTAGTTGTTAGTATTTTTTTTAAATTAATATATATAAAAACAATTAATTAAAAGGGCTTGGCACCCATCCAGTGGGGCGGGATGATTGGGAAACAGGGGTTTTGGGTGAGGGAGTGTATTAATACTCAGGTATTCATTTTAATATTTGACTTTTAAATATTATTTAGTTTAGTTGTTAGTATTTTACAAAAATTAATATATATCAATAAAAATCACCTGGGACGGAATGCTTGGGAAACAGGGGTTTTGGTGGGGGAGTGTATTAATACTCAGGTATTAATTCTAATACTTGAGTATTAATTATTATTTATTTTAGCTGTTAGAAAATTTTAAAAATTAAATATTTCTAAAAATTAAATAAATAAATTAATAATAAATAAACATGCATATATGTGCAACATAAGTTTGCAAAAATAGACATTGAAATTACTAATAAATAATATTATATCCTACAAACCAAAAATGGACACATTAAAAGTATTGTAGCAAACTTTAATAAATGTTTAAAAAATAAGACAGTTTTGAAAAATTACAAAAAAATGTTTTACAAAAACTTTTTAAAGGTAATATTTTTTTAAAATAAACATGGTTTTTTAACTGAATTGTAACATATACTTTCTAATTTTTTTGTAGGTTTTCCAACGATTTCCCATTAGAATGAATGAGAGAAATTGTCCTTTTTTCCTTTTTACAAAAAGAGATGATGTTGCCGCTTGTACGTAAGTTTCGTCATTGGGAGGAACGTCGTGGTCAAGATCAGAAGCCAGGAGGAGCTGCGTACAGGTAAGGCAAATTTAAATGTTTAAAAATAGAGTAAGGGTGGCATAGTTTATTGTAAGGAGAGAGAAGGGAGGTAGTAAGAAATAGCATAGTTGTTTTTTGATAGTTTTGTATGTTTTAACCCAAAAATGTATTTCTATAGCAGTTGTAGGCCCACGTCGGATTGATTGCTTTTGTAACACTTTTTGTTTTAGAGAATAATTTTAAAAGAATGATTACCTTTTCTTTTATACCAAAGTGTCATGAAAGCAATAATTGTTAAATATTTTTGATGCAACGGATTTTGAAATGAAGGTATTGTGTTGTCGTGGATTTTTGGGAAGAAGAAAGGAACATGGGCACAGTTGGCATGGATCGCATAATTACTTTTTGAGACAATTTTAAATTTTTGATACATGGTTTATTAAATTAGGCTGGATTTTGGTCGAGAGAGGATTGCAACGATGGATTTCTACTTGCGATTTTTGCCAAAAATCTTTTATTATTCAGGTTTATTTGCTGGATTTTGGTTGAGAGTGGATTGCTGCGATGGATTTCTTGTTGCGAATTTTGCCAAACATCTTTTATTTTTGGGTATTTTTTTGGGGGGATGCGTTTTTTGTAGGTGAGCACAGTACAGTTTTCAGGTCCTTTTTCGCTGTAAAAATTGGCGTGCCGAACTGTGTCCATTTTGGTTAGTTTGACTCAGGATTTGGCTTGCATCACTGATTATGGATTATTTACTATGGATTAATGGACTGCACAAGACTCTTGGTGAAATGTGGGATTGTTCACAAGTCCAAGAGTTGAAAAAAGAAGACAACTGAAGGTAAGAAATCCGACTTTAAATTTATATTTAAAAAAAAAAATTGAAAAATGCCAATTGAATTAGGGAAATACATTTTCAAAACAGGCAAGTAAGGTGGTTTAGGGGTTAGTGTAGATTAGAAATGTAGGATGTGTGCAATATTGTCTAGGTAGTCTGAAGCCACCATCAACGAAAATTGTTAAATTGCACCCAATACTCGCACAGACATTTCTCGTGTTCTTTTTGAAATCCGTGGGTTCAGACTACCAGTCAATGATTGCGCAATTTTCATTTCTTGGAAACTTTGCTCCTTCTTCAAAATTTCCCAAAAATTATAGAAGTTAGGATGTGGTTTACCTATTGATTTGTTGAAGGAGTTGTGCCATCCCTCGATGGGATTATTTGTTTTTGCTCCTGCCTCTAAGCAGGTTGTGTAGCAGTTCCACCACTTCACATGGAAACGTGGCTTCCTCCTGCGACCTGACCTGCTTAGATGGCCAATCCATGTGTCTTCAAAGTGATTTAGAAGGGGTGCCAATTTGTCCTCGTTTGCAGAAAAATAGTCAGATTCCGTAATAGATGTGTAGTATTCATCTACACTGTCAGGCGGAACAAAGCAAAGTGCTGTTAGTTTCTTCAATTCAAATTGCAGTTTACTGTCTGATATGTAATCCTCAAATAAGGATGTTTTTTGAATTTTTCTCCAATATGCCTGTGAAAAGTGAAAAAAACATCCTTTAATTTGGGTATCCGTGTACATTTTGGTAATTGTGTTAATCATAGGTAATTCAAAGTCAATTAACACTTTTCTAGGACTTTTGTTCATGGTTTTAGCTTGTTTATCAGGGAGTAAACTGTACACTAAGGGCACCACTGTATGACTAATGTAGGCGTGAATAGTGTATATTTGGGTGAATGGGTGGTATGTGGATTTAAACGTTTCATCCATCATCCAAATATCACTATTCTCTAACTTAACAAGATTATGGGGTGTGCTAAAGATTAGAATTCTTTTAAGAGGGTTTTTGTTGTCATGCAAAAGAAAGGTTTCATTAGTAACAGTTACAGTAAGCTCAGGAGAAATGTTAATATCAGAGAAGGTTTGGGTTGTTACACGTAGGGGGATACTTGCCTGTTTTTTACGCTGTATAATTCTGCGTAGGTTGGGGATTGTGGGCATACAACTTGCTACATGGATATGAATGTTTTGTGATACCTCGCTCAAAACTGAGCCACAGGGTTCATTGGAGGTGGATGCCAGGTCTTTCATTTCCTTAATATTTTCTCTTACCTCTATCTCCATTGCAGAGGCAGAGTGGTTATGCTCGGTGGTCCTTTCAACAGTGTCACCAAGAGTAACTGCTCTGCCTGTGCAATGGGATGAGTAATAATGCACATACCTTCAATGACACCTGGGCTCAGTTAATATCTTACAATAAACATAGGCACTGTAACTTAACAGTGTATTTCCCCTGCTTGATTTCAAATATTTGGCTTGGTTTCTTGCTGACATTCTCTGTAGAAAAAAAAAAAAGAGAAAACATCGTTTTAGTGATTTTGTGTATGATTGCTTTTAAAAATATTTTGCCTGCAAGCAAAATTAGTAAAATTAGTGTACATTAATTATTTTACAGCTTTTTTTTTACAAAATTGAACCGAGATTTAATTGCATTGGCTTGGCAATGTTGGTTTGGAATTGTTTGCTGCCTTAATACCTTTGATGAAAAAAAGCTTATTTTTGGAGAGACTTGACAGAATGAAACAGGTTACCTTTATTAGGTTTTTCTGTTGTGTGGCCGGAAAGTCCTGGAGTTGATGCAGAGTATCTTTGCATTTTTCTTTCAATTGTTCTTTCTGTGGTGTTTTGTGGTTTAGCTTCTTTGGTTCTGAAAAAGTGCAGAAATGTTCTTAGTTTTTTGCTATGAAAGATCTGTTTGCAAATAGCCTGCAAAGAAAATGTTTAGTCGTTATTTACCAAAAAAAAGTCATTTTCTATTTGTTTTTGCGGCTCTAAGTTTTAATGCAATGTTACTTTTTCCATAGAAATGTTACTTAACTTGAAACCTGCGAAAAAAAAGTTTTTATTTGTGGTTTTTGATCATTTTTACCTTGTATAGTTTGGCTTCTTCTGTGTTGATGGGCTTGATTTGTTTTTTGTGGTTATGGATGTGTTCCTCCACACTGGTGGGGTAATATGATATTATCTGTAGAGAATTGTAAAAAAATCACTGTTTAATTGCATGCTTGAAAAAGAACAGAAATGAAAATGTGAAATTTACTGTTTAAATATTCATTTTTAATTTAAGTTCATTACATTTTCACCCAACACCATCCAGCACTTTCTCTGAGACAAGCACCTGTTGAAGTAGGAATAGTAAATTTGCACCCACCACCATCCAACACGTTCCCTGAGGCAAGCACCTGTCGGAGTAGGAATAGTAAATTTGCCCCACCACCATCCAACACTTTCCCTGAGGCAAACACTTGTCAGTATAGTAATAGTAAATTTGTCCCCACCACCATCCAGCACTTTCCCTGAGGCAAACACCTGTTGGAGTAGGAATAGTAAATTTGTCCCCACCACCATCCAGCACTTTCCCTGAAGCAAGCACCTGTCGGAGTAGGTATAGTATATTTGCCCCCACCACCATCCAACACTTTCACTGAGTATCTTCCCTGAGGCAAACACACGGAGGTATTAGAATAGTAATTTTATACCATATCAATAACCAGTGCCTGCTAATATATTTGTGAAATTAATAGTTTTTTTGTTGTTCAGATCATATTTTACAGTTTACTTACAGCTGTTTTTGTAAAGGTTTGTTTGTACAAGGTTAGTAATTGGTGTTGCTGTATGTCCAGTATCTGTTAATATTTAAAGGAACATTTTTATAAAAACAATTTTTTGTTGCTTTTGGGGTTTTTACTTTAAATACATTTTGTTCATGTATTCACTTACTTTTCAAAGGAAAGATAATTTTAGGAATGTCTGCAGTGGACTAGGGGCTGTTTTTCAAATGCTGTAAATGCTGTAAATAATTTAGAAATATATTATAAGTACTTCTGTCTGTAGATGGCAGTGTTCAACTGGAAAGTCGGAACAATTATCCTGCTACTCCTGCTGCGTGTGGTCACCATGGAAGTCAGTGTACCACTGAGCAAAAAATAGTGGACGGTTTCTTTTATATGTTTTTCGGTGGTAAACGACAATTTAAAGGAAAATATGCTTTGGAAATGATTTTTTGCACGATTCACAACCTGACAGAATGTAAATGTATTTTTTTCTTGTATAAAAATGTTCATTTATACGTTACTTCTCTGAATGTCAGCCATTTTGAGTAGATGGTGGGTCAGGGGCTGTAATAAAATAGTTGAATGACTGCCGCTTTGTGTGTTTCAAGTTGATTGTTTGTATAACCTCTTTTTGTCTCTGACAGTAGTGTGTATTTTATAAAAAAATTTGTAAATATATGTGTTAATTTCGCAGTTTTTTTTAAACATACTTTTTGATTTTATTATTAATACCCAGGTATTTTAATGGTTAGGTAGTATAAAAATACCAGAGTATTAAAATTAATACCTGGGCATTAATACTCTTCCCCCACCCAAACCCCCTATTTCCCTTGCATCCCATCCCAGGGGAAGTATCCTAAAATTGAGACTTTATTAAATTTTGGTTATAAACAGTGAAAAAAGATTAGGCGTTGTAATGGTATGAGTTGTAATAGTATGCATTGTAATGGAATTGGTTGTAAAAAATGTGATGTCAAAGTATGCGTTGTAATGGTTTGCATTGTAACGTCATATATTCCTCTGTGGCACTACCAAGTCCATTCTCCTCATGACTCCCATTTGCATACTTAACTCAGGAAACATGTTTGAAAGAGCTGGCTTACCCGTCTTTAAGTACCCAACAGGAGCAGATTAGGCGTTGTAATGGTATGAGTTGTAATAGTATGCATTGTAATGGAATGTGTTGTAAAAAATGTGATGTCAAAGTATGCGTTGTAATGGTTTGCATTGTAACGTCATATATTTCTCTGTGGCACTACCAAGTCCATTCTCCTCATGACTCCCATTTGCATACTTAACTCAGGAAACATGTTTGAAAGAGATGGCTTACCCGTCTTTAAGTACCCAACCCTTTCCTAACATTCCAGCTACCACCTGAATAGTTTCAGCCTCCTGTACCGCCACTTTCCATTCTTCCTCTGATATGCACCCAAAACCAGACTCACCCAAAGAGGCCACCATGCAAAAACCTTCATCCTCTTGCTCACCCACCTGCTCATTGCTGAGCGGCAATCTGGACAAACCGTCTGCAAAAATATTCTTGGCACCTGGAATATATTCCAACTGAAACTGGAATTCCATCAACCTATAGTGCCAATTCGCAATGCGGGGAGTGGCATTACTAGCCCCCTTCGTGGTAAACACATTTATCAAAGGCTTGTGATCGATCCGGATGATGAACTCAGAACCCCACAGATATTGTCTAAAATGGTCCACACCCCACCAGCAAGCCTGAGCCTCACGCTCTATTACAGAGTAAGTGCATTCCACAGCTCTTAAAGCTCGGGATGCAAACTCCACCACTTCTTCATTGCCCTCTCTTTTTTGAAGTAAGACAGCACCCAATCCATGCTGACTGTCATCTGTGACCACAATAGATGGATCATGTGTATCAAAAGGTTGAAGGGGAATGGCACAACTCAATTCAAGTTGTATTTTTTTGGAACTCACGTTCCTGCTCTGATGACCACACATACTGCTGTTTTGGTTTCATCAGAACCCTCATATTATGGGGTTTCTCACTGCAGTTGGGAATGAACCTGGCATAAAATTCCAGCATACCAAAAAATGAATGGAGCTGATCCTTGATTTGTGGTGTGGGGAAACCCTTTATGGTCATTACCAAATCCTCCTTAGGTTCCACCCCCAAGCAGACAACTTATAACCCAGGTAATCCACCTCGTCCACAGCAAACTTACACTTCTCCGCCTTCAAAGTGACCCCCCCTTTCAGTTAGAATGGATAACACAGTAGCCAAGGTCTTATCATGACATTCCACATGCTTACTGCACACCAAAATGTTGTCCTGAAAACATTAACATTGGGAACCCCCGAAAACATCTCCATGACCCTCTGAAATACCGCTGAGACCGATGCCAAACCAAAAGGCATTCTTCTGAATATATAACCACCAGAAGGGGTTACAAAAGATGTTAAATGACGACTTTCTTTTTTCAAAGTGATTTGGTGGTAAGCAGAGAACATATCCAACGTGGTAAACATTTTCACCCCTTTTAATGAACCTAGCATCTCCGTAATGTTGGGCAGGGGATGTCTATCCACCTATATTCTCTCGTTAAGATTCCTCAAGTCAATGCACATCCTAAGGGCACCATTACCTCTCCTGGCCAAAACAACAGGAGACAACCATTCAGAGCTTTCAATGGGCTCGATGATACCCTGCTGACATAGACATTTCAACTCTTGAGACAACTCTTTCCTCATGGCATATGGTACATGGCTGGCTTTGTGAACTACAGGTTGGACTCCTTGCTTCAAAATTATATGATGCAAAAATCCTTTAATCTTTCCAAGTGTTTTGCTTGGAAACACTCCAATCCTGTGCCCCTACAGCCCAGACAGACCTGTTTTCCTCTTTGAGCAGCACCTGCTCTGGGCTATTTGGGTCTTAAAAAATACCCAGAGTTTTCTTCTCCAAACATTCCAGAAGTGAAGACCTATCCTTTGCTACGTACACAGTGGCAAAAGTGGAATGCCCCTTAAAACTTAACACACAGTCAAACTCCCCCAAAACCTGTTCTGGTTTACCACCATAAGCTATAGGTTTAACCAGGGATTTACTCAGAGGAATATTGATAAACCAACTTCACTCCTCAGGACCAATGAGAGTGAAAAAGGATCCGGAATTAGCATCATGGAAAGAAGTTCTCCAGCTACTCCAATTTGTCAAAATGGTCTCCTGACACTTGTACGATCAAGCTTTAGTACATCAAGATCATCCACATTTCTCATAGAGTCACTCACTTTGCCACAGTCACACAAATCATCCAACTTTCTAGAAACACCAGATTCACAGGCATCCGACACCATCATAACCAGATTTCCTTCCTCACTGTCAGCATCAGAATTGGTTTCTGATATGCTTTCAATTGAAAGAACTTTTTTAGCTTTAGGCTTGACATACACTTGCTTGGATTTGCACACCTTTGCAATTCTTTTTGCACCTTGCACAATACTTCATGATGAAGCATTCCCCAAATGACTTCTGCTGCCACATCTCTAGCACTCTAATGGTCTCTGTTTGTCACCCTTCCTGTCCCTTTTGTTCGACACATTATCCGCCGTAACTGCATGTACTTTAGTTTCTAACGCCATCTGATCCATGTACATAGCAGTAGTTTCCAAATTTTTAGCTATTTCTAATGCTTTGTCCAAAGTTAAGTTCTCCGTTGTCAAAAGTTTCTACTGAATCTTCTTGCTATTAGTTTTTTCAACTAATTGATCCCTTAGCATTTCATCCTCAAAGGTTTTATAGTCACATGTTGCCTCTAAGACCCTCAGATCACTCATAAAAGCCTCCTCTGGTTCCCCAGGATGTTGCTTCCTCATATAAAACCTGTGCCTTTCCATAATGATGTTGCACACCTTTTTAAACCTAACATCCATCATTTTTATAGGTGAAGCATATTCATCCACCGAATCACCTTCACCCATTACAAAAGCTACAGGTAAATTCTTTAAGACCTTCTTTCCATGCCCGAGGAATGGCGTAATACAGCTAATGTTTTCTTCTGGGTGAAATCCTCTGCTTGAATGGCTTCTAGATAAGCTTCGAACCCTTGTAACCATAATTCCCACTCTACAGGGGGATTTCCTGGGTCGATAGAAATGGAGAAGGGGGTAGCACCAATTGTTGCATATTGGCAAATCACATCAACTAGTGCTGGAATATATGCAAATAAAACGTGGATGTGCACTAAACAATTTGAAGGCTGATTAAGGAACTGGAAAACAGTAAAAGACTGACACAAAAACAAGTACTATAATGAAGAAAATGCAAAGGGTGCGTATCACTGACTGTGCACCCAAAAATGGCCTAATTACTGTAATGGTGTGCGTGTCACCAAAAGATGTACGCCGACTTGTGAAAAGAAATTATTAGAGATCCTGTACCTGGTGTTCATGTCACCGACATGCATGTAGCAACTTGCTGGATGAATGGTACATTCAGATCTCTGAAGAATGGTTACTTAAAAACTGCAGAATTAGAAACAGTTGAGTTGTGCGTGTCACCGACACACACTGTGCCTTAGAAATGACGGGCAAGATTCTTGGAATCCGACCGTAAAGTCCGGCACCAAATAGACGAAAGGTGTGCGTATCACCGATACGCGCTGACAGCCGTGAACACAGCTCGCGAAGAGACGTAGAAGATGCCTGAATACAGTTACCAGGACGCCTGAACATGTGATGGTGCAGCTGTTTACTGAAGCTGCCGGAATGCCACTTGTCGCTCAGACGTTGCAGTTGCCAGGAGGCGGATGTCTAAACACGTGATGACGCAACCGCAACGGTTGTGAGGGAGATAATGTCACCGTTGGTGCCAAAATGGTCCCAGAATCCCAATTCCGTGAAAAAAGGGATGGATAGTAAGGCGACTGCACAGAGCAAAGACAACGGAACTATGTTGTATGATACCACTGCGTACACCTTTGTATTCTAAACAGTTCTTAAACTTGTTTTGTTGAAACTGGTATGAAAGACATGTACTTGATTCATATATATATATATTACTGCTGCTATACCAGTGTAATCTAAACTGTACCTATTGTAAATGTGAAGCGCTCTGATACCCTTGGGTCACGTTCGCGCTATATAAAACTCTATAAATAAATAAAATAAAATAAAAACAAGGTGCTGTACCACACTTAGGTCACAGCTCCCACTGTGCCACTGCTGTAAAACCGCTCCTGCTGGTTTCAGGACACCGATGTGGCAACTCCTGCTTCGCCGATCCTCTGGTTCAGATCCGATCGTCGCCACTGAAAGGATGAGGCTGGAGGCAATCCAGGTAGGAAACAGAACTCCTTTATAGGACTGGTCGAAGCAGGCAGCCAAAAGCAACTGCCAATCCACCCCACCATTCCACATGCCACCATTCCACCTTAACAACAGTCGTCATGGTGGCATATGCCCAACGTTCCTAAAGCAGAGACAAACAACTGTCTAAAATATATTACTAACACATGGTGTTGGAAGCGCACTGTAATTTACAGACAGCACATTTTCAATTGAAATGGCCACTAAATTTGCATAGACGTGCAGTTTTACTGCCAAAAGACAGACACTGATGTGTAGAAAATGGGTTTCAGCAATATTGATCATTTGTGTAACACCAATTGTCTTGATTTTTTTTATGTACTATTTAAAATCTTTGTTTCCGTCATGGTTCAGGGTTAGAAATATGCTTCATAGGTGATATCCTAACTGCTGATATATTTTGAAATATTTGTATAGTCCCTGTGCATGTATTTTAATGTTGTTATATTTTAGGAAAAAATGACACCCTATAACCTTTCCTTTAATGGTCACTGTATGCCAGCAGGATTGCACATAGTTCGCTTTACAAAAACCTTTGCAGTTAGAGAAAAGAAAAGCAAACATCAGTCTCAATGATAAAATAATAAGTAGCAATTTGTCAGAAGACATAGCCTGACATTTGTCCTCTGTCTTTAAATGTACAGCAAATGTGACAATATAAAAAACAAACAAAATTTAAAGACATCACTTTCTGAACTCCAGTTTGGATATTTTGGGGGCGCTGCAGCACCCCCAAACCCTACCTCCAGAGCCTAATGGGTTTATTGGAGCAGAGCAGAAACTCACACATGACACCAAGGTTCAGCTCTCCAACACCAGCTTTTGTCAGCTGGAACCTAGAATGCAAGCCACCAGTGAACAGGCGAGCACATAACCTTCTAGAACTACATACCTCACCCAAGAGCATAAAGTATATGTAATATACACCGACGACAGCACAGAGAGTGAATTATATACAGTGTATATGAGCTTCTACACTTGCCCATCCCATTAAAACGGCAACCCAAGCGCTGCATAATAAACAAGCATTGGCAAAGCCAATAGATTGTGTCTCCATGAGAGCTATTGGCTTTGCCAATGTCTTTTAGCCATGTTGTACAGCAGTGTGGAGCAGACTGGAGTGGCATGACATGGTGCAGAGCGGTGTGGAATGGTGTAGTGGAGTAGAGTGGGTAGAGTGGTGAAACATGTAGACCACTTTTTGTTTTGGATATACAAGACCAATTTAGTCTTTACATTATCCACAATTTTACCTTTTAACCTTGTCCTATGACCTCATGAATAAAATTGCTCTATCTGGATAGAGGATCCTAGAGGCATTTTTATTCTGCACTGCATTATCACCCTTGGTACTAAAATCACCAGCTCCGCTGTAATCAGGCGTCGTAGCACACCTGGGTTGCATTCGGCCGCCCAGGTGGGAACCCAATGATGAAGCATGCCATCATCTAGGTTGGTTGGTGAGGGTTCTTTTTAAAAAACAGAATTGTTTTTTTGCTTTACCCATCCCAGCACTGTGCAATAATATTTTGGATTCCCCTCGCGGGTCCATCCCTTGTGTTGTCTGACTAGTCATTTGGGGATAAGGACGTACCCCTTTTCTTCCTCGCTCTCTCTTTGATTTCTTCTGATTCAGAAGCAGACAGCTGTGAGAGCACTATATAATATATATATATATATATATATATATATATATATATATATATATATATTGCTATATAGGAGGTTTCTACTACTGCACAAATCACCGAGAATAACCTACGGGACCCTTCAGATCATAGGGTCCACCACGGCAGAGAACCCAGGTCTTACATTTACGGAGGAGGATGTTAATTTAATTCTTTCCGGTCCTCCTTTGATGGCTGATCTCAATGTAGCGCAAACTATAGCACAAACCACAGAATGGGAAAACCTAAGCGAACAAAAATAAAACAGGATTAGAACTATACTGCATGGCGTAATACTTACCTAATATTTGAGGAACAACACTGCCCCAATAGGTCTTATAGTCACCAATGCGCTCCGGATTTTCCTGGAAGATGCTGCCTTCCGGAAAGCCTGGGCGCAAATAGCATGGCATTGCACCCGGGACTGGATCATTTTGATCATCTAGACCGCGAAAAGATTGTCAGAGGCAATGCTAATAGAAATCCAGGTCACTGAGAACCACTTTAAAACACCATTAACAGCATTTAAGATCTGAAAAGGTTTTCCTACACGAAAACTTATCCTTATGCGGAACCTGACTACACCCCGGCAAAAAGAACAGATAGTTCTGCAGATACTTCTGACGATAACTCATCGGTCAACAGCGGATCTAGCGGAGGAAGCTACCGCAACAGGCAACGAGGAAAAGGAAGACCCGAAACCTGGCCACAACAGTAGTAACAATTTCCACCAGGAGGCCCAATGAACTTCCCGGGACCCTTTCTCCAGCCAAGTCCACATCCGATATTCGGATGGAATCCACCTTTTGCACAAGCTCCCCAACCCTTCTTTAACAGCAATCCCAGGTTCCCTTTTTTAGGGAGAGGCAGAAGGGGAAGAGGCAGAAGAAGAAGACAAAATCAGGTTCACTGGGAGGAGGAACAGAACATGGGGGCCAGCACACGGAGCAAAACCAGGGACCCACAAGCAGGACCAAGTTCCCACAGAGTCTAGTGACCAACCTGTCCTCCCATACGCTAACCGTAGCAGAAGAAAACATACTGAATAAAGGTCTGGGCTTCGTGCCAACTGCACGCCTGGACAAATTTAAACTGCATTGCGAACTTGCCGAGTTTTTCCGAAAACTCAAGGTAAAAGCTTTTTTTCAGAACCACACCCCGGGAGAAGAAATGGAGAACACAGGTGACACCAACCTAAGACTTAAGTCAACATTCACTCCGCCACCAAGTACCATACCAGTGGAACTGATTACGTTTGAGCAAGCCATCTTCAGCGAAGTGGAAAAGACGACAGGAGCAGAGGTGTTTAAGAACACCAATAGCGACGAATTTGCAGCACTAGAGACCCTACGCAATAATAGAAACATTGTCATCAAGCAAGCGGACAAAGGGGGTGGAGTTGTACTCCAAAATAAAGAGGACTACCAGAAAGAATGTAGACGCCTACTGGATGATCAAAAAAACTATAGACGTCTAGAAAGTGACCCACCAGGATCTTAAAAGAGAAAATCAAAAGCCTGGTTGAGGAAGCTGAAGGAAGGGGAATCATCAGTAAACGCGAAGCAGCTTTCTTGACAACAGGGGATGCGAGGATTCCTTATTTTTATACACTACCAAAAATCCATAAAAACCGGAATCCCCCCCTGGTCGCCCGATAGTCTCGGGCATTGGTTCACTTTTAGAACCACTTTCCCGTTTCTGCGATTTCTTCCTGAAACCGCTAGTACAGGCCACTACCACATATCTCAAGGACACCAAAGACTTGCTAAGACAACTGGATACATTGACTTTCAATTGCGAAACTTCCCTGCTAGTCCGCCTCGATATCGAGAGCCTCTACACCAGTCTTCCCCAGGATGACACTTTAAGAGTTCTAAGAATAGCCCTGGAGTCAGCAGCATGGGATTACCAAACCCTGAGATCGTTTGTACTTGAATGCGCGGAATTGGCATTAAAAGACAACTTTTTTGAATTTGAAGGCGACCTTTTCCTACAGACATATGGGACATCTATGGGCAGCACTTTTGCCCCAAGTGTGGCTGGCCTGTACGTCTACGAATTTGAGAAAAAATACGTCCTCAACTCTGATATGCTATTCAAGGAGAATATCCTTTTTTACAAATGCTACATTGATGACATCTTCCTTATCTGGGAAGGTATGGAAGAAACATTCATCCTCTTTCTGACCTGGATCAACAGCTGTGATAATCTCAAATTCACACACAGTGTGGACAAAGAAAAAAATCTCCTTTCTGGACGTGGACATCATAGCTGAGAGTGGCAAACCGAGAACAAAAACATACTTCAAACCAACAGCAAAAAACTCGCTCTTAAGATTTGACAGTTTCCACCCGAGACCATTACGAGAGAACTTACCTTTTGGCCAATACCTTTGACTGCGGAGGAACTGTAGCAACATTGAGGACTACAAAGATCAGGCCTCATCACTCTCCTCCAAACTAAGAGAACGCGAATACCCAGAAAAAATCCTCAAAACCGCCCAGAAACGGGCCCGCAACCAAAACAGGAATGGCCTCCTGGAGGAGACACCTAGATCAACCACCTCAATTTCGCTTACCTGTGTTACCACCTACAATACCATCTCTAACCAGGTATCCAGAATCATCCAAAAACATTGGAGGATACTCGGAACGGGCAAGCAGGGTTGGGAAAAACCTTTGTTCTCATACACAAAAGAGCGGAGTCTGAAGGACAGCTTATTGTCCACTAGACCAAGGACACAAGGACAAGTAGCAAACACAGTCCTCAACGCTTGGGGCCTGCCTAACGTTACAGGCCATTTCCCATGTGGGAACTGTAGTGTTTGTCATTTGACAAAAGCTGCAAAGACCCTCAATGTGGAACCTGGGAAGACATGGAACTTCAGAAAACACACCAACTGCAACTCATGCAATGTGGTCTATTTAATCACTTGCCCATGCGGACTACGCTATATCGGCATGACAAGCCGTAAAATCAAAACGCATATCTGTGAACATCGCAGCAATATCCGATGCAGGCGGAACACCACCAAAATGACTGATCATTTTCTGTCCGCCGGGCATACGACTAACGACCTCCAGTGGATGGTGATCGAGCAGCTGGACAAATGTCTTACCGATTCACAGAGCCACCTACTCGAGAAAGAGCAACAATGGGTCTACCGCCTGGCAACACACAAGAACGGCCTGAACGATAACATCCTGTGGAACACAATAAACATTGGCTAACATGCAGGGGATGTTTTCACTCAAAAGGGAGGAGAAAACTATACTCCCCTTTGTTGTAATTTATAATGTGGAGTTCCACCTGTCAGTACTCCTGGTATTTGATGGGCGCTGCCCTTGTACGGTTAATTGCTTTAGCAACATTTAGTACAGCTGATATTTGACGGGCGCTGTCGCATTATATTTATTTATTTAAAAGTTCTTTTTATTGAACTTTTCAGAAGAGTAACTAGAACAATGAAAAGAGACGTAGCATCCACATGGCTTCATACATACAGTTCGGCAGTTTTGAACAAAACAGAGTAACCTCAGTGGGTATCAGCACATAGTCTTGGATAATACAATTGAGCTGATACCCCAGACCCTTTATGTCCTCTGCTGCTCTCTGTGGCATCCATCTTTCTGAGATATATTCCAGGGCTCTACATTGGCCCTCATGAAGGAGAGAGAAATACAGAGGGAGGAGCAGTAGAAGAACGGAGGGAATACAGAGAAAGATATAAGGAGAAAAGTAAAGGGGAGCCAGAAAGCGATTCCTCTCTGGTTCAAGTATGGGTGGGATTCTCCAGCAACGGCTGCATTTCCAACTAACTACGGACATAAGGGGTGCCCCTTATGCAGTGACCATGCTTACACTGCTGCACTGTCAATATTGTTCGGGGGTGTAGAGTCTAAACCCTGCAGTGGCCCCCATATGTCTTTGGGTCGAGCTTGTGCAGGCATCAGTTCCCAGTAGTCGGACAGTTGATTGTGACAGAACGCTGCGTCCTTGAGCCACTCCATGGCTCTCGGACTGCGCCTGCGGCCCCAACAGATAGCTACCCTTCTCTTCGCCAGGAGTAATAACATGGCCACCAATTTCCTATGCTCTGCAACTACTCCATGCACATATCCCAACAGAGCCACCAGGGGAGAGCATTCCACTGCATAGCCAATCAGCAAGGCCAGCACCTCAAAGATGCTTGTCCAGTATCTTGCCACCTCCGGTCACTCCCAGGCCAGATGCAGAAAGGAAGCCTCCGGGGCCCGACAACACACACACCTTGCATCCTCACTCAAACCGGTCCTATGCAACCAGGCAGGGGTTCTGTACAGTCTGTGAATAAACTTAAAATGAATAAGATGCAGTCTATAATTGGGTGACATTTCCTTCATTTGCGCGCAGCAGTATGCCCATGTACCCTCCTCTAACGGGCCTCCCAGGATCTTTTCCCACTCTCGCTGCGCCAGGGGTGTATATATAGGAGATGTGTGCTGCATACCTGAATAAAGCCGGGTAATAAGCTTCCGCGGCGAGGGATTCACTAGGAATTCCTCCAGTACTAGGAATGTTGGCGGCGCAACAGGGAATGATTCATATAATGTATGCAGCGCCGCTCTCAGTTGATAGTAAGTGAACCTGTCCAGCAACCCCGTGTGCTCGTCGCCCAGCGCTTCATCTATGGTAGCGAATACTCCATTGCGAAATATCTGTCCCAGCGTGTGAAGCTGAAGCTGCCGCAGTCTTTGACCCACTCCCGCCTCTGTAGTGAAGGGCAATTCCGGGTGTCTGATGAGTGGGGTCGAGGGGGTGAATGTGATTTCTAATTGCGCTCTGTGCCTGAGTTCTCGCCATGCCCACACCGTGCAGCCCACAGTGTCCACTCTGGCACGTGGTCTCCTTGGGGGTACAAACAGTGCCATGTGTAGAGGTGTCGGATCCGCCCTGTTGCTTTCCGGGGCAGTGTGCGCCATAAAAAGGGTTGGGAACACCCAATGATAGGCAAATTGTGCTTGAGCGCAGTTATAATAGAGCTCCATATCTGGAGCCGCCATCCCACCCTGTTCAAATGGCAGCGTCAGGATCTCCCATGCCACCCTGGGCTGTCTGCCTGCCCAAGCCAGCATTATCAAATTGGAGCGTAATCGGCGTCTAAATGCAGCCGTGAGGGGCAGTGGCAGGTTGGTGAAGATATACAAAAACTTGGGGAGGACTACCATCTTGGCGATGGCCAGACAACCCGCTAGGGATAAAGGGAGTGCTTTCCACCTGTTTAGTCTACTTTCCAGCCACTCAATGAGCTTGCCATGGTTGTGGCTCCAGATTTCGTCTACATTCCAACTCAGCCAGATCCCCAAGTATTCACCGGGGAATTCGCCCACTGAAGTGGGAATTCCGACTGGAAGGGGTTAGTAGCCTGGGTAAGGGGGAAGATGATTGACTTTCCCCAGTTTATGGATACACCCGATACTCCCCCAAAACGGACAACCTCCCGGATGAGTGGGTCTAAATTCTCGGCTGGGTGCTGGACATATAGGGTCACATCATCCGCATACATCGAAACCAAAATCACCCTGGGAGTAAAATTAAGTCCTCGCCGGGCGTGATGCTGCCGGAGCCTGGCCGCGAGCGCCTCCGTCGCTACCGCAAATAACAGGGGGGAGCGGGGACACCCCTGTCGCGTCCGTCGGGCCACCGGAATGGCGGAGGATACCTGGCCATTGACTCTCAGCCTAGCTGACGGGGCGGAATACAATAAAACAATTTTTTTGAGGAAAAGGGGACAAATACCTATACGGGAGAGGAGTGCAAACAGGTACGGCCACTCCAAAGTGTCAAATGCTTTGGTTGCATCCAAGAATACAGCCGCAGCGGGAAGAGAGCTGTCAATCACCTGCATGGTCGCAAAGAAAGTGCGCAGATTGTGGGATGTACACCGCCTGGGCACAAAACCGCACTGGTCAGGCCGGAGCACCGCCGGTAACAGGGGGAGAAGGCATGACGCCAATAGTTTGGCTAGTATTTTATTATCCAGATTGATCATGGACAAAGGTCTGTAGGAGTCACATAGCTGTGGGTCCTTATCGGGTTTGAGGATGGTGACGATTAGCGCCTCTCGCAGAGAGGGGGTAATATACCTCGTTGCAAGGATTCCTCGTACATGTTAAGGAGGTGTGGAACCAGGAGAGGTGCAAATTCCTTGTAGAATGAGGCAGTGAGCCCGTCCAGCCCGGGAGCCTTGTCTCCAGGCATAGCTTGGATCACCGCAATCACCTCCTCCTCCTCAAAAGGCTCGTCAAGATATTGTCGTTGACCGTCGCTCAGCCAGGCGAGCTCAATCGAGTCAAAGAGGGGAAGCAGGTCCTGGTGCACCGCTGTCTGTTGAGCCTTGTACAGGGAGGTGTAAAATGCAAGCAGTTCTGCCTGTACCGCTTCCTGACCAACAACGGGCTCCCCATTGTCTCTGCGCAATTCACAAATATATTCACTGGCCCAGGGTTTTTTTAATAGTCCCACCAGTGTTTTCCCAGCATGGTCCCCCTCTCCGTATTGACGCGTCTGTGCCTCCCTGCCTAGATAGTGCGTCTCCCATTGTGCAGCCTCCTCAAATTCCGCTATTTTCCCTTTAATGCTGCCCAGAATTTCCAGGCTGTTACAGTCGAAGTATTCCAGTTCGAGCTTTAGAATTTTCTCCTCCAGACGCCGGAGATCTCCCCTGAGTGAGCGCAATACTCCCGCCTGCTTGGCAATGCACTTGCCCCGGATTACCGCCTTAAAGGCCTCCCACAATACAGAGGGCGAGTCCACGGTCCCACAATTTAGCTCAAAGTATTCCGTTATATCGGCACGAATCGACTGTCTGAATACCTGATCCCTGAGTGCCCCATCGGGGAGTCTCCAACTGAAAGGCTTACGCGCCGCGTCCGGTAGCCCGATGCGCAGCAGCACAGGGCAGTGATCTGATAAAGATCGGGCTAAATGAGCAACAGTGAGCACCCACGTGTCCATATCCTGCGGCGTGAGCCAATAATCAATTCTAGAACACGATGGGCCCGCAGTGGATATGCCTGTGCCCTCTCGTCTAGTTGGATGCCGGCGTCGCCAGACATCCACCAGCTCATGGTCCTCCATGAGTGCGCGCAGCTGTTCTGCCGCCCTTGGGTGAGGCCGGCGAGAATTGCCAGAACTATCAATGCTTGCATCCGGCACTACATTAAAATCTCCCCCTCACAAGACGGTTCCGGGCCCGAGCGACTCTGTCAACCTCCAGGCCTCACTGAAGAATTGCGGATCATCCGCATTCGGTCCGTAGACCGATACTAGCCTGACTGGTTGCCTTCTCAGTTCCCCCGCTACAATTACAAACCTCCCCTGTGGGTCGCAAAGCACAGCGCGCATTCTCCAGGGAAGTCCTTTTCTGAGGATTATAGCCGTGCCTCTGGCATAGTTGGAGTAGCTTGATACAAATTTCTCTCCCATCCATCCCGCCCGTAGTCGCGCACAGTCGTTTCTAGTGAGGTGTAATACCTGCAAAAAGCAGATGTCCGTCCCATGTCGTTGGAGATATGCTGCCACCAATCTCACTTTACGACAATCATTCAAGCCTCACACATTCCACGTCACTGCCTTGATCACATCCTTTTCTGTAGTGGCCTCACCCACCCCCTAATCCATTTGAGTCGTGACGTGCTGGATATCCTGACATACCTAGTGGACCTTGAGACAGAGCCAGAGAAGAGAAAGATAGGGATAGAGAGGAAGAAAAACATAGAGAATACAACAGCACATCATGTGTGCACCCCACCCAACAAGCCCACCCGCCTCCCTCTTCAGCCCCCCAACATGGCTGATAGCTAAGCCCATTACCCAAACAAGGCCCATAGCGGCCAACAGTTAGAACATCCATGGGATGCGTCCCTACAGGAGGCACTAGGTGCGCGGGAAAACCCAGCGGTAATATGCTGGATGGCTGGACAGAATATGTTCAGGAGTAGGATGGGAAACCCCCCCCCTCCAATCAAAGGCAGACTGGGCGGGCCCCCAGGACCCAGCAGTAGGGCAAACAGTCACCCCGGCTAAGGTAGAACATGTCTCGTGGGAGCAGCCCCATTCAGTCAAATGCTCCAGTGTCTTACCAGCTCACTACTGCTCACCCGGTGCCTCAGTCATTCTCGTCCAGGGGGCCTCCCTCCGCATTCTCCCCATTCGCCCGTGCAGCTGGTGCATGCTGTCTGAGGGAGCGAGCAAACTTGGTGGCTGCCTTAGCGTCAGTGAAGAAAACTGTCTTGCCTTGATGAAAAATGCGAAGCTTTGCAGGATAAAGGAGCGAATACTTGATATCCTGCTGTTGCAGTAGTCTCTTTACCGGTACAAACTCCCTCCTTGCTGCCTGCACCGTTAGGGTAAAATCAGGGAAGAAGGAGATAGTGTTACCTTGGTACCTCGTGTCCTGTAGGTCTCCGGCCCTGCGCAGCTCGACATCTCAATCCCTGTAATTCAACAGGCACGCAACTATTGGCCTGGCCGGGGCTCCCGGCGGTGGTCTCGGGCCCAGGGATCTGTGCGCACGCTCCACAATGCAGACCCTAGAAAGGGAGTCCCCAAACATCGCTCTGAGCATTTCCTCGATGTAGTCCTCAACTCTAGTCATGGCCGTTGTCTCCGGTACTCCCATTATGTGCAGGTTGTTGCGGTGCGATCGCGCTTCGAGGTCTTCATTTTTATTGCAGATCACCTCTAACACCTTCTCCATTCGGAGCAACTTTTCATGGGTGGTGGTGCCCTCATCCTCTAGCGCCGACGTGCGCTGTTCGACTTCTGTGAGGCGCTCCTCATGATTCGAGACCTTGTCACGAAGCCGGTCCAGTCGGTCTGACATTGAATCGATTTTGAGGTCTATGGTCGAGAGTGACTGCTTTAGTTCCTTGAACATATCCTGTATGTTGGGTTCCGATGGCTGCGTGGAGGACATCGCCACCTCCTCCGACTGCTCTTCCTCTGATGGGAGCCCCCCACGGGGGGGGTTTGCGCTGCTCAAAAGAAAGCTTGGACCGCTTAGTGTCCGTATTTCCCATGGTCTCACTGCACTACCGCAGCCCTGCGTACCGTGGGCTGCAGCGCCGAGTCACTTCTGAGGTTCTATCCACTGTTGTTATGGCCTGCATTGAGCAGTGTGCATTATCCAGATCAGTTTTGGTGGGCGACCCCCCCACCACCACCAGTGTCCAACCAGGTTTCTCAGGTCCGCTTCTGTATACCCCAGTAGGCTCACTGTCTACTCCAATGTCACATCTCCTCCTGGGATCACTCGTTGTGCGCCCCCGTGTCAAGCGCCCCTTCGTCCTGTTTTTTCCGGGCAGAGGTGGGAGTCCAGATCTGTTATAAGTGCAGGAGGGAAGGCTCTGCCGGGGTTGCTCTGTATCCCTTCCCCAGTGCAGCTACTGGACGTGGGCTCACTTGTGGAGCAGGGGTATCAGGCTCCGCGCCGTGTAAGTGCTGTCTGATGCGCTTGCCGGGGGGGACCGCAGCCCCAGCGCCGTCCACTCTCCGGGCGGCAGCTGCCCGCGTTGCCTCACTGCAGTCTCTCTGCCCCTCAAGCCACAGGGTCAGCGGTGTAGCAAGGCACTCCCGCTATCCTAACTGCCTCCTTTGTGCAGTCACGGCCTTTCAGCATGCTCCGGCTCTTCCTCCCTCGGTTCGCAGACTCACCGGTGGCCGATGCAGAGCCCGCTCAGCCCACAGGGTGCTCGGTCAGGATTCGCCGGCCGCCAGTCCGCGTTGGTCTGCGCCGTCCCTGAAGCAGCAGCCGCGCTCGCCTGCCCTGGTAGAAACCAGTATAATGCCTTCCTCTCCGACGCGGGGGTCCATTCATGCCACTTTCGTTCAGGGTACGGGTTGCGGGGCCGCCATTTTGTCTCCCAGGGTGAGCCCCGCAGTGGTGATGTGCAGCTGTGTTCCGCAGCGGTGCGAGGGTCTCCAGCCCTCAGAAGCGCTCCCGCCAACTGCTGAGACGTTCCGGTGCCCACTCCCACCGTCAAAGGCACCCGGCACCTGCCAACACTGCCCGATAATTAGCGGCTTATCGGTCCAGCCCGCAGAGCCTCCCTAGATGGCGGCCATTATGCAACTGGCACGCTAGCGCCCCCTGTCCCATTATATTTAATCACTTCAGCAACTTATAAGCACTGCTGACCGCACTTTTTTACCCCTTAATGTGCTTTTCCTGAACATCTCTTTGTCAGAACCAACATGGTTATCAGCCTTCTTACTACACAGTACTTGGGTCATAATAACCCAAACTCTCCCCTTAGACCTTCTAGGTCCTGTGTCTATAGGCATAACTAAATGTAATCAATCAGCATTAAATGCGTGACTATGCGCTACCTTGTATTTCTCTCTACCTCGGCCATTTAACGGTATAACAGATTTGTTTATATGCCTTACAAATCATGCACCATGCTCCCTGAACATCATTATTAGTTTTACAACTGTAGGATCTCTTGGTGATCTCATGGTCACCGTAATTTACCCACTTACGTATGATCGTTATAGGTCCTTTAATATGAGGATTCTTAAGGCAATATTTGTGCACACACATTGAGCATGGCCCGTCATAATTATGCGTCCCTACTATCTGAGGACTTTTGACGGTCTAGTTCCCTCTAGACTAATCGTGCGTCTACACGTCATCACGCGATATGACACGAGACGCGACGCACGCTATGCGTCCCCGCATTCCGGGTTGATGCCATTTGAACCGGGAGACCGCGAGGGAGCAGCTCCAACGGGTTCCCGTTCGGGTCCTAAGTACGTATTTTCAGAGAGCGGACAATCTTGACGAAGTAAGTCGCCACCTCTCCCCCTATGGATGGGGGTTTTATGCTTTACTCAATCTATAGGCTACGTTCTAAAAAAATTTCCTCTACCTACTTAGTGTGTGACTACAGGTGTCCGCCCTCCGCCGGGAGCAATAACTCCGCTTAATTGCGATATTTACAGTAAGATTTATACATCATAGAAGTGACGACTCTCTAGCCGTATAGGTTATTCTTGATTTAATTTGTCAGTTTTCACTCGGTCAGTTTAGACCCAGTTAGCCACCTCCGCAATTGGCAGGTGTGGAGGCTTACAACTTTTGCCTTTTAGTCTTAGGCGGTATTTTGCATGCATTTAAATAAATCGTGTACAAATACGACAGAGCTGTGACGCCGCAGTTTGGCTCCTAAAGCTCTGTATTTCCTGCCTTCCAGGGAAGAGGCAGACTAATTGCATGCAACTCACTCAATTTGCACACAGTGAGTTCACGCATGCACATTCATAAGTTGATCATTAATGGGAATCAGGTTGACCGGGTCACCGGCCGACCCGGGCACTTTGGCTGTGAATACTATGGGTTCCTGTGCATCGCACGAGTGAGGTAGATGCATTGTGGTTACCTTGACCATTCACTATACTGGTATATGAATGTTTTTATGCTCTGCTTTGTTGTTACAGATCGCACAACTGTTGGTGGGAACCGTAAGTACGGCAACAACCCCGCACTCACAGCACACCTTAGTGTGTGTGCTGATTATTCACTTGGCCACTCGATTCTGGCCACACCACACTGCCTGGTCCTGAAGAAAGCCTCCTTGAATTTTTTATGCAGGCTGAAAAATGTAGACCACTTTTTGTTTTGGATATACAAGACCAATTTAGTCTTTACATTATCCACAATTTTACCTTGTCCTAGGACCTCATGAATAAAATTGCTCTATCTGGATAGAAGATCCTAGAGGCATTTTTAATCTGCACTCCATTATCACCCCTGGCACTAAAATCACCAGCTCTACTGTAATCAGGCGTCGTAGCACTCCTGGGTTGCATTCGTCCGCCCAGGTGGGAACCCAATGATGAAGCATGCCACCAACTAGGTTGGTGGGTGAGGGTTCTTTTTAAAAAACAGAATTGTTTTTTTGCTTTACCCATCCCAGCAAGGTGCAATAATATTTTGGATTCCCCTCGCAGTTCCGTTCCTTGTAGAGTAGAGTGGTGCAGAGGAGATTGCAGTGGCATAGAGTGTACTGGCGTAGAGTAGAGTAGTGTACAAAGTGGAGTAGAATGGTGCAGAGTGCAGTGGTGTGGAGTGGAGTGGCGCAGAGCAGAGTGCAGTGGTGCAGAGTAGCGTAGAGTGGCCTAGGGTGAAGTGGCGTGGAGTGGCGTAGAGTCGGGTGGAACAGAGGAGAGGAGAGTGGCATAGAGTGCAGAGTAGAGTAGAGTGGCATAAAGTGCAGTAGAGTAGAGTGGCGTAGAGTGCAGTGGCATAGAGTAGAGTGGTGGAGTGTAGGGTAGAGTGGCATAGAGTGCAGTGGTGTAGAGTAGAGGGGTGGAGGGTAGAGTGGCATACAGTGCAGGGGTGCAGAGTAGAGCAGATTGGCACATTGCAGTGGTGTAGAGTAGAATGGTGCAGAGTGGAGTAGAGTGGCATAGAGTGCAGTGGCCTAAAATGCAGTGGTGTAGAGTAGAGTGCAGTGGCATAGATTAGTGTGGTGCAGAGCAGAATGGTGCAGAGTTCATTGGCGTTGAGTAGAGTGGTGTAGAGTGCAGTGGTATAGAGTAGAGTGGTGCAGAGTAGAGTAGAGTAAAGTGGCATAGAGTGCAGTGGCATAGAGTGCAGTGGCGTAGATTAGAGTGGTGTAGAGTAGAGTATCGTACAGTGCAGTTGCATAGAGTGCAGTGCCATAGAGTAGAGTGGTGCAGAGTAGAGTACAGTGGTGTAGAGTGCAGTGGCGTACAGTGGAGTGGTGCACAGTAGAGTAGATGGCATAGAGTGCAGTGGCATAGAGTAGAGTGGTGCAGAGTGGAGTGGTACAGAGTAGAGTGCATTTGTGTACAGTGCAATAGAGTAGAATGGTGTAGAGTAGAGTGGAGTGGTGCAGATTAGAGTGCAGTGACGTAGAGTACAGTGGTGCGGAATAGACTAGAGAGGCAAAGACTGAAGTGGAGTAGAATGCTTTGGCATAGAGTGGAGTGGTGCAGAACTGAGGGGCATAGAGTAGATTGCAGTTGGGTGGAGTGGTGCAGAGTAGAGTACAGTGGTATAGAGTGGAGTTGTGCAGAGTAGAGTTGCATAGAGTGGAGTGGTGTAGAGTGGAGTTGCGAAGAGTAGAGTGGTGCAGGGTAGAGTGTAGCTGCATAAAGTGGAGTGGCGTAGAGTGCAGTGGCATAAAGTGGAGTGGTGTAGAGTAGAGCAGTGCAGAGTAGAGGGGCATAGAGTGGAGTGCCATAGAATGGAGTGGCATAGAGTGGAGTGACATACAATGGAGTGGCATAGAGTGGAGTGACATAGAGTGGCGTACAGTGTAGTGGAGTGGCCTAGAGTACAGTGGCATGGAGTGCAGTGATGCAGAGTAGAATGGAGAGGCGTAGAGTGCAATGGTGTAGACAGGAGTGGTGGAGAGTAAAGTCGAGTAGCGTAGAGTGCAGTGGCATAGAGTGCAGTGGCATAGAGTGCAGTGGCATAGAGTGCAGTGGTATAGAGTAGAGTGGTGTAGAGTGCAGTGGCAGAGTGTAGTGGCGTAGAGTACAGTGGCATAGAGTAGAGTGATGCAGAGTTGCATAGAGTGGAGTAGTGTAGAGTGCAGTGGAGCAGAGTAGAGTTGAGTTCAGTGGTGTAGAGTAGAGTGCAGTGGCGTAGAGTGGTGCAGAGTAGAGTTGTGTAAAGTGCAGTGGCATAGAGTTCAGTGGCTTAGACTAGAGTGGTGCAGAGTAGAGTGCCGTGGCATATAGTGCACTGGCATAGAGTAGAGTAGTGCAAAGTGGAGTGGAGTGGTGCAGAGTAGAGTGCAGTGATGTAGAGTAGCGTAGAGTGGAGTGGCCTAGAGTGGAGTGGTGAAGAGTGCAGTGGTGCAGAGTAGAGTAGAGTGGTGTAGAGTGCAGTGGTGCAGAGTAGAGTAGAGTGGCATAGAGTGCAGTAGAGTGGTGCGATTAGAGTGGCATAGAGTGCAGTGGCATAGAGTAGAGTAGAGTTGCATAAAGTGCAGTGGTGTAGACTAGAGTGGCATGGTAGTGCAGTGGCGTAGAGTGGAGCGGTGCAGAGTAGACCGGTGTAGGGTAGAGTGGCATGGAGTGCAGTGGTGTAGATTGGCGTAGAGTGCAGTGGTGTAGAGTGGAGTGGTGCAGAGTAGAGTAGAGTGGCATAGAGTGCAGTGGCAAAAAGTGCCATGTGCAGAGTAGAGTGGTGTATAGTGGTGCAGTGTAAAGTAGGTTGGTGTAGAGTGCAGAGCATAGTGCAGTGGCATTCAGTAGAGTGGTGCAGAGTGGAGTAGAGTGGCATAGAGTTCAGCGGCCTAGAATGCGGTGGTTTAGAGTAAGGTGCAGTGGCATAGATTAGTATGGTGCAGAGCAGAATGGTGCAGAGTTCAGTGGCGTAGAGTAGAGTAGTGCAGAGTAAAGTAGAGTGCAAAAACAACAGTTGATGGACAGAATGCAGAACAATGTCATACATTCACCCCAGTACAGAGATCTGGGCCTAAATCCATCGTTTTTTTGCTCACCATGCCATTCCAGCTTGAACCCAGCCATATGCAAATCAGTCTTGACCCTGTGCCTCATGGGAACAGTCCAGCCTGAACTGCCAAGCCAGGTCCTCCCTGGACTGGAAACAAGCATCCTAGGACCGGTTTCGGGGTTTCACCCCTCTTCAGCCAGGATAGCTTAATTCCAGTGGCATGGAGAGCATGGGACCCACGTCTGGGCATACCCGTCCCACTCGGGGTGACAAATGCAGAAACAACAGTTGATGGACAGAATGCAGAACAATGTCATACATTCACCACAGTACAGAGATCTGGGCCTAAATCCATCATTGTTTTGCTCACCATGCCATTCCAGCTTGAACCCAGCCATATGCAAATCAGTCTTGACCCTGTGCCTCATGGTAACAGTCCAGCCCGAACTGCCAAGCCAGGTCCTCCCTGGACTGGAAACAAGCATCCTAGAACCGGTTTCGGGGTTTCACCCCTCTTCGGCCAGGATAGCTTGATTCCAGTGGCATGGAGAGCACAGGACCCAAGTCTGGGCATACCCGTCCCACTCGGGGTGACAAATGCAAAAACAACAGTTGATGGACAGAATGCAGAACAATGTCATACATTCACCCCAGTACAGAGATCTGGGCCTAAATACTTCGTTTTTTTGCTCACCATGCCATTCCAGCTTGAACCCAGCCATATGCAAATCAGTCTTGACCCTGTGCCTCATGGGAACAGTCCAGCCCGAACTGCCAAGCCCGGTCCTCCCTGGACTGGAAACAAGCATCCTAGGATCGATTTCGGGGTTTCACCCCTCTTCAGCCAGGATAGCTTGATTCCTGTGGCATGGAGAGCACGGGACCCACGTCTGGGCATACCCGTCCCACTCGGGGTGACAAATGCAAAAACAACAGTTGATGGACAGAATGCAGAACAATGTCATACATTCACCCCAGTACAGAGATCTGGGCCTAAATCCATCGTTTTTTGCTCACCATGCCATTCCAGCTTGAACCCAGCCATATGCAAATCAGTCTTGACCCTGTGCCTCATGGGAACAGTCCAGCCCGAACTGCCAAGCCAGGTCCTCCCTGGACTGGAAACAAGCATCCTAAGACCGGTTTCGGGGTTTCACCCCTCTTCAGCCAGGATAGCTTGATTCCAGTGGCATGGAGAGCAAGGGACCCACGTCTGGGCATACCCGTCCCACTCGGGGTGACAAATGCAAAAACAACAGTTGATGGACAGAATACAGAACAATGTCATACATTCACCCCAGTACAGAGATCTGGGCCTAAATCCATCGTTTTTTGCTCACCATGCCATTCCAGCTTGAACCCAGCCATATGCAAATCAGTCTTGACCCTGTGCCTCATGGGAACAGTCCAGCCCGAACTGCCAAGCCAGGTCCTCCCTGGACTGGAAACAAGCATCCTAGGACCGGTTTCGGGGTTTTACCCCTCTTCAGCCAGGATAGCTTGATTCCAGTGGCATGGAGAGCACGGGACCCACGTCTGGGCATACCCGTCCCACTCGGGGTGACAAATGCAAAAACAACAGTTGATGGACAGAATGCAGAACAATGTCATACATTCACCCCAGTACAGAGATCTGGGCCCAAATCCATAGTTTTTGCTCACCATGCCATTCCAGCTTGAACCCAGCCATATGCAAATCAGTCTTGACCCTGTGCCTCATGGGAACAGTCCAGCCCGAACTGCCAAGCCAGGTCCTCCCTGGACTGGAAACAAGCATCCTAGGACCGGTTTTGGGGTTTCACCCCCATTCAGCCGGGATAGCTTGATTCCAGTGGCATGGAGAGCACGGGACCCACGTCTGGGCATACCCGTCCCACTCGGGGTGACAAATGCAAAAACAACAGTTGATGGACAGAATGCAGAACAATGTCATACATTCACCCCAGTACAGAGATCTGGGCCTAAATCCATCGCTTTTTTGCTCACCATGCCATTCCAGCTTGAACCCAGCCATATGCAAATCAGTCTTGACCCTGTGCCTCATGGGAACAGTCCAGCCCGAACTGCCAAGCCAGGTCCTCCCTGGACTGGAAACAAGCATCCTAGGACCGGTTTCGGGTTTCACCCCTCTTCAGCCAGGATAGCTTGATTCCAGTGGCATGGAGAGCACGGGACCCACGTCTGGGCATACCCGTCCCACTCGGGGTGACAAATGCAAAAACAACAGTTGATGGACAGAATGCAGAACAATGTCATACATTCACCCCAGTACAGAGATCTGGGCCTAAATCCATCGCTTTTTGCTCACCATGCCATTCCAGCTTGAACCCAGCCATATGCAAATCAGTCTTGACCCTGTGCCTCATGGGAACAGTCCAGCCCGAACTGCCAAGCCAGGTCCTCCCTGGACTGGAAACAAGCATCCTAGGACCGGTTTCGGGTTTCACCCCTCTTCAGCCAGGATAGCTTGATTCCAGTGGCATGGAGAGCACGGGACCCACGTCTGGGCATACCCGTCCCACTCGGGGTGACAAATGCAAAAACAACAGTTGATGGACAGAATGCAGAACAATGTCATACATTCACCCCAGTACAGAGATCTGGGCCTAAATCCATCGTTTTTTGCTCACCATGCCATTCCAGCTTGAACCCAGCCATATGCAAATATGGGGTGGTGTGGTGAGCAAAAGAATGATGAATTTAACCCAGATCCTTGTGACTGGGGGTGAATGTTTGCATTGTCCAGCATTCCGTCAATCAATTGTTTCTTTTGCATTTGTCACCCTAAGTGGGAAGGGTATGCCCAGACGTGTGTCCCGTGCTCACTACACCACTGGATTCAAGCTAGCCTGGCTGATGAAGGGTGATGCCCTGAACCCGGCCCCAGGATGCTTGTTTCCGGTCCAGAGAGGACCTGGCTTGGCAGTTCGCGCTGGACTGTTCCCACAAGGAACAGGGACAAGACTGATTTGCATATGGCTGGGTCCAAACTGGGGTGGTGTGGTGAGCAAAAGAATGATGGATTTAACCCAGATCCTTGTGACTGGGGGTGAATGTTTGCATTGTCCAGCATTCCGTCCATCAATTGTTTCTTTTGCATTTGTCACCCTAAGTGGGAAGGGTATGCCCAGACGTGAGCCCCGTGCTCACTACACCACTGGATTCAAGCTAGCCTGGCTGATGAAGGGTGATGCCCTGAAACCGGTCCCAGGATGCTTGTTTCCGGTCCAGAGAGGACCTGGCTTGGCAGTTCGCGCTGGACTGTTCCCACCAGGAACAGGGTCAAGACTGATTTGCATATTGCTGGGTCCAAACTGGGGTGGTGTGGTGAGCAAAAGAATGATGGATTTAACCCAGATCCTTGTGACTGGGGGTGAATGTTTGCATTGTCCAACATTCCGTCCATCAATTGTTTCTTTTGCATTTGTCACCCTAAGTGGGAAGGGTATGCCCAGACATGGGTCCCGTGCTCACTACACCACTGGATTCAAGCTAGCCTGGCTGATGAAGGGTGATGCCCTGAAACCGGTCCCAGGATGCTTGTTTCCGGTCCAGAGAGGACCTGGCTTGGCAGTTCGGGCTGGACTGTTCCCACAAGGAACAGGGTCAAGACTGATTTGCATATGGCTGGGTCCAAACTGGGGTGGTGTGTTGAGCAAAGAATGATGGATTTAACCCAGATCCTTGTGACTGGGGGTGAATGTTTGCATTGTCCAGCATTCCGTCCATCAATTGTTTCTTTGCATTTGTCACCCTAAGTGGGAAGGGTATGCCCAGACGTGGGTCCCGTGCTCACTACACCACTGGATTCAAGCTAGCCTGGCTGAAGAAGGGTGATGCCCTGAAACCGGTCCCAGGATGCTTGTTTCCGGTCCAGAGAGGACCTGGCTTGGCAGTTCGGGCTGGACTGTTCCCACAAGGAACAGGGTCAAGACTGATTTGCATATGGCTGGGTCCAAACTGGGGTGGTGTGGTGAGCAAAAGAATGATGGATTTAACCCAGATCCTTGTGACTGGGGGTGAATGTTTGCATTGTCCAGCATTCCGTCCATCAATTGTTTCTTTTGCATTTGTCACCTTAAGTGGGAAGGGTATGCCCAGACATGGGTCCCGTGCTCACTACACCACTGGATTCAAGCTAGCCTGGCTGATGAAGTGTGATGCCCTGAGACCGGTCCCAGGATGCTTGTTTCCGGTCCAGAGAGGACCTGGCTTGGCAGTTCGGGCTGGACTGTTCCCACAAGGAACAGGGTCAAGACTGATTTGCATATGGCTGGGTTCAAACTGGGGTGGTGTGGTGAGCAAAAGAATGATGGATTTAACCCAGATCCTTGTGACTGGGGGTGAATGTTTGCATTGTCCAGCATTCCGTCCATCAATTGTTTCTTTTGCATTTGTCACCCTAAGTGGGAAGGGTATGCCCAGACGTGGGCACCGTGCTCACTACACCACTGGATTCAAGTTAGCTTGGCTGATGAAGGGTGATGCCCTGAAACTGGTCCCAGGATGCTTGTTTCCGGTCCAGAGAGGACCTGGCTTGGCAGTTCGGGCTGGACTGTTCCCACAAGGAACAGGGTCAAGACTGATTTGCATATGGCTGGGTCCAAACTGGGGTGGTGTGGTGAGCAAAAGAATGATGGATTTAACCCAGATCCTTGTGACTGGGGGTGAATGTTTGCATTGTCCAGCATTCCGTCCATCAATTGTTTCTTTTGCATTTGTCACCCTAAGTGGAAAGAGTATGCCCAGACGTGGGTCTCGTGCTCACTACACCACTGGATTCAAGCTAGCCTGGCTGATGAAGGGTGATGCCCTGAAACCGGTCCCAGGATGCTTGTTTCCGGTCCAGAGAGGACATGGCTTGGCAGTTCGGGCTGGACTGTTCCCACAAGGAACAGGGTCAAGACTGATTTGCATATGGCTGGGTCCAAACTGGGGTGGTGTGGTGAGCAAAAGAATGATGGATTTAACCCAGATCCTTGTGACTGGGGGTGAATGTTTGCATTGTCCAGCATTCCGCCCATCAATTGTTTCTTTTGCATTTGTCACCCTAAGTGGGAAGGGTATGCCCAGACGTGGGTCCCGTGCTCACTACACCACTGGATTCAAGCTAGCCTGGCTGATGAAGGGTGATGCCCTGAAACCGGCCCCAGGATGCTTGTTTCCGGTCCAGAGAGGACCTGGCTTGGCAGTTCGGGCTGGACTGTTCCCACAAGGAACAGGGTTAAGACTGATTTGCATATGGCTGGGTCCAAACTGGGGTGGTGTGGTGAGCAAAAGAATGATGGATTTAACCCAGATCCTTGTGACTGGGGGTGAATGTTTGCATTGTCCAGCATTCCATCCATCAATTGTTTCTTTTGCATTTGTCACCCTAAGTGGGAAGGGTATGCCCAGACGTGGGTCCCGTGCTCACTACACCACTAGATTCAAGCTAGCCTGGCTGATGAAGGGTGATGCCCTGAACCCGGCCCCAGGATGCTTGTTTCCGGTCCAGAGAGGACCTGGCTTGGCAGTTCGGGCTGGACTGTTCCCACAAGGAACAGGGACAAGACTGATTTGCATATGGCTGGGTCCAAACTGGGGTGGTGTGGTGAGCAAAAGAATGATGGATTTAACCCAGATCCTTGTGACTGGGGGTGAATGTTTGCATTGTCCAGCATTCCGTCCATCAATTGTTTCTTTTGCATTTGTCACCCTAAGTGGGAAGGGTATGCCCAGACGTGAGCTCCGTGCTCACTACACCACTGGATTCAAGCTAGCCTGGCTGATGAAGGGTGATGCCCTGAAACCGGTCCCAGGATGCTTGTTTCCGGTCCAGAGAGGACCTGGCTTGGCAGTTCGCGCTGGACTGTTCCCACCAGGAACAGGGTCAAGACTGATTTGCATATTGCTGGGTCCAAACTGGGGTGGTGTGGTGAGCAAAAGAATGATGGATTTAACCCAGATCCTTGTGACTGGGGTTGAATGTTTGCATTGTCCAACATTCCGTCCATCAATTGTTTCTTTTGCATTTGTCACCCTAAGTGGGAAGGGTATGCCCAGACATGGGTCCCGTGCTCACTACACCACTGGATTCAAGCTAGCCTGGCTGATGAAGGGTGATGCCCTGAAATCGGTCCCAGGATGCTTGTTTCCGGTCCAGAGAGGACCTGGCTTGGCAGTTCGGGCTGGACTGTTCCCACAAGGAACAGGGTCAAGACTGATTTGCATATGGCTGGGTCCAAACTGGGGTGGTGTGTTGAGCAAAAGAATGATGGATTTAACCCAGATCCTTGTGACTGGGGGTGAATGTTTGCATTGTCCAGCATTCCGTCCATCAATTGTTTCTTTTGCATTTGTCACCCTAAGTGGGAAGGGTATGCCCAGACGTGGGTCCCGTGCTCACTACACCACTGGATTCAAGCTAGCCTGGCTGAAGAAGGGTGATGCCCTGAAACCGGTCCCAGGATGCTTGTTTCCGGTCCAGAGAGGACCTGGCTTGGCAGTTCCGGCTGGACTGTTCCCACAAGGAACAGGGTCAAGACTGATTTGCATATGGCTGGGTCCAAACTGGGGTGGTGTGTTGAGCAAAAGAATGATGGATTTAACCCAGATCCTTGTGACTGGGGGTGAATGTTTGCATTGTCCAGCATTCCGTCCATCAATTGTTTCTTTTGCATTTGTCACCCTAAGTGGGAAGGGTATGCCCAGACATGGGTCCCGTGCTCACTACACCACTGGATTCAAGCTAGCCTGGCTGATGAAGTGTGATGCCCTGAAACTAGTCCCAGGATGCTTGTTTCCGGTCCAGAGAGGACCTGGCTTGGCAGTTCGGGCTGGACTGTTCCCACAAGGAACAGGGTCAAGACTGATTTGCATATGGCTGGGTCCAAACTGGGGTGGTGTGGTGAGCAAAAGAATGATGGATTTAACCCAGATCCTTGTGACTGGGGGTGAATGTTTGCATTGTCCAGCATTCCGTCCATCAATTGTTTCTTTTGCATTTGTCACCCTAAGTGGAAAGAGTATGCCCAGACGTGGGTCTCGTGCTCACTACACCACTGGATTCAAGCTAGCTTGGCTGATGAAGGGTGATGCCCTGAAACCTGTCCCAGGATGCTTGTTTCCGGTCCAGAGAGGACATGGCTTGGCAGTTCGGGCTGGACTGTTCCCACAAGGAACAGGGTCAAGACTGATTTGCATATGGCTGGGTCCAAACTGGGGTGGTGTGGTGAGCAAAAGAATGATGGATTTAACCCAGATCCTTGTGACTGGGGGTGAATGTTTGCATTGTCCAGCATTCCATCCATCAATTGTTTCTTTTGCATTTGTCACCCTAAGTGGGAAGGGTATGCCCAGACGTGGGTCCCGTGCTCACTACACCACTGGATTCAAGCTAGCCTGGCTGATGAAGGGTGATGCCCTGAAACCGGTCCCAGGATGCTTGTTTCCGGTCCAGAGAGGACCAGGCTTGGCAGTGCGGGCTGGACTGTTCCCACAAGGAACAGGGTCAAGACTGATTTGCATATGGCTGGGTCCAAACTGGGGTGGTGTGGTGAGCAAAAGAATGATGGATTTAACCCAGATCCTTGTGACTGGGGGTGAATGTTTGCATTGTCCAGCATTCCGTCCATCAATTGCTTCTTTTGCATTTGTCACCCTAAGTGGGAAGGGTATGCCCAGACGTGGGTCCCGTGCTCACTACACCACTGGATTCAAGCTAGCCTGGCTGATGAAGGGTGATGCCCTGAAATCGGTCCCAGGATGCTTGTTTCCGGTCCAGAGAGGACCAGGCTTGGCAGTGCGGGCTGGACTGTTCCCACAAGGAACAGGGTCAAGACTGATTTGCATATGGCTGGGTCCATACTGGGGTGGTGGGGTGAGCAAAAGAATGATGGATTTAACCCAGATCCTTGTGACTGGGGGTGAATGTTTGCATTGTCCAGCATTCCGTCCATCAATTGTTTCTTTTGCATGAGTAAAGTAGAGTGGCATAGAGTGCAGTGGCAAAGATTAGAGTGGTGTAGAGTAGAGTATCGTAGAGTGCATTTGCTTAGAGTGCAGAGTAGAGTGGTGTATAGTGGTGCAGTGTAAAGTAGGTTGGTGTAGAGTGCAGGGCATAGTGCAGTGGCATTCAGTAGAGTGGTGCAGAGTGGTGTAGAGTGGCATAGAGTTCTGCGGCCTAGAATGCAGTGGTTTAGAGTAGGGTGCAGTGGCATAGATTAGTATGGTGCAGAGCAGAATGGTGCAGAGTTTAGTGGCGTAGAGTAGTGCAGAGTAAAGTAGAGTGGCATAGAGTGCAGTGGGAAATATTAGAGTGGTGGAGAGTAGAGTATCGTAGAGTGCATTTGTTTAGAGTGCCGTGCCATAGAGTAGAGTAGTGCAGCGTAGAGTGGAATGGTGTACAGTGGAGTGGCATAGAGTGGAGTGGTGAAGAGTAGAATAGAGTTGCATAGAGTGCAGTGGTGTAGAGTAGAGTGGTGCAGAATGGAGTAGTACAGAGTAAAGTGCAGTTGTGTACAGTGCAGTGCAGTAGAGTACAGTAGAGTGGAGTGGTGTAGAATGGAGTGGTGCAGAGTAGAGTGCAGTGGTGCAAAGTAGAGTAGCACAGAGTGGAGTGGTGCAGAGTAGAGTGCAGTGACATAGAGTGCAGTAGTGTAGAGTACACTGGAGAGGGATAGACTGATGTGGAGTAGAATGCACTGTCATAGAGCGGAGTGGTGCAGAATAGATCAGTGGATTGCGGTGGCATGGAGTGGGTGGCATAGAGTAGAGTGGTGCAGAGCAGAGTGAAGTGGCGTAGAGTGGAGTGTTGCAGGGTATAGTGCAGCGCCGTGGAGTGGCGTAGAGTGCCATGGTGTAGAATGGAGTGGTGTAGAGTAGAGCGGCATAGAGTGGAGTGGCATAGAGTGCAGTGGGATAGAGTGCAGTGGTGCAGAGTAAATTAGAGTGCATTAGTGTAGAGTACAGCAATGGTCTACAGTAGAGTAGAGTGGCATAGAGTGTAGCTATGCCACTACTTGACATGGATCCAGCATACTATGTGGTATGTGTATCATGTCCTACTCAGCTCTGCACCACTCTACTCTACGCCACTGCACTCTATGCCATGCCACTCTATTATAAATCACATGAGTCGCATGAGGCGTTCTCCAGAAGGTTATCACTTACCTTCACCAATTCAATATTTACCTGCACAGATCGGCTCAACTAATCAGTCTCTTTGAAATAGAATTTTGTATGCTTGTAAACTGAAAACCATGGAAACATCATGAACTGCCGGTGTTGGTGGCTCAGTTGACTAATGACTCCAGTGCAGGGATCTATGTTTGACCTCATGGTGACAGTCTCAAATCTTTGCAAGCTTTCATTTTTTTAAAGTTGATAAAATAATTACCATTGAGCTGGGTAACAATAAACATCTGTTATTCGCTGTATTCTGGGTGAACATGTGCATTACGAATACACGTTATGTTAAGAGAGCATGGATTCTGGCTATTATCCAATGAGGGAGAGCTTTCTGTAGAGCAGGAGTCTCCACCATTTTCTATATTGAGAGCTATTTCTGCTCAATGAAAATGATCCTGAGCTACTAACAGGTTTTTTCACTGTACAATAGGGACCAAATCTGTTAATATTACAGTAGTGACCACCCCATGTAGGATTATCAGTAGTGACTAACCAAACGTTTCAGACAAGGGGCCTGATAAAATATTTGGCGGGAGGCTCATCCTCTGCCAGGGCGACGGAGTAAATTACTCCATCACCCTGATGCATCCACCAAATTTTGAATGTTTGCTGGCCCCGCAGACATTTCCAGCATTGACAAGAACCACCATCATGAAGATTCCTGCCAATGCATTGTAAGTTTGACAGACGGCTCTGCCAACATGACGGAGCCATACGTTAAACTTATAATTTGCTTTTTATTTAAAAAAAAAAAAAAAAAAAAAGAAATTCCAAAGTGGGATTTTCTTTTTGAATCTAAAAAAACAAAGCCCACATCCTCCCATGGAGAGGGAGCATTGAGCACTTTTCAGTGACCCTTGCCACCAGGTTTTCCCTGGCAGTGGTGGGCATTGAAAAATGGCTGTATATTCGCCCATCTAAGTTAGGTGGGCGAACATTCAGCCAAACCTCCGACAGCCCTTACTCTGTTGGACCGTCACATGATTTTGACCATGGCAAAAAGTAGTCTCCGCCATCATCAAACTGTGTTCCATCCGCATTTAAATCGGGTCGGTGGACCATTATTTTGGTGGGGAGGGATCTCCATTGCGACAGGGGTTTCTCTCTACCAACATCTAAATCGGGCCCAAAGTTACCAGTAGAAATGGCAAGAAAAGTGTTATCAGTATGAGTAAATAAATAACAGTCAGAGTAGCACATATGCCCTCTGGCACAAAGGCCAAAACACAGCAATAGACCCCCAACACAGGTTGAATTGCAACTATCACTTTAAAATATATTTTAAAAGTGTAACCATTTGCCTTCATCACCATATCAGTATGTGAAAACGCACACAGTTTTCTATGAAGTACCTGTTTTAATTTTGTGGAAACAAATTCAATTTCCCAATGAAAAACTGTTTTTAAATGAAACGCCAGTTTTGCCTTCAATATACCAGTTTTCATAAGTATTAAATACATGGTCCCCAAACATCAGCTTGTACTCCAATGTACAAATGCATCACATTTATAGATTCTATTTCAAATGCCCAGGATAATTCTACAAGCCATGGATTATCACCATAACACCCAAGATGCCCATGATATGTCAATAATGCACACCATTCTATTAGGGCCGCCATTTCGTCAATGCTTGATATCACAATGGCTAGGACGCCAACAGTACTTTAGTGATTGCCTTTACTATGCCAGGAATGGCCACCATTATATAAGAGATAGCCAAAATTAGGTCAGTCACGCTCACAATCTGCCAATAATGGCTGCCAGTATGAAATAACTTGACCAAGAAAGGTAAAAAATGTGAAGAATGACCATCCTTATGGGGAGGGCACTATTAAGCCTGGAATGGACATAATTGTGTCGGAGATGAACCCATACACACACACACACACACACACACACACACACACACACACACACACACAAACAGATGCATACACACTTAAACAAATACACACACCTACGCACAGACTATATCCCTCCTTCTGAAAGAAGTGAGGGTCTTAATTGTCTCAGCTCTGGATTCAGCCTCTACTCTCTTCAGCTCCGGAACTAATCACGGTTTCATACACTTTCTCTCTATAGTACCCCACTTCAGTGACTTCAATTGGGCTCCTTAGCTGGCTACTGCTGCCATTCTCTTTTCATTTACCACTGTTATAATCAAAGTGTGATTGGTGGAGTGGAGCCTACAACATGACCAATATCCTTTTGACTTATCAAGATTGAGTGGGGGACAGACGGTCCCATTGGCTGACACAGTGTGTGTTAATGTGATAGCAAACGGCCCAGACACTGGTTGGGCGGGCTGCTACTTTAGGGGTCTTGATCTTAGCAGGGCTATTTTCTTTTCTTTAATATATCATTTTATTGAGTTATCAAATCTTATAAGTGTAACAGCAGCACTGCATTCATATTTATCAAATCAAAGAAGAATTGTTCAGCAAATGCCAGAGTCGTTGTCTTATATACTGTATTCAGTGTAGGTAGTGGAATTGTATCAGTCTGAATCTTGTTGATATGATTGTCTGCTTTGGAACCATCAGTGCTGTTGTCCAGTTTTGGCTTCCAATCTACCTACATCTACCTCCAATGCCACTCTAAGTTTTTCGCAACTTGTGGGACGCATGCATCACTAAGGTTTTACCCACTGTTGATATCATCTTATTAGGCAGTCTTAGTAGTGTAGGTTTGGATTTTAGTGTTGGTTCCTAAATGTGCATAGAGCCTCTGCATGACATACTAGCTGAGCTTCACTTCTAAGAGCTACGTCTTTCTAAGGTGCTGGCAAGCTACCTGTATTTCCCGAGCTACTCTTTGGAGAACCTGCAGCTAAAGTAATAGGCATCCATTTAAAGTCAGCTGATTCATTGATGAAGATAGCATCTGGCAGGCTTCATAAGTTACATTCTTGCAGGCGAGGTAGTCAAAGAGGAAGCATGCCTAGCAGGTAACCTCATGACAAAGACTAGTCGGAATGTGAGGGCCTAATTCTGGCAGACTAGGACAGATCGGGTTAATGCAGTCTCTACTACCCAATGTACAGCAGAAGTCTGTAAAAAAGGTTAGTTGCCTCATGAGAAGGGTGACAGAACTACATTCAAAGCACCAGAGAGACACACTTGCCAGATGTGGAGGTCTGCACCTGAATTAAAATAAGAGCTGTTGGAGGAAATTGTCAGGTCCATCATAAATCCTGCAAGCCTAGAAGGAGCTGCCTTATGGTGTTAAGACTGAAGGGGTCATTGAATCTGTTATATCTTTTTGATAAGCAATTTTATTACTTTTCATGTTCAACAAAAGAAACAAAACATTTCTGCGACAAAACATATGAACCTGTTATGTTTACCTCCTTTTCTTACAGAAAAAGTTATGTGAGGTAATTAATGGTGCACAAAACTTAACATTTGTTTTTAGCTCTTCTATAAGAGTGATTAATAATTTAAGTAATATTTTACATCATATTCATATATCTAGAATAATTTAATAAATGAAACATATCACAACCATCTCTAAGAGTTGCATTAATAATGTACAAACAAAAATAAGGTGGAACATGAAAGCATTTGAGGCCACCATCATAAAATTAAATTTGGCAGGCAGATGTCATATGTGCCTGTATGCACTCGAATCTAATGGCACCTTGAAGCTTATGAATTAAGAAGTGCAATACATGTATAAACCTCCCTATTAATTTAATGCCGCATATACTTCATTTTGGGAGGCAATACTTACTGCTCAGAATCAACAACCAATTACTTATATTGTTTGAAAAATGTATCAAAACTTATTGGCCATTTAATAATCTTAATCACATGTACCTTTATGTTGCTGGTGATATTGGTCAGGATGAGGATTCGCCTTCCAGCCACCAAAGAAAACGACTAGGAAGAGAAGGGAACCATCAGTTACCACAGCTACTACACCTCCTACCACCACAACACCTCAAGGGTCCACTGTAGGAAGTTCTGCCACAGTAACTATTACCACCTCTGCAGCTACTGTTGCATTGCATCATCAACTGCAACCACCACTGAAGCAATGACGGAGAGCTAGGTGACAGAACAAATTACTGAGCATGGTTCTCCACAGCATGAACCTTGGGACACAGAATATGAGGATGGTTGTGACACTTATCATGGAGAACATCCTGAGTCCCTGCACTCAGTTGATATCTTGCAAGGGAGTTGGTGGGCTTAGTCCAGAGGCTGGAGGCTCTGCAGAGTGGAAAAGAGAGCCTTATAGTGAACTCAAATGCCTCTGCATTGGGTGTGTTACCTTATATAATGGACTCACTGTAGGATGTTCTGACTTTGCAAAGCTAAGAGGCAGGAGATGCAGTATGTCACAGAATACAATTGTGGTATGAACAAAGGGCAAGACAAAGCCAATTCATTTTTCAAATGCAGGCAGAAAGGGCAAACAAGCATGCCTTCAATAGTGGGGTTGCAGCACAAAGAAAGTATACAAGCTAAATAAGTGGGACAACTATAATTTACAGATATCGTACACCAGCTAGCCCAGAATGAGCTTTCCCATACAAAAGCTATCCAGTCGCTCGGCTGGAAACACTTTTGATACTGTCAGTCCTCACCCATCAGAGGCACTGATTATGAGTGGGTTGGTGTTTTCCAACCCCTACATAAACTCCTGTTTGTGTATGGTTCATAATCTCAAGTTGGTGGTGTTTACTGCATCCAGTAATTACTGGGTGCTCTAAATACCTTACTCTTCGTTGAATTTCAGCAGGTAAAACCTGCTGAAATTCAACAGAGAAAAAGAGGACAGTTTTTTCTTGCCTAATGCACCAAAAATATGCATGTAATTCCCCCAAAACCCAGAATAGGTGCTATTTTCGCACTCAAGAAATTCCAAACCTGCAGCGTCTAATTTTACTGGGTGTGGTAAAAAGCAACTGCTCATCGACACACTCTGAATTAGGCCAGAGCAGCACAACACCTTCCCCACCTATGTCAACATCATTAACTTTCCAGTTTTTGGAGCCACCTTGAGGAGAGGGTGGAGGATACTGCGGGCCATGTGCAACTAAACAATATCCATATTGTTGGCATACCAGAAGGGGCTGAGGGCACTTCAATGGAGGTATTCCTGACCACTTGGCCTAAATCCTTGGTCCCTACAGGCAAATTACTGAGGGGCTTTCTTGTGCCCTATCATTACTTGACTTCTAAATTGCCTGGATTGCGGCAACATCCTTAGGTCTGCCCACTTTATGGAGACCCTGACCTATGAGGACAGGCATATCTCTATCTTGCCAGACTTTACCAGGTTGGTTCTGCAGCAGTGCCATTTCTTTCTCTCTGTCAAGCAGAAATTACGCACCATGCAGCTAGACTACATCTTGATGTTCCCAGCTAAGCTTTATGTGAAGTTTCAAAACAAGGGTTTCTTCGTTGAGACTCTAGAGGCTGCCTGGAAATGGGTGGAGGAGCGTAGGGTATTGCCATGCCCTGGAGATGGTGTGCATTGTGACAACTCAGATGGTACCCAGCCTCCCCTCTCCTTTGGGGTGCGACCGAGGGCCTGACTGTCAACAGCAGCAACTCTAACGGATACTGTGTTTATATCATGAAAACTGAGGTTTACAGCAAACTGATTACCATCGGAGGGCAATCATCTTTCATGTTCTTTACTGTGCCTGAAGTCTTTTATCGTGCTGCCAGGAAACACATATTGTTTCTATCTTGGGGATTGGGCTCTTGGTCTTGCTGACTCGTTCTCCTACACCCCTTTTGAGTTCAGAGGAGGGGTGTTGATTTTCTGTCTCTTACATGTGTAAGTTGGGAGTTACTGTGTGACAAATCCTTCAGGGGAGGAACTTAAGGGAGAGGTAATTTGGGGGGGGGGGGGCGGTTAGGAATGTTTTTCACTGTTTTTGACATTTGTTTCTAGTTTTTGGCTCTTGCTTTTGGGATTGAGATAATGCCATTGTGATGGATGCCCTCACACAGTCCCCTACAGATCATATACTTGGACCATTCGCCCCACAGATGGTAGAGTTAGAGGGGGGACTGAAGGGATGCACTATAAGCATGCACACCAGATGGCCATCTCCTCTAATGTTATTTTTCATATTTGGACACAATACACACACCACAAACTATGCAGAATCCACGTCAAGCCCAATATAGTATATTTTCATGGCACATGAATGGCCCTAATGATGGGGTCAAGAGAGGGGCAGTCCTGACCTAGGCTAAGCGACACAGCTCAGACACCTCGCTTCTACAAGTGTTGCACCTTCTGGTTACCAGGTGTACGTTCCTGGGCAAATTTGGATACATATGGGTTTTCCATGTTAGGTTCACCAGGTCCTTCTCGGGGGAGGGGGTGGGGGGGGGTTCGCCTCCCTCCTTAAAAAGCTGCTACCTCTCACATTTATCATGGTGCGATCGGACTCCTTGGGTATATATATGGTGAAAAGGGATGCCCTGGAGGGTACTTACAGGACACTTATTAGCCTTTATATCCTGCCCGGGCTGTTTGGTGGGACGCTTGATCGTGTATCAGTTTGATCTTGGGCTTACCCTTGGGGGTGGTTATCATTGGCCGGGGTTTAATATAGTAATGGACCTGACCTTAGATGTGCTTAGTATGGCACACACAGGCAGGAGATACTCATTATCTGGTTTTGAGTCATTACTGGGCCTAATAGACACCTGGTACAGATGGCACATGATGACTAGGCAACACACACACTGCTCAGCTGTGCGCCGTACACTCTCCTTCATTGACTACAATTTCAAGCCTGCTAGTAAGACTACCATTCTTTTGCAGGTGTGGATTCTGCCCCAGTGTCTCTCTGATCACTCCTGGTGAAAATCCGGCTCACTAGTCAGTTGGGGGGACGGCCGGGGGGCTGGAGACTCAATGCCTGGAGGCTTTCGGACCTTCAGCTGGTGGACCAACTGCTGGAAGGTGTAGAAGAATATTTTCGGCTCAATGAGGGCTCTGTTACTTCCCAGGTTGTTCTTTTTGAGGCTTTTAAGGCTGTTGTCAGGGGACAGGCATTGCCATACTGTAAAGGCAGTGGAAAGGGACAAGAATACAGTGTTCCTGGAGAGCCAGGTGCAGGTGGATACTTTCAAGAACATCATCTGGGGACAGCTTGAGGCTGTCATGGAAACTCTACATAGAAAGCGTCTGGCCACGGCCACATATGCTGAGATCGCAACATAGAATATATGAATAGGGGATAATGTGGGCAAAACCCTGTTATGGCTAGCCCATAAGGACGAGGAATCGAGCATTGTTCCAATACAGGAAGCGGGGGACATGGTGTCACAGGAGTGACGATCATTGCAGATTCTTTTGCACAGTACTATGAGGCACTGACCTTCCACACTCCCGCTGTGATCGAGCATGAGTGTCCGATTGTGGATGACCTGCCAGTGCGGTCCTGTTGGCTGCAAATAGTGAGGTCTTCAATCTGCCTGTTCTTGCCAGGGAGCTTCAGCAGGCAATTTCGGTCATGCCCTCGGGTATTGCACCAGGACCCAATGGATTGGAGTTGCCCAGTGGATTCCTGTGCTTTATAATGGCCCATCTCGCTTATTAACGCAGAACTGAAGTTTGTAGCTAAGGTCATGGTCACTAGGTTGCTGGGTAAAATCTGCACACTAGTCCACCGTGACCAAAACTGCTTTATGCCAGGCAGAAGCACCCGACACTGGCTCAAGTGCTTACAAATGGTAAACTTGGGTGACTTACAGGGTGAGGCTGCATTGATGTCGATAGACTTCCACAAGGCCTTAAACATGGTACACTGGACGTTTATGCACAGTGTGTTGCACAGAATGGCCTTCGGCTCACATTTCTTAGACTACATCAAGATGTTATATTCCTCCCTGTGAGATCAAGTCTGTGTCAGCGGTGCCCTTTCAGTGCCCTGACCATTGGTCAGGGGATACATCAGAGGTGCCCTCCAACACCCCTGTTGTTCACACTGGTGGTGGAACATCTGGTGGAGTCGATTCACCAGGATGCAGAGGCATGTGGGGTTTTCAATGGCATGACTATACTGAAGACCGAATTTGCTATTGTATATACAAGGCACAGTTCCCAAGGCGTTCTGAATCCTGCACACTTACAGTGAGGCTTCAGGGCTCATGGTTAACTGGGGCAAGTCGGTGTCATGCCCCTAACAGGAGGTGCATCTAGTGTGGTACACATCCCGCAGCCAAGAGTACTCATGACGCATTAGAAAAATGAAAGCATTATGACCACCCAGGATGTCAGTCTAAACCAGGGACTCAACATTGCCCCCTTAGTAGACGGAACCAGAAGGAACATTGAGGGCTGGGCCACTTAGCTGCTCCTTATAATGGGATGTGGCGTCCTCTTTAAAATGATGGATACTCCTTGATTTCTGTATGTTCTTCAGAACTATCCATATTCCCTCCTCCTGCTGTTCTTTCGGTCCCAACATACCATGCTCACTCAGTTTCTAAGGCAGGAGCCATCCTGAGGGTTTCCTTTGCTAAATATATGCAGACGCCCTTCAATGCCCGAGGATTCCTGGCCTCCTATGACCTCCATAGGAGTCAGCTCTTTCTGTTTCTGCTACTTAGGCATGCCTTAGATAGCCAAGAAGATGCCTTGGTGGACGTCCCTGTGTTTCACTCACTGGAGGCACAAATAACAATGACACAAACTGAAAGTAAGGGTATTTCTTGGGTGTACAGATCCCTAGTCATTAACTTCCAGGACCTCTTTCAAAGCCTGTGGGCGAGATGGGTTACTGTCAACGGCAGATAGTGCGGGCCGCCATCTGCCACTTTCTGCAGAGGAGCTTCAGTGGGCAATTGTTTATATATCTTTGGTAGCTTCAATAGATTTTCTCTTGACTCTAGATCCAAAAGGTGCCTGCTTCCATTTTGCTATTCATCTAGACCAAAGAGAGCTTCTTGAGGTTTGCAGTGGGCTCCAAACATTATAATTTTTCTACCCTTCAGTCTTGGGTCCACTTCTCGAGTCTTCACCAAGGTGTTGAGGGTGGCTTCTGTGCAAATCGAGGGGGTTGAAATATTCCTTTATCTAGATGACTGGCTCTGAAACCCAGAAGGTTTGCTGTTGTCTAAATGAGCTGGGGGTTCTACCGCATATAGAGTACTATCTTACATATTATCAGCTCATGCCCACCAGTTCATCAGAGACCTGTTCAAGACTAACTGGGCTCTCTCTTTCTACCAGTGGATATATGACTGCATCTTCATTCCAAACGAGAATCTTACTAGACATTCCTTCGGCGTCCACCAGGAAATGGTTGAGGGTTCAGAGACTCATTGACTCAATGCAGTGTAGGACGTGCTTACCATTCTACATTAGCTCCATGCAATACAGTAATACAAAGCTCATGTGCATGTCTTCAGAGCAGAGGAGGATGGTTGGGTACACATTGTCTGGACACTGCCTAGATGTCAAATTCCTACTTACGTTTCCGCAGGAACGCCATGCAAAAAATGAAAGGTCCTAACCTCCCCTGGCCACGTATCGTGCCCAACTGTGTCAAAGCAGCAAGAGTAGAACAGGGGAAGAAGGGAAAACAGGGAAGGAAAAAGAAGTGTCCCACAATGTTCCCCACTCTTGGACAGGACCAGGCAGCCAGGAGAAATCTCTGTCAAACAAAGACAGAAAGTGTGAGTATGTACTGAGATGCCAAATCTAAAAGGTAATACAGAAAACTATGTGTGACTCTAAAGTACCTGAATAATTCCATTTTTCCACTGAGTACTGACAGCTTGTTCGAGTGGGGTGTAGACTCTTGTCTGTAGAAAGCGAAAGGGAGAGCGTAACTAAGGAATACAATGAAGTTATGAAAGAAAAGATAAAAGGAAAGCACACTGAGACCCACCTATGAACTAACAGTAATGACCCACGAAGACAGGCCTTCTTCTTAAAGAACTGAATCCTAAACAATTATCTAATTTATTGTTCGTGTAAATGAGCGATTCATCTCTACTAATTCCACCTTAAACATCAGGTAGAACTAACAAGGTATTCCTTGTGGCTTTCAGGAATAACTTTATGAAAATAAAAGAAAAAGACAGGAAAAATCAAATCTCCATGGACTTAGGATCCCAATCAGGTAAGTATTAGGCAGACATATACACTATATGCATGAGCAGCGCAAACAGCTCTGTTACCGTAGAGTAGATTAATGGCTGTTTCTCTTTTTTTTTTTTTTTCTGTTATTTCTTTGTGGTGGAACTGGGGCCTCTCCAAACCACTGTGAGGCGGGAGCCAAGGACCAGGATGGACAGAAATGCGCCAGAAGAACCATCGAGACCCCAGGACGCCGAGAACAGAAGGCGCAATGTGGACAGAAGCAGGCCCGCCACACCAGGACGCTGCGATGAGAACGGGAGCAGGAACACAGCAGCCCGACGAGGGACTGGAAGAATGGCAGGTGAGTAACCCGGAAGCACAGGAGAGTGTGACCGGAAGCGAACAGAGCTGATCCCGAACACTGGAACGCGAAGCATTCCAATAGGGGATCCGAGGAGCACTACGCTCCTCTGCCGGTGTCCGCGCATGTGCGGCAGCGGGACCAGCATTCATGATAGTTTTCTGGTGCCCGCGCGTTATGCACGTGGGACTGGCATTCCCGACACTGGACAGAACCCTTGCATCTTAGAAAGATGTGTTTCATGAAAATCCAGAGTGAAACAAGAACTACATGAACCCATAGGCCTTTTGCGATACTTGCCAAAGGTGAAGGCCATCTTGAAGCACAGATTATAAGGTCCTTGTAATCCAAAGAGGCCTTGCTAGGCAATTGTGATATATAGTTGCTGCTGCCTGGACTTGTTGTTACTGTTATCTGTTGTTTTGTAAAGTCGACATTAACAACAGGGACCAGAGAAGTATCTTGCAAACAATAGAGTTGAACTTGGTTGCTTACAAATAATCATCCACAGGGATCACAAATGGTATATCATTTGTTTGTTTCACAAGGAATCCACCCATAGGCTTATGAACTTTGTTCCTCTCTTTACTCCACAAAGAATCAACAGTGTAGGTTATGAACTTTTGCTAACTCCAGTGGAAGTGGAAGTATATTCGCACAGAAGTATTGTTGTATGGTATGCTTATATTGTTATATGGGGTTATATTGCCCTAAGACACATTGTCGACATTGCTAAGTTAGCATGAGTTTTGCTTGCCCTATGCTGCTGCTTTTGCGCACGCCTCTGCTAAGCGTTTGTTTTCGCGACACTTTGCCTCTGCCCTGTACATGATAACAGATTGTTTTTCACGTTTCAGCCTTCCCTTCAATTCTGTCTGAGCATAATGTGCAAGGTCGGTCAACAATGTCTCTTGTTATTCTGTTCTGGTCAGTCCCTATTACCTAGACAAAACATGTAACCAACAGCTGCAATGCGGAAGAATCGTGCTTTGATATAACGTTGTTGCATGTTTTTGAAACACTCTCGAAGAAAGCCGTTCCATGGAGCGGAGCGCTGCTGTTCCTATGATGTAAACCCTTGGGTTTAGGCTTTCAGGTAGGGGTCTGCTAATAACGCCTAGAGATCTTCTGTTATATAAAATAACTTCTTACTGCCTTGGGGAGGGTGATTAGGCCCAGTTATTTAGCCTTTTCACAGTCTTTATAAAATGACGACTCCTTTTGTATTCTATGGTATTGTAACAATGCTAATGATTCTTGCTTTATGCATTTTGCTGCTAGTTGTGGTTTGCATACTGTATCATGGATCACTATAGTCAAAATAAACATTTTGAACTTATTTAGTGACTGATTATTTTTATTGTGGACTAGTACGTGAGAGTGAAAGAGTGTCTTGTTCCCGCGACTCTGAGGTGAGTCGGGAGTGCTCGTGTTCTGGGTTGTCTAAACATTCGTAGCTTCTTGATATATGTAGGAGACCGAATGAGACACTATTGCTAGTCGGTTGGGATTTTGGGTACTAAGGTGATAGGAGGTACACCCCTATTTACTGAGGTCCTGTTTTCTTGTGCATAGTTCTGTGTATGAGCAGAATCCCCGCAACATGGCGCCGCCAACGCTTGGTCTGGTTCTTATCTGCGAGACGCCTGAGTAGTGATCGTGCTGGTCCACAATACCCTCACTTCTGTTTCCGGAGACAGCTGTGACGGAGTAGCCTCCTATATTGACGTTTTTATAGGTTTATTTAAGCTTGCAGTTTTAAAAGGTATATCTTTTCTTATAACCCGTGTTTGCGCTGCCACTCTTTAAGTTGTTCTGCTGTCTTCTCTATAATGGCTGTAGTTGATATTCCGGCTCATAGCAGAGCCGCGCTGAGGGCGCACTTGACTCATTATGCGGTCCCTGATGCTGGGGCCGCGCTTATTTTTGTGGTGGAAGCCGATCCGGCTCACTAATTTGAAGTTTTTTACTCTTGGGTCACCTTTCCGGCGGTGGATGGCACTGATGATTTGTTTCACACGTATGCTGCCACTGCAATATCAGCCTTATAGAGCGCTTGAGATTCCGCTTACAGCTCGGCAACACCGTATTTGGTTTAATGGCGCCCTTCCTCACCCATTAACGATGGTCCGTTTAGGCCCTTTATCTATAGATGGGGCCACATGGCCCATTTTGGCTGGGTTTACCCCACACACCCACGTGCTTTTACAACTGCTACACTCGCAGAGCTCCGCGTCCTACATACATCGTTGGTACGCGTCTATAGAGCTGTAATACAGTACGTAACACGCACCGTCCAGGTGGGACCACCTGGCACTGCGGTGCAACCTGCGGGTCCTGGTGGCGTAACCATCAGTCCCGTTATTGTTAATTCTGTCATGGGCAAGCGCCCACAGAATAAGGATGAATTTCCTTATTGGCTTGCCGAGAAATTTGGACAGATAGAAGCTGTCTTTCCTAATACCACTCCTGTGGATAAACACAGGATCTTAACTATTAGTTTACCCAAAGACTTAGTTCCCGAATTGGCTGATTGTAACACCTGGGGCAGGGTGTTTGCAGAGGTATATTCTATGTGTTTCGGCACCCCCTCCATGACCGTACTCCCCTCTGTGATTAAACGCGTTCAAGATGAACATGGTGCAGAAGCGGCTGTTGAGCTGGGGATGAGACTGGTGGGAGTGTTCGACGTGGTTGCTGATATGATCCTTGCGAATGTCAAGGATGATGCCGTTAGCTTTCAAGTAGCAAACCGCTTAGAGGCGGTCACGGAGCCTGACAGACCACGAGAATTGCCAAAGATTATTGCAAAGGCTTACAAAACCATAGGCCGCAATAGTCTGGGAAATAAGCCTGCGTCTCAAATACAAAAGCAGTCTCAAATACAACAGAAAGCACAGCCTGACAAGGATGGGCGCCCTTTCTTTCCTAAAAAGAATTGGCAAAGAAATAAGAAACAGGGTTCCCAACAACAGAAACAGGGTTCCCAACAACAGAAACAGGGTTCACGTGCCAGTTCACTGGCCCCTGATACGTCTGAACGTACTTATGACTTGCGCGATCGCGCTAAAATTAAGTCTCCAGAAAGATTTCAGGTTCCTGACCAGCGTTCTCCTCGTTCTTTACAGGAAACATCAGGCTCACAAGTCGGTGGAGGGGATCGCCAGGATCGGGGTAAAAGTCAACCTGCGTCACAACTTCGTGAACAGCCTCGACAGTTTGAAGTCAAGGACAGGCAGGGTGACTCCGCACGACCCCGTCCTCCTTTTCAAAAGAAAAAGGTTGCCGCTTTAACAGCGAGATATGCCACAGATGGTGAGGACGCGACTCCTGGATCAGACTTGGGCGGTGACTCTGCTCGACAGCGCAGCGGAAGTTACCATAGTCAGGGAGGCTCTACGTCCCCGTCTGGATGTGACAGCAACTGACAAATTTGTTACCATTGAGACTGCAGATACCCGGGTTGCCCCCCCCGGATAGACTACACGAAGTCCTTTTCCAAATTGAAGGTGATATACTGCGTCCCATTAATGTTGTGTTCTGGGAGAATCTAACCGCTACATATGACATTTTATTGGCGGAGAAGGATTGGCTTCCTCCCTTTGTGTTATCCGCTTCTCGGGGGAAGATGTGATACTTCTGAGTTTTTCACGTTGTGTCCCTGAGGAACAAGCGCAGGCTTTCGCGGAGGAATGGGCTTTGGCCTTAGCCCCAGCGGTGTATCGCAATCAGGTGGGTTGGGACGTTGATTCGCCGGCTCGTAAAATACCATTGCGCTCTATGCCACAACCTCAACCTCAATATCCCATCAAACGTGAAGCGAAAGCTTCGGTTTGTGACATTCTAAGACAATTAGAGTATCAGGGGGTCATTGAGTCATGTGTATCACCTATGAATAATCCTCTCTTTACTGTCCCTAAACCTGATGGTACTTTTCGGATTGTATTGGATTATAGAAATTTGAACAGCCATTTCCGCACCTTTGCGGTGCAAAACACACACAGTTCAGCGCTGGTGAATAATATTGTTCGTAAAAAATACAAAACAACACTTGACATTTCCAATGGTTTCTACAGTCACAATCTAGACCGTGCGAGTGGTGACCTGACAGCATTCAGTGCCGTCGGAAATCAGAAAAAATTCTCAAGATTGCCAATGGGCTACAAGAATAGCCCCTGTGCTTTTGCGGCACGCATTGTGTCTTTGTTGCATGACATTGACCCTGAGGCCTTGTCGTATGTTGATGACATCTATTTGACTGACGACGACCTCGCCCTGCATCTTGACCGAGTCGACCACATAATATTGTCTTTTGCTGACTACGGTTACAAATTTTATTTTGCAAAGTCACACATTGCGCATCTGGCAGTGCTCTTTTTGGGCTACGGGCTCAATAATGAGGGAAAGGGTCTAGCACCTCACTTCCTAGAGAAATGTGCACATTTGCAACCACCTTCTTCTTTGAAAAAGTTACAGTCCCTGCTGGGTTTTTTGAACTTCGGGAGGACTTACATTCCCGATTATGCCCAGCGTATCAAACTGCTTTATGCGTTGATACAACCTAAGTTCTCTTCTGCCAGCTGGCTTCCGGAACATACTTCCATTCTGCAGTCTTTGCAGGCGGATTTGCTTGCGACTAACTTCTTAATGACTCGTGATAACACCACCAACCTGGTAATACGTATCGTTTCTGGCGCAGTGGGTTTCACGTACTTAACGTTCAATGAAGGAGACACAGTACCTATTGCATACAAATCACACTTGTACACTGCGGCTGAAATGCGTTTTTCCTCTGTAGAAAAAATCTTAACGGCAGTGCAGATGGCGATTCTAAAGGAACGCTCACTGGCGCAGGGCAAACGCATTCTTATGGTCACTCCCTTCCCTGCTTTGGAAGCGGTGACTAAAGCTAGTGTGCCTAACTCTAAAGCATTGCACCCACATTGGATTCAGTGGGCTACTTCTTTGACGTCTTCGGATATCACATTTGTCTTTGATCCATCTCTTCAGACTCAGGAGTTTTTGCAGTATGAATTTGTTCATCCTCCTCCTTTGTCCCTTCTTCCTCTGTGTGAATACAAATGCATCATTTATACCGATGGCTCGGCGCAACCGGCCACGGGTTCCAAACATGCTTATTCAGCGGCTTGTGCTATTGTGGCTGGCTCCATTGAAGATGGAGAGTTTGTGTCATCCATTGTGCACACACAGGCACTAGGAGACTGCACGGCGCAATTGGCCGAGCTGCGTGCTCTTGTTCTAGCTCTAGAGTTTGCTGATCCTCTTGTGAATACTCTTATTGTGTGCGATTCTTACTATTGTGTCCAGTCGTTCAATGACAACTTATTCTTTTGGTCTCAAAATGATTACCGCGATTCTAGGGGCAGCGCAATTAAGCATAAAACGCTTTGGGTTCGAGTTGCAGATCTTAAACAACGTCTGCCTCTCACACATGTTATTCACACTCTTGGCCACCAGCGTATCGGAACACACGCTCTTGGTAATTCTCTGGCCGATGAAGCGGCCAAGTCTGCAGTAGCCACGTGTTCCGTAGCAGCAGTTACAAGATCTATGACTAAGGTTGATAATGAAATTCTGGCAGCGGTTGCTGCAACTAGGGAGGGAGGTAATTATCCTGCGGGTTTCCCTTCTAAATACTCTTATCATGTAACTCCAGAACAGGTTCCTTATGCTACCATTCCTTCAGTTGGGGATCGGCTGATTCCCAACTCTGACCGCAGACAAGCTTTGATCCAGGCCGCACACGAAGGCATTGCTTCGGCACATGCTGGTGTGTCGGCAACTGTCTCTATTCTTCAGCAACGTTACTGGTGGCGTGATTTATATAAACAGACTCGTAACTATGTTCTTTGCTGTGATGTTTGTCAACAAATCAAGCCTTCTACAGTCCCACGTCCGCCACAAACACAGCTGTGTATTTCTAATAGACCTTTTGGCTGTGTCTATCTTGATCACTGCGGTCCTCTTTCTTCTGATACTGCGTACAAGTATATCTTGGTTGCGGTTGATTCGTGCACTCGATTCCTGTGGGTATGGCCACAATGTAGTGCTGACGCTCGAAATGTCATCAGGGATTTGCGTGTCTTTGTCGGGATGTTTGCCTGTGGTACCTTCCATTCTGACCAAGGTCCAGCGTTTGCCTCTAAGGCTTACAAGGATGCAATTAAGTCGTTGGGGGTACAGGTGCAGTTTTCGTCTCCATACAGGCCTGAGGGCAATTCAGTTGTGGAGCGAATGAACCGTGACTTAAAGCAATCCTTGACAGCTAGAGTCTTAGGTACTGGCAGGGACTGGCTGTCCCACTTGTATGGGGTCCAACGTGCATTAAATAATCTCCCTAGAAGATCTCTGGGTGGGCGGACCCCTTACGAAATGCTCTTTGGCTTTCACATGTTTGTTCCTGACCTTGATGGTCTGGACATTGTGGCGGCTGCCTCTAAGTTTGACGTAGATAATCATTCTGCTATGTTACAGGATCTACAAAAGTCCCGTGATACTCTGGCAACTGAGCATTTACCATCTTCGCCTGCTGATGCACAACTGATTCCTGTTACCGGTTGGCTTCCTAAAGTTGGAGATCTAGTGCGGGAGAAGATTGAAAACAAAAAAGAATTTGGTCCCTCTTATCGTGCTCCGGTTTCTGTACTTGGACTGAAGGGTACTCGTACTGTCATTCTACCACCATTGCCAGGTCGCAAAGACAACAGATACATCTCAGTGGACAATGTCAAGTTACACCGTGTGGCCGATTCTGAATAGTGTGACACCTGCAGTTTCGTGCAACGCAATATCCTTAGCACCATTAACTTTGTCATCATCTGCTGCCACACAGATGTCTGCTCATTTGATGGACACTGTAATTGATCTTCAGCCTATGCGACAATCATCTTCTGCGATGGATCTTGTGTGTCCTTTTCCGGCTACTGATTCCGTGGGTGTGATACCATCTAGCCCAAGTGTACGACTGGAGGATTCAACGCTTTGACCTTTGCTTCCAAGTCCAGTGAGTGCCTGTGAAGGGGGTCCGGCACACCTTTCTTCTGCCTCGTCCTCCTCATCATCTAGTTTGCCTGATGCACCTAAGTCTAAGTTGCGTATCTTTTTCTCCTGGTTCAAAAAGACATACTTCATTCCCCCATGGACCTACATTTGGTTGGTGCTTATCCTGATATTTCTTTTCATGACAATTGGATTTGTGACAGTGTTCTTTTTGCTTATAAATGGCCATTATCTCCCTGAACGCTCTGCAGTGAAAATGGTCGATGAAACTTTGGCTCCTCACACATCGTCCCATATCATGAAACGTGACAAATCTTTTGTGAATATTTCGCTTTGTGCGCGTCTGCTGAAATCCTACTGAAATGGCAGCAAAAGTATCGTTATGAGAGTTTGTTTTAAGTGGGATAGTCAAACTCCGGTCCGTATTTTAGGTAGTGCACCATGATACGTGATGGAACACCTGGGGGAGGTAGTGTTGATAAAAGGCAGCGAAAGTTGAAAATGGTGCAAAGCAGTTAACACTGAGAGCAAAAGGTGAGCGGGGGCACACCTCAGAGAAACCGTGAGATGGCACGGGAAAGTCTTGAAAAAAGTGGACTATAGTAACGTTCTTAAGCAGTCAATGAGCACTTGTCACGGTAAGCGGAGCACGGGGTTCTTTGTTTTATAGGAACAGTGATAAAATGAAGGGTATAGTGACAAACTGGGGGTCATAACGGACTTTAAAAGTTTTCATGTGGTGTTGAAATAGAGACAATATAAAAGGTTTCGGTGATAATTCATGAGCTCGCCAGCAGCATTGTAGGTTTAGATTTTATGTATATGTAATGAGGGAGCAATGTGATAGGTAAATTTAAGTCGGGTGTTGTAACCAATGCTTTGTGTTAGAAAAATAAGCGGCGCTGAACTGAGTAGTGTTTCATTGTTGAATCAGATTGAATTGAGAAAGGATGCTTTCAGCTTTGCCTGCCTTTTGTGTATTGTATCTTAAAAGTCTTATCTTACTGATGGTTGTTAATAATTTTTCCCTAGATAACCCCCGACGAAGGGTGGTCCTGAAATGCATTGGGTGTTTTCTAAATAAATCATGACTTGTGGAAACATTTCTCTCCTGTGTTTTTGTGGAAAAACGTGAATGAAGAAGTGAATGAATAAAATAAATTGAAGAAAATAAAGGACAAAAAAGAAGAAAATAATGGAGTAAACATGGATTAACAGAAGAGTTGAATATGAATTTGATTTATTGGATTCATTTGTAGGATACGGCTGTGCAGCTTGAATGGAGTCACAATTGGCTCCTCCCTGTTTTGTCTAATAATTGCAGTGCAATCGGGCGGAGCGCGGAGCAAGCGTGCACGCAGACAAAAGGTTGAATTGGTGAATTCATATGGAGCAAGTTAAAACTGAATAACACAGGTGTGCATCTCACCACCACTGTTTTCTTTCAGACTAAGCCTGATCCTCGTTATCCACCTCATCATTCTGTGAGTACATACTCGGTAGGTAAATTGTGCCAGCAGTGGCTGGAACACTCTACCTTTGCATCTGTCAAACAGCACCTTTCAATCCTATCGAACGATATAGATTTGGCTGATTTTCTCCTAGGCCCACGTAATCCAAGGGCCAAGCGATTTCTTTATGCCTCTTATAATGAAATTTGGAAACTTTCACAGATGGAAGCCGCCTTCCGTCTGCGTCAAATTGACCAGGCAAACTTGGAAAAAGTCCTTGCTGTAGTAGACAACAGCATTAATACGCTTTCTTCACGCATTTATACGTTAGACAATATTGTTTCTTCTGTAATAGATATTGTGCAAAGTGATGTTTCTGTGTTATATCATGGTCAGATTCAGTTAAGGTCGGTCATGCAATTTGCTTGGACGTTGCAGACACTGAAAATGGGTAAAGTGCCTTGGGATTATTTGAATGCCAGTGCTTTATTTTTGCCTTTTAACCTGACTGATAAACAGAAGTTTATGTCCATGAAAGATGCTGTATATATGCTGTTACATATTGAACAATTGGAGCCTTTGCCGTTCTCTGTAGCGGAAACGGACTCTGCTGTTTGGTTAATTCATGGCGTTATTACTTTACCCTTTTCACTTTTTCAATTTAAATCATGTATGCAACACTTTCCTGTTGGCCGCTTTGAACCGCTTGGCACTGCTTTTCTGCATGAATTATGGGTCCTGCCCTTTGCTTATCGGTGTTTGAGGGAGGATAAAGAAGTTTTCCTCACAGGGGAGGAGTGTGATTCAGTACTGGGTCACTCTCTTGTGTGCAAACACGTTAAGTTGCACGGTGAGGGTAACGTGTCAGCGCCCAATCTAGCTTGCTTTTTGAAAGGGACCCCAGTACCATCCATCACGCCTGTCTTTACATTGCTTACTAACGGCAGCTATCTCATTTTAAACAATCAAGACTGCTGTGGTTTGCGGGCGGGTGTCCCATACTTGGTAACTGTTTCACAGCGCGTAACTTGCTGTAGCAATGTCCTTTTCCCGCCCCTGCATGGGAGTTTAGATTCTTCCCTTTGGCCTTCCATTCCGACTTTGAAAACAGAGTTCAACAAGTTGAGCAGGCTCAAAGCCCTTTTATTCCAACAGGAGGTGGCCCTCACTTCCGCCCGTGAAACATTCAGACTGCAGGTGGCTCGGACCTCAAGTGAGATACAGTCGCTTCTTAACACTAACCTCCCACTTCATTTTGGGGAATTAATTCACCAAATATTTAATGCTTCTGATACGACAGGCCTTGCCCATTTTTTTAAATGTGTGGGATCTGGCCTGGTCTCTTCCTTTCAAACTATATGCGGGGTAATTCCGGCTTTTATTCATTCTATATTTTCCAGCGTCTTCGGAGGGTTCCCCTTAATATTGGCGCTCACAGCTGGTGTCCTGCTTCTCCTTCTTGTGTTTCGTAATGGCTGCTTACTTTGTGGTCTGCACAGGCCGGACCAGCTTCATCTGTACCGTCATCGCCTGTATGAGGCTTTTGGATGCTTGCCTTTAGCAACGCTTGGCGTCAGTTACAACTTGACACTCCGCTTTGCCTACTTTACTTGCGTGCAACCAGTGCTTAATTGCAAACGGTGTCATTTCTCCTGGGCGATGGAACTTTGCTTATCAAACACGTTTTGTCCAATCCCTGATTTCAGCCGGTTGATGGGTCCCTTAGAGGCTCATGACGTGGCTTGTTCTGTGGATGGTCCAATGACACGTGCAGCTTTACTTGGAATCTTGGATCAATGGGATCTGTGCGGCTGCGCAGACTTTCCTACAACGAAGTTTCATTGAATATCACGCAAGTCTGCCTTTTCTGATTTTGGATGCTCCTGTTTGTGAGGAACATGATTGTTCCTTCGACTTACTTAATTGGATATCTTCCCTTTTTTCCACCAATGACAATGATGAGCTATTGGAAGGAATTGCATTCCTTTGCACCCAAACCTTCATGGATTGACTACTTGGTTCGTCCCTGCTCCACTGTTTGGCATACAGACTCGTTTTTCAAGCTCAAAGTGCTGTTAGTTTTTTTTGGAACTTTCCCCTTTTCTTTTCTCCGATTTTTTTGTGTGGATTTTTTTTGAAAGTCCTATACCAATATTTTAAACAATGCCTGACTTTCGAACTCTGTTTTTGTTCTTCTATGTCCTACTGACTTACCAGGGGGAGGGTGTTATATGGGGTTATATGGCCCTAAGACACATTGTCGACATTGCTAAGTTAGCATGAGTTTTGCTTGCCCTATGCTGCTGCTTTTGCGCACGCCTCTGCTAAGCGTTTGTTTTCGCGACACTTTGCCTCTGCCCTGTACATGATAACAGATTTTTTTACGTTCTCAGCCTTCCCTTCAATTCTGTCTGAACATAATGTGCAAGGTCGGTCAACAATGTCTCTTGTTATTCTGTTCTGGTCAGTCCCTATTACCTAGACAAAACATGTAACCAACAGCTGCAATGCGGAAGAATCGTGCTTTGATATAATGTTGCTGCATGTTTTTGAAACACTCTCGAAGAAAGCCGTTCCATGGAGCTGAGCGCTGCTGTTCCTATAATGTAAACCCTTGGGTTTAGGCTTTCAGGTAGGGGTCTGCTAATAACGCCTAGAGATCTTCTGTTATATAAAATAACTTCTTACTGCCTTGGGGAGGGTGATTAGGCCCAGTTATTTAGCCTTTTCACAGTCTTTATAAAATGACGACTCCTTTTATATTCTATGGTATTGTAACAATGCTAATGATTCTTGCTTTATGCATTTTGCTGCTAGTTGTGGTTCGCATACTGTATCATGGATCACTATAGTCAAAATAAACATTTTGAACTTATTAAGTGACTCTGATTATTTTTATTGTGGACAAGTACGTGAGAGTGAAAGAGTGTCTTGTTCCCGCGACTCTGAGGTGAGTCGGGAGTGCTCGTGTTCTGGGTTGTCTAAACATTCGTAGCTTCTTGATATTTGTAGGAGACCGAATGAGACACTATTGCTAGTCGGTTGGGATTTTGGGTACTAAGGTGATAGGAGGTACACCCCTATTTACTGAGGTCCTGTTTTCTTGTGCATAGTTCTGTGTATGAGCAGAATCCCCGCAACAATATCAAAGTAGAAGTATTGGTGTATGGTATGCTGATATCGAAAATAGTTACAGGGTTAGAAACTACACGTGCAATACTAACAGATGCTTTCATTGGTAAAGAAGGTTATTGTAATCCTGATGGTTTTTCAGTTACTATATCAAAACGTAAACTGAGTTAGAGTTTGTGTATAGGTTACTCCAGTGCAAATGCAACGGAGTACCCTATCTGCCAAATTGATGGATCTCCACCCTATTTAGGGTCAGGAGGACCATTAGCTTTTTAGAGCTGGAGCCCCTGCTGGCTCTGTCAATGAAGAGCTTGAATTGAGTGGGCCCTTTCGAAGAAAGGGCATTACATCACCATTCCTCTTTAGGGTCGATAGTGTGATGTCCTTTCTTTCTGTCCATCACTGCCAGGTACAACTGATGGTGAAGGACAGAAAAAACTAATAATAACCCCCACGCTGAGAGAAACAACTCCCTGGGTGTGGGGACCATTAGTGTTTTGCTTTTTAATAACTGTTTTTGATAAACAAAAACTTTGCAAATGTTTGGCGGACAGCCATCAAACCGATGGTGGCCATACACCAAACCTTTTGTACCTTGACAGGAACCACCATCAGGTAATGTCTTCTGCCACCCTGACAGGGAGAGTGCCATCTGCCAAACTTTAAATTTGGCCTTAGTGATAGACCAAATCACTCAGAAGACTGGTTTAGTTTCAAGCTGTAATTGAGAGTGGCAATATAGAATGTCAGCTGGTAAATCGTAGGCAACACTTAAAATTAAAACATCAATGTTCAAACTATAGTTATTCTAAAACTTGCTTTGATCTTTAGATATCAATGTCTTGGTATGGCACATTAAGTCCATCTGTACAACGAGGCATGTGACCATATCCAATGTCTCTGTTTCTTTCTCTTGTCCCATTCCCCTCTCCTGAGGCCAATTGTATAACTCCACAGTTGTATTTTGAGTTTGGATGTGGGATTTGCAAAGTGTGTATCATATCCTCACTCTAGTTGTATCAGGATTTCCATAATAGTGTTCTGGGACTCATGGCTGCAACGTGACCTGACCCTCCTGGCAATAGTTCCTTGGCCCTGGTTTTACATGAAACCTCTATTAGCTGACCTTTAAGGTCACAAGATTATAAGGCCTTCATTCCAGAAACTGCTCCCAGCCTTTTACAGCACTCTGGCTTGGTAGTTGGTCCCAAAGCATCTCCAAAAGGGCATCTGTTAGGACGGCAATGTTCCTCTGCATGGTAACACAGATTTGAAACCCCAGCCTTGAGTAATCCAGCTGCATGATATCTGACTGACATCCAAACATGTTTACTTTGGCCTAGTGTGCACAACACTTCTAAATGCAAGCTGTGGCCTAGGTGAACCTGTAAGCTGTGAGGCCCAAATCTTGGCTCTGTGTTTTGGAAGGGAGCATCAAGGGTATCCTTGGACTGACAAGATACTAGTGTCTGTGTCCTGAGACATATACATCAAACGATGGTGGCAACATACTGTATGTTCTCGAATTGATAGCCATAAGCAGGCATTTTTCATTTTTTGGAAGATTGCGGTGTCTAGCGCTCCACTTGTGTAAAATTAACCTTTAATGTGTAGTGCCCAGACCCTGGGCTGACATCCAGACTGAATGTGCCAATGTACTGTTTATACATGGTGTCATTAAGTGGGCACCATGTTGAATGGGAGTATATGCTTTACCAGACTAGTGGGATCATTTTGCATAGCCGCCAGCACAACATAGCCCAAGATGGAGGTTGTGACTTAGCCTCCCAGACAAGTATTGCTGGCATGCCTGGGCTGGAGGAAATAGCTACAGACCCTGAAGTGTGAGACAGATAGAGGTAGAGCTACTTTAGGAATGTAGCAGTGACCAGTTGGTGGAGGGCATACAGATTTTCTCTCTCAGAGCATTGCCATCAAGGCTGACAGCACAATACGGGGAAGGTCAGCAAATCTTACGACCAAAAGGGCTGTTGAGAGCCATGTGCAGAGATTCACGGTTGATTGTTCTGCTGTATTGGGTGCTACAGATTGAGATATACCTCATTACTAACTACAGAGAGGAAACTCACCAGAGACAAAGACTATATCTGCTTCACCTATCTGGAAAACGACTGCAAAAGCAGGACCCAAACTTTGCCACTGCATTCGAGTTTTGCCATTAAGCAAGAAATCGGGTACTCTGCAGAGTACATGAAAAAATCTTGAGACTCAGGTCTGGGATCTTTTATAGCCAATCTCCCAAAGGTGAGGGGATATTGCCAGGTGCCTGTAATATTACTAAGAAGAGATGTTGGTCTGCCTGTGACCTTGAAGCTTCTGGTCTGCTGAGAGAGAGGAAGGAGAATCAGGATCTCTGCGAGGAGACAACGTCCAAAGAAGAAGAAATCCAGTTGTTGTACCCATGAGCTTAGAGCAGCATCAGAAGTCACAGGCTGCCAGGGGGCAGGTACCTGGCACTGATATGAGTAAGGAATGTGCCTCACAGTCTCCCCAACCTAACCTCAAGTTGCTTGTTCATCCCCCAAGAAGTGTGACCTCTGCTGTAATGATACACCTAGATGTTCTGTAGCTACGCATGGCTATTTGAAGTACATGCAGCTATAAATTACTGTGACCTGAGGCCCCAAACGCTCTGAGCAACTGTGACGTGAGACGCCACCAGTTACCACTACTTTGATCCTCCAGAAGACATCACTGCCACATACTGAAATGATTGGTGCTGACTCAACCCACTGGTGCGGTGTCGCCTCAATGTTCCTGCATACCAGTAGAGTTCCTAGGCAGGGAGGGGGGCACCAGAGAGCCAGCGATGAAGATGGCCACCTGAAACAAGAGCTCCGGCGGCCCTGGGCAAAATCTCTGCACCTGTGCCGCAATCTGCAACCATCCACGACACTTAGATTGGTGGGCAGCACCAGTGGGCCCATGTGAACACCGGGAGACCCTGTGTCCATGGCGGGGCATGAGATTGATGCGGTTGACCAGGCCTCGGGCTGTCCTGTGGGACAGCCTTCAAGAACCTTGCTTGCTTGTTCTCAGGTGGCTCCTAGACATTGGCACTGTTTGTGGAGCCTGCTTGTTGTCCGGACCCCGCTGCCTGTGACTGGGTTCCCCTGCGGGGGCATACCTGCCCGCCTTCCACCGCACGGCTGGCAGGGTCTTCCCCCTCCATTGATGAGGAGTGTGGATGGAAGTTGGAAGTCCTCTCTGTTCCTGCTCCCTGGGAGGAGGGAGCTGAGGTGGCACTTGGCGTGTGACCACCAACGCGAACTGTTTTGGCTGTGCCTGCTCCCCGTCCTGAGTGGCTGTTGTGGACTTCCATGTGGGTAAAGAGCGAGGCATGACGGGGGGCCGGAGCCTGTTGGGGACTTGCACCGTGGTCGAGGGCCGGCCTCCTGCTATATTGCAGTGACTCTGTGGCATCTGGAGGACCTGTGCAGTGTGGCCTGACAGTCGGGTGACCATTGACACCGCTTGAGCTCCCTGCTGCAGTCTGGCCATGGTGGGCTTGGGCTGCCGTGACGCACTCCTCTGCCAGCCTGCGCCAGGCCTAATGGGGCCATCTTTCCCAGTCCTGCGGCTTCCCTGTCCCCGCCACCCTCCTCGCTGTGCCCTGCATCCCGTGCCATGATATTTTGTCCACCTTGGAGGGACGCAGTGAGCTCTGCCTCTGCCCCCACGCCTCGCTTGTTGCTGGATGATTAAGCCGAGATAACCTGCGGGAAGTGATGTCCTCTTCCTCATGAATGGGCTGGACATCTGGACCACTACAGTAATAATCTCTATGCCTGCTCTATCTGAGCGAAGCATCCCCTCACCACACCAATGGGGGTTCTGTTGGTGTGAAAGTGACGCCAACTAACCTCAGGTACCTGTTCACCCCCCCTTGTTGGCTTGGTCGTGATATAGATTGATGGCCACCAGTTGCCGCCTGTTGGCCTTGTGTTGTTTGGGCTACCCCACAGTCTCGCTGGTGTTCTGCTCTATTGCCTGCAGTGCTGATCTGCCCCTGATTCTTCTTTGCAGGCACTGCTCACCATGGGCAAAACAGATCACAAACAAATAAACCAAACTCCAATTTGTCAAGCGGCAATCCAAGGTGCCTAGTGAACAATCAACTGTGGACTCACACGATCCAGCAGATCTCAATGTAACAGTAATGTTTAAAGAGCTTAGAGAGGGCTTGCACAGCATTGATGGCAAAATGGATTCTCTAACCCACGCCTTGATAGAATTCAAGAATGTGCAGATTGACATAACTCCAGATTAAGACAAGCTGAGGCTTGAATGTGTGAATTAGAAGACACTCAGCGAAAGCTGGATCGCAGCCTCATGGCATCCACTCGGGAACTGAAAGTCATCAAAGCTAAAAATGAAGCCCTGGAAGGCAAATCTCAACGTAATAATATAAGGGTATTGGGAGTGCCCAAATCTGCCACTGTTGCTAATGTAGAGAGGTTTGTCAAAGCTATCCTGGACACCTTATTTTTCCGCAGAAAATTCTCCAATGTTTTCATAGTTGAGAGGGTGCACTGTTCACTCACACCTGAACCGGGGCCAAACACACACCCAATTATAGCTCGCCTATTAAATTACAAGGATAAGTATCTCATATCGAGGCTGAGTAGGGATACCCCTGTTCTCCTGTGTGAGGGATCAAAAATATCTCCAGCAGTTCAGAAGGCCCAGAGATCCTTCCAAGAGGTAAAAAGATTCTTAGGTCGAAAGCGATAAAATTCTCCATGCTCTATAAAATACTCCGGCTAAGTGCCTAATCTCCGAGTACAGAAGTAAACCTCACTTCTTACTGTAGCCTGCCACTGCATTTGATTTTATCTAAGATCATATTTCCACTTGCGGAGCTGAGACCTCGGAGCCATCCAGACTGGCCTCTTCCCGAAGCAGGAGGCAAAGGGGACCTCTGCCCTCTGTGGTAATGACTGAATACTCACTTTTTTGACTTATCCATCTGATTATCCCCACAGATATGTCCCTTTGACTTTTCGCCACAGGATGCTTCCTCCACCTAAATTTAAATTTGCAACTGGGACACTTTGCACAAATCCTGCACGATGATTACACCTCTCCCTATTGCCTCGTGTCAGAAACTGCACACGTCATAGTCAATTTGAAATGTCTTCCATGGTTTTATCATCTTCAAGAGGCATCACAGGTGTATGGTGCATTACATGCCCCAACAATGAAAATCCTGGTGACTTGCTCAGGGCAATGCTGTGATCTTTTGGCTCCCCACCTCGTGGAGCGCAATCATTGTCCTTGGGTTCTTGAATTTTTCTGGTTTGTTTGTTAACCTTTCTGGTTTTGGTCACTATGCAGGGGACATTCGCCGACGTTTGGGGTTGGGGGGGGATGTGTTTTGGATTTATTGTTATTTGTTAATATTATGTTTCTTTAATATTTTTGCAGCTATTCACAGACACACATACGCACCATTTTCAAACCGCACTGTTTATTGTACTACTTGGGGTACGGTTCACACACTAAAATTTATCATAAAATAGATGTCGCCATGATCCAGGACACTCGCTGCTCACCAGTGGGAACTCCAGCGTTTGCCTCTTCGCGGGGTACATACCATTATTTTTCATCATTTTCCACTTACTCCCCAGGGGGTGGTCATCCTTATTCGAAAGGCAGCTAACTTCTCATTGATAGAACAAATTACAGACTCAGTGGGCAGACTAGTTGCACTAGCTGGCACATTAGATGGGTGTCGTCTTCTACTGGCCAACACCTATGGCCCAAACATTGACCACCCAGTCTTTTTTGATGAAGTTCTGTAGCCATGTGCCACATATCGGGAGTGGCCAACGATTTGGGGGGAGATTTCAACTTCCCTTTCCCCACAGTGCATGATAGATGTGCTTCCCCACATTATGCAACTTTATGACTTGATGGACGCGTGGAGAGCGCTTCATCCCATTCGAGCTGAACATACATTTTACTCCCCACTACATGATACTCTATCCCACCTGGACAAGTGGCTAATCTCGAGCACATTCATGCACAGATCAAACAGCATAGACATTCTCCATCACACCATATCTGACAATTCTCCGCTGAAACTATCCCTTTGTTCACTCAACCCTCACCTCAGTTATATAAATGGAGATTACAAGGCTCAGAGCTGCGCAACAATGTCTTCCACATCAAGGTTAGTGCCGCCATCTAGAATATTTCTGACTGAACGACAAGACTGTGAAAGACAGTGCAATGCTTTGGGAGGCTTTCAAGGCCTACATTTGTGGCATCTGTATATCCAAGAGTTCTGGGGTTCTCAAATCTATTTGAAGTCCCCTCACTTGGCTAAAGTCCCAACTTAAGACACCTGGGAACTGGCCACTCCGCCCCTAGAGATAAGGCTCTCTTAGCTCAGTTGCAGATGATGTTACAGCAATATAGGGAGGAGGTGGAATGGGAAGTCCTTTACCTGGGGCGGGGTTCCTGCTTGAGGGCATTCAGGAAGGGTGACAGCATGGGTAAAACACTTGCCTGGATCACTAACTGTTATAGTGGATATGAGCGAATCACTACCATCAGTTGCAAAGGGGGAGGGGGGGCACTTCTGACGCCATCTCTATACTGAATGAGTACAAGCTATTCTATGAACGTCTTTATGCCCACAGACCTCACAGAGACTATGACGATATGATGACCTATTTGGACCAGGTGGGGATGGCCTGGATGGATGGTTAGGCCAGGTGGGTAGTTAGGCCAGGGAAATTCTGGACTCTACAATAACAATAGAGGACATAAAAAGTGTTGTCAAGAGCCTCCCCAGTGACATGGTACAGACAGTTTACAAGTCGACTTTTATAAAATGGTTATTGACAGCCTGGCCCCAAGACTTCTGGATATGTACAACAAAGCGATTGCTAGGGGGACCCTTCCACTTTCTACCATGGAGGCTACCATCACGGTACTCCTCAAACCCAATAAAGACCCCACCAAGGTCCCCTTCTATAGACCCCTGTCATTGCTTAATAAGATTGTTAAGATTCTAGCGCAAAGGTTATAGCCCTTGGTTTCATTCCACAATGCTCCACATCTTTTAACCGCTTGACCGCGGCGCGGATTCCGCCGCGGTGCTGGGTGTTCCCTTGAGTGGGCGTGTCTGGGACAGCCCCCGGCCGTCCTCCGCACACGCCCACCGTGACGTCGGACGGCCGGGGGCCGTCCGACGCATGGAAAGGGTTAACCTTCGAACATTAATGGCTATTCTCCACAGAGTGCACCTACAGCTCCTATTGGTCACTATTTTACTTGACACAGAGAAAGCATTTGATTTGCTTGATTGGCCGTTTAAGATGGAGGTTCTCCGTAGAATTGGTCTGGGTAAATACCTTTTCTCACTTATAGGAATATTATATACCACCCCCAAGGCTAGAGTCTGTGTGAATAAACTTTACTATTCGGTATTTGAAGTGGGCAGGGGCACGCACCAGGTGTGCCCCTGTCCCTATTAATCTTCGCTCAGGCCGTAAATCCTTTGGCCTGTTATGTATGGGAATTTCACTTACATTGAGGATTATGTCTCTGCAGTAAAACTCTAATTGGTTCTTTATATGCAGATGATATAATCTTGTGTGTCCAATGCCAGAGATCAACCTAGCTCCCATTATTCAGGATACTCCTGGCTTCATATAAATTGGTCTAAATGAGAGATATTTCCACTCATGTATGAATGCACCACACCCTCTCTAAATTATCCCCTAAGGTGGAGCCCTGACGGCGTACAGTATCTTGGGATGTGGATCTCTTGTGATTATGATGAGTTGATCCGCAGCAATTTTGGCACTACACTCGATAAAGTCAAAGAGTATAGAACGACAGATAAGGCTCCCTTTGCCTTGCTGGGGAGGATTTCTTTGATCAAGACGGTGGTGTTAACTAAATTCTTGTACTTAATCTCCAACCTTTCTGTCCCACTACCGCTTTACTTTTTTGTTCAGCTGAATCGGGCCTTGTCTCCGGTAATATGGGAGAGGTGGTCAACCTGCAGCACATTGTGTAGTTTTAGAAATACTATTGCAGTCTGGTGACCTGGCACTACCTGACTTTCACAACCATTTTCTGCCAGCACAGGCTTACTACTTAAAATACTTGTCCACGACGAAGACTACACCTATGCACATCAGGGTGGAGCGTGCCATAGCCTGGGCACATTCACTACTGGGCAGGCGTGCAACGCCCATAGGGCTCAAAGGGCTTTAGCCCCTCCCCGTCGGGTATGTCAGTCTGGGCTGAGTCAGCTTCCTGGACACCCACACAGACAGTTCTTGAGCTGCTGTGGGCTGGCTGGTCTGGCGTCTTATCGCAGCCGCACCGAGTATTTCACAGGTCTTTAAAAGACCATTTACTTGATAATGAGGCTTTGTTGTTTTCTCACCCATTCCTAGAGCCCCTGCATCTCCACTCTGCCTATTCCTTAAAGTTGCAAATTACTTTTGCTGCCACAGTGTGAGAATGCATTTCCTGAAAAGTAACCTTGGGCTTTGTTTCTTTGCAGTTTTATATAGTTTGAACTCCACCGAAGGTATTGAGGCACTTTGCATGAGCACCAGTTACATTATACAAGGATACATTCATTTTTGAAGGCATAGGGAGATACAGTGATTTGCCCAGGATCATAAGATGTTGAGATGGCGCTGGGACTTGAAACTTGTTCACCAACTCAAAGCCAGCAGCTCTGGCAGTTATGCCACATCCTTTCCACTTTCAAGTCATAGCAATATATCACATATCAAGGCATATCAATAATCTGAAAGATTGTTGCAGGAACCACAGATTATTCATTTCCTCCACCCTCCATCCTTGATGGATGCCATAATACAAATTATATCTGAGACCCCACTCACTACCATGGATAACAAATATGCTGAATTTCTCAAAGTGCCTGACCTGTATTCAGACAACTAACATCATTCTCAACGCTTACCGTGCACTCACTGTGATCACACTGTGGAGCATATTTACAAGCCCCTATCTCCACAGGAAAGTCACTTTTAGTGACGTTCCTGTGGCAATATGGGCTTCGCCGTATTTATAAGCCAGCGTTAAGCCACTTAACGTGACTTAACTCTGCCTTGTAAATAAGGCCCCCTTTCGTGCTATACTTAGCGTGAAAGAGGCGGGCAATGGGTGTTGTGGTAGGGTTTCCACCAGAGAAAACTTGGTCTCAAACATGCACAACGAGGAGAAATGTTTAATTTCTCCTCGTTTTTGCTGTTTCTATGTGTGCTGCGTTGTGCAGCACACATAGAAACAGCAAAAGGCCATTGATTGTTTATGTGCAGGAAGGTGTCCCTTCCTGCACATAAACAATCAATTTAAAAAATGACGTTTTACAACTTCTATGTGTGCTGCATTAAGCACATATAGAAGTTGTAAGCAGGGACACCTTCCTGCACATAAACAATCTTCCCCTACAACGCAGGCACCTCTGCGTTGGCCCTAGGCAGCTAAAATTAGCACCAGCGAATGGGGAAACGCAGGGCTGCACCGTATGCGGTCTAACGGCTAGGGCGGTCACACTCAAATCTGGGGAACCGGGTTCAAGTCTCGACAATGACGCTCAAAATCCTGTGATTCTGGGTAAATCACTTAATCTCCCTGTGCCTAACAAAATGAATGCGTCCTTGTGTTGTGTAAGGCAACTGTTGCTCATATAAAGAGCTCTGATACCTTCAGGTCAAATTCGCTCTATATAAAACTCCCCCCCCACCCCAAAAAAAAACTTTGGTGCAGCCCTGCGTTTTGGAAGTGGCGGAGCACGGCGTTAAGCCAAGGAGGCTAACACCACGCACTGCCACTTCCTAGTAAATATGCCCCTGCATTTCCAACAATTACCATGCACACATGCCATTCACCCTCCTCTTACCCTGCACCCACAGGAGCACACCTCTCAGCCTGCACTCACATGACACTCCACTCACCTGTCACTCTCTCCCTGCAGTCACACCACTCACCCTCCACTCCCGACGATCACACTGTACTTACACCGCTCACTATGCACTCATGCCGTTCACCCTGCACACATTTCGTTTACCCTGCACTCACATGATACTCCACTCATCTGTCACTCTTACTGCTCACCCTGAAGTCGCACCACTCACCTCTGCAATTTCATCCGTACCCAAACTCAAATGGGCACATCCCTCACCCTGCACTAACATCACTCACCCTGCACTCACTCCTCTCACCCTACTTTCACACGAGCACATCACTCATCCTGCACTTACATAGGCACTCTGGTCACTCACACAGCTCACCCTTCAATCACATGTGCTCACCACTCACCCTGCACTCACAACACTCAACAGGCTCAACACTCACCCTGAACTCACACCTCTCACCCTGCACTCCCTTCTCTCACCCTGCACTCCCTTCTCTCACCCTGCACTCACACAGGCACACTGCTCAGCCTGCATTCACACAGGCACTGCATTTACCCATCACTCACACAGCTCACTCTTCTTGCACACAGGCACAATTGTCTGCCAGAACTTACAGGGACACACCACTCACCCTACAGTAACTTCTCTCACCATGCGCTCACTATCACAGGTCACCCTTCACTCTTGCAGCTCATCCTGCACTCACATAAGCACACTGGTCCCCCAAGTACACACATAACTCACTCTACATTTACACCGCTCACACCACCCACCCTGCACTCATTCCTCTCACTCTGTATGCACTCCTCTCACCCAGCACTCACATGGGCCCTTCTCTCACCTTGCACTCATGTAGCTCGCCCTGCACTCACATCAGCACACCTTTCACCCTACACTCGCAAAACTCACGCTGCATTCACTCACACTGTTCACAATCACCCAACATTTATATGAGCTCACCTCCCAACCCAACTGATACCAGAATTAGATTTAAAAACTGTATGACTCATATTAACCTTTGGATGCAAGCTAACTATCTGCAGCTTAATGCCAATAAGACCGAGATCATCTTATTTGGCAAGGCTCATGAACACTGGTCCAACGACTGGTGGCCCCATAGTCTCGGCCCCTGTCCTTCTCCTAAACCCATGGTACGCAACCTTGGAGTAAAAATCGATGACAAACTATCCATGAAAGACCAGGTAAACCAAATAGTGAGCACCTGTTATGGCCTAATGAGGAGCCTACGTAAGATCTTCCAATGGATCCCATTAGAGTCAAGAAAACCGCTTGTCCAAGGCTTAATCATCAGTCGTCTTGACTATGGAAATGCTTTGATGGCATCAATTAACGAAGAGCTTGTCACCAGGCTCCAAGTCTTACAGAACACAGCTGCCAGGCTGGTACTAAGCCTTCCACCTCGGTCCCCATCAGCGCTCAGTCTGAAAACTCTTCACTGGCTCCCAATTAGAAAACTGATCCGTTTTAAGATCAGCTGTCTGGTACACAAGACCTTGTTTGAAAATGGGCCAAGCTACCTGGCCAAAAAACTAAAATGGTATCTCCCTCATAGAAACCTTAGGTCTGGAACTAAACATCTTCTCACTCCACTCAGGGTGCGAACCGCTAGGCACGGTGGCCGATCATTTTCCCATCTAGCCCCCCGCCTGTGGAACGAACTCCCATTGCAGCTTCGCACTATTTCGGATCATAAACAGTTCCGAACAAAGCTTAAAACCTGGCTGTTCTGACCGCTCACCCTTCCCCCGTTTTCAGCTGTTCTATCTTCGCCTTCACCAGCATTCGCTGCAGCGCTTTGAGACCCCTCCTGGTGATATGTGCGCTCAATAAAACTCTATGACTATGACTTATGCTGCACACATAACAAGCATTGGCAAAGCCCCTCGCTGTAGAACATATGTCTTGCAAGCTAGAGTGCATGCACAAACAGCACATACACTTTCACAGGCAAGACCTAAAAATTACCCAAGTGTCATAAATATACACATTTGTACAAGGCACCTACAAAATATCTGTTCTTTCTGCAAAACTAGGGGCCTCATTTACAAAAAAATGGTGCTGCGCCACAAGCCATTTTGCTGCGCTGAGCTGCATCATTGTAAAAGCACAGGGATATGTCATATTAACAACAATATGATGCATCTGAGTGTTTTCCCCTGTGCTGGTGCACAATTGGCTGCCATGTGCCAGTACAGGCACCCTTGCGTCTTGTTGCAACGGTGCCTGCGTTGTGGGAATGATTTTTTATGTGCAGGAAGGGGCATTTTCCTCTTTCAATGTGTGCTTCATTCTGCAGCACGCTTAGATAGAGCAAAAAACGATGAGAAATAAAAGTATTTCTCCTCATTGCACCACTCCTACACCTCCCCTGGGGAGGCGTAGGATTCTGTGGCATTCCCAGCTTTACAAAACTTTGTATATCTGGGAATGTGTCAGGTTCCATGGATGTTGCGTGGGAACACCCACAGCAACACCCATGGAACGCCCCTTTCACACAGAGTAATGTGTGAAAGGGGCCCATATATACAAGGCCATGAAAAGTCACGCAGAGAGACTTTGCGTGGCCTTGTAAATAGGATCAGGCACACTGCTCCGACAGTGCACTACAAAAAAATGACGCACTGGTGGCGCAATGGCCTTGTAAATGAGGCCCAAGATACCTAGTCAGTCCTATTTGTAACTACGTGTCGGGTGCAAGAGGGGAGAGTGATGGCGAAAGGAGGGAGATCAGGGCTGAGGCTTTGGGGGATGGTGAGGGACTGAGGATCAGTCTGAAGCTGTGGGGTTAAGCGGGGAGCAAGCGTTTATTTGATACAGGGGGAGAAAGCAGGCAAATGCTGCAGAAGGGGGAAACAGGCACAAGAGGTTAAGGATAAAGTAATATGACAGAGGCTGTGAGCTGGTGGTGGAATAGAGTGGGGATTTAGGTCAACGGTGCACTGCAGGTGGCTCCAGAGTTAATTGTTAGTCTTTCACCTGAGCTCCCTTGGACTGCAGAGGGAGCTGGTGTATTCGCTGTTGCTGAAGCCACAGCATAGATCAGTGTTTGAACCTGTTGGCCTGCATGATGGAAGTGCTCTATGGCACCATGTACCACAGTGGAGAACTGTCTGAGGCTGAGCGCACCAGCACCAGCTTCTTTAGGACACTTGAGCTCATTTTTCAACAATATTTGAGCTGAGTGGCTGGGGCTTGTGAAAGCACACCAAAGCTTCAGCTCTGCTTTGGAACACAGGCACCAGCATTGAGGTTTTCTGTTCATCTTCTCAGTTCAGACACGTTCGTTGCTGTTACTACACAGCATGACCAAAGGGTTGCAAGTGATGCTATAGCATTGGTCCAATAGCCCCTTGGACCTGTCACTAGGGTGGGCAGTTCATTTTTAGCAGGCTTCAGTTTTTTAGAGGTGACTGAATGTTTGACATTTATCACTTGAATTCTAACATCTACAGATGGAATGGAATCTTTGCACATTCACCATTTCACTGCATAGCTTTTGATTGGTTCAAATAAATTAGGCCAAAAATCACAAAGTGAAACTTATTTATAAAATTTTTGCATGGTTGCCCATTGACACCTGCAGCCATTCCTGGCTTTCCATTCACCACAATGCTTCATTATGGAGCGTGCTTTTTTTTTTACATTTTATGTTGGGTCTGAAAATCCAAAGATGCAAAGTGTTACTGGATAAAAAAACATGTTTGCCAAAGCAGTCAAGCATTTCATAAGATCAATTTGATGCTATGATATTAATTTTTAAAGAGTGGATTAGTTTTTACCTATAGCACATCTCAGCACTATACAAGTATCTTAATTTTTCTAGACTACTGCATGGAGTTATGTCATGGGTTGCTATGACATAACTCATTATCCAGAAGCAGTGCAGTGGTTTTTTAACCCTCTCAGTTTTATTCAAAATCGTAGTTTCCATTTCTTTCCTCTTATGCATTTATTGCCAATAATGTTACACAGTTCCTACATGCACCAACTGTGCCTTGGACTCTCATTGAAATCTTAGTAAGTGAATGACAGTGACTCCATGGAGCTAGGTAGTGCATAGTTGTCCTGTCGGACTATGCATTAGAATTATGAGTAGGTAGCAGGGAAAGCTTACTGAAGCCAGGCTACCTGATGCCTGCCTTTCTTCAGAAGAACCTGTCCTGTGTCCTGTAGAGATGACCTGGGCCTGAAGAGTAGACCATGGTCAAGAGACCTAAACATGAGACAGGCGATATGAACAGGGGGAGGTGAGGATGGGCCTCTTGATGACAAACTCACTGGACGAGTTCACAGGTAAAAGGATCCTCTAACCCTAACCACAGTAACTGAAGTGGCAGTACCATAGGAAATCGTGATGCCTTGGCAGCACAGTCATAGGCCTCTGGACTTTCCCTTGCTGTGTGCCTGGCACACCTGCATTACTTCAAACCTACAAATGATTTTAGACCCACTCTATCCCTCTCTAAGGCTCAATCACAATTCCAACTGTGCTGCACAGTTCACTAGAAAACAAAGTATGAAAACAACCACCAGTTACTCACCTTTAACCTCCTGACCACACAGGACTTCAATAAAGCTGCAAAAGCTTGTAGACCAGGCACCATCACTGGTAGAAATATGTCTTGTTCATATATGTAAGAATATCCTTATTAATGGCTCTGCAACTGATCTAGCCAGAACTATCAACAATGCCTTGGATAAAGGTCTCTTCTCAAAAGAACTCCCTAAAACCAAGAGGCTTTCAAACAAGGTCTCCTTCTAACTTCCAGACAACAAACTGTTTATAGGCAAATAGATTGAAAGCTCAGCATCAAGACAAATAACTACATTTATTGAAGAACGTAACCTTCTCTTAGATTACCAAAACAGATTCTGGTATTGCTGTGGCACGAAAGAAGCCCTGACTTCCACACGGGTTGATTAACTGATTAGAAAGCTTCAATCAGTCCAAAATGCAGCAGCCAGAATGATTCTGAATATTCCTAAATTTCATTCGATTTCTTTAGGTATTCGAAAACTGCATTGGCTCCCGGTCCAGAAGAGAATCAAATTTAAAGCACTCTGTGTGACTCATACAGCCCTGCATCAGGCAGGACCTGATTTTTTATGAGAATATCTTAAGTGGTACACTCCCAACCGACATCTCCGTTCGGCTACTGGCAGAATGATTGACACTACTAAATTCAGGAAAGTGAACTGGGGAGGAAAGTGCTTTGTCAATAGCACAGCTAGGCTCTGGAACACCCTCCCTCCACATCTTAGAGCCATCTCCCCCGTGCTTGCCTTCAGGAAGGAGCTTAAAACGTGGCTGTTTAACAACTAAAAGATTCCATCTCAGCATGTTCAGGCTCAGCAAGCGCCAAGACACCCATGGGTAGACACGCGCTATATAAATCTTTGTAACATAACATAACATTTAAACACTGGAATGGAGAACCGGCACGCCTATCACTAGCCTCACCCTTGCCTTTGATTCTGTCCATCTCTACAGAAACTTGGAATTGGACAAATCTTCTTAAAAATAACTTTGTATCTGTAGTTAGCTAAGCCTCTGCAATTGAGAATGGCCCTTCTGCCAATAATACTCCCTACAATGAACTATTCTGCCAGCTCGTCGACAACCGCCTAGTGCATTCCTACTGAATGTGGCTCAATATGTTTACATATATGGGAACTGTTGGGGGGGCGTGGCCAGCCACGGAAGATGGCAGATGCCTGAATTGAGAGCACCCGGGCCGGGGCCGATAAATCCCTTCTATCCCCCCAAAAATCAGCACGCATCCGCGCCAAAAGCAAGTGGCTATGAAGCGGAGAGCTTAAGCAACACGCATCGGCTCTTCTTGGGCCGAACCACGAGATAGCTGAGCTGGTGGACGGAGGCCTGACCTACAGCTGGGTCTAGGACTACGCGAGGCCGCCGGCTGCAGCCTAGAACCGCTAGAGGAGGTGCAGTGCCACACATGGGGGTGCAATTATAGGCGCCAGAAATAGAGAGCCAGCGCAGCCGGAGTAAAGCCCTAAGAACACCCAAGCGGCTGGGCAGAAGGGAATCCAGGCGGCAAACAGCGGGCCCTCTACGGGCCCGAAATTCGTGAATGCGGCACCGGTGAGTGATGGACCGACCTGTGGCAGGGCCTTGAAATACGCAAAGCCGCCGGCTGCGGCCTAATCCCACTGGAGGCGCCCAGGCGCATGGATCCTGTGCAGCGGAGAGAATACCGACGCACAACAGCCCCCTTTTTTGGACTGTAACGCAAGATTGCGGCACTAGCGAAAGGAGGCTCGGCCTGCGGCAGTGCCGGGAATTACGGGAGGTCGCCGGCTCCGGCCTAGTCCTACCGGTAGAGAGGTAGCACCACAAGTATGGGCGCAATTGCAGGAGCCCGGGAATAAAGATCCTATGTAGCTGGTACAGTGCCCAAAAAGCCTGCAGGTGCTGGATATTTTGAGCACACAATTCGCTGACAAGAACTGCGGTGGTACATTGGACGCAGAGGCCGTGCCCGGCAAGGCAAAAAAGGTGAGGCTGGGGCGCGCGAGGTTACCGGGAGTGCGTGGCTGGGGACCGGATGAAGCAACTGGAAATGGAATGAGGCGGAGTGCCACTAGCACAACAAGATAAAGGACTGCACAGCACGTGTGACAGGAGGTGGCCCAGATAATAGCCAAGGGCCCAGTGTGCAGGCGACAGGCCGCATAAGTGTGCCACTGTCCCGCAGGCCTGGGGGCATTGATACGCAAGACGCTGAGGCTACGTACCTGTATAAACACGCGGCCTGCCTGGACTGTACAATTTAGGGGCAGCAATACGAAGAGACAGTGTACATAGGGTGCGGAGGGGCCCTGCAGGACCAAGACGTAGGTAGCTCTAACTGCCAATTTGTGGACCCGGCAGGGCCAAAACGGGAAGGCCGAAAGGAAAACAAGCGGAGCAGGGCCCGGCTGGTGATTCTAGTGCCAACCCACTGAGAGACTCGCCAAGTACGCAGGAGAAAATACCAGATACGCAGGCACACAAAGAGCAACCCCGGATAAGTTGGACCTTATTCTGAAGGAAATACGTGAATCCAGGTCAGTGCTGGAGCAACAACTGGGCACACTCACTATGGATGTGAGCCTGTTCCGGGCGGACCACAAAAAGCTAGCGGAGAAAGTCCAGACACACTCCACAGCACTGTCCGACATCACACCATGGTGTAAGGAACAAACAGAAGCGGTCTCACAGCTACAACAGCAGGTAAAAGAGCTCCAAGACAAGGTAGATGATGCGGAAGAGCGGGCGTGCAGAAGCAATCTTCGCATAGTAGGGATGCCCGAAAAGAGCGCAGGCAGAGACCCAACACAATGTATCAAACACTAGCTGCGCACTGAGGTAGCGCTGGAAGGCCTGACGGACATGTTCAGTGTAGAAAGAGCCCACAGAGTGCCCACAGGAATTTGTGCACCTGGACTACCACCTAGGCCAATAGTGGTGAAAATCCTGAATTATAAGGACAGGGACACACTTCTCCGTAAAGCAAGAGAAAAGGCGCCTCTTCTCTATGAAAATTCGAGGATCTCGCTGTTCCCGGATTACACTGTGCAAGTGCAGAGGCAACGGAAAGCATTCTTCTGGGTTAAAAAACACCTACAACAGTTAAACCTGCGCTACGCATTGATCTTCCCAACCAAGCTCAAGATAATACATGACAATGTCAGTCATTTTTTGGAGGACGTAAAGACAGCATGGCTGTGGATAGAAGTCAATTTCCCGAACTTGGAGATACTGGACGAACACAGAAAACCCCGAAAAATAAGCCAGCGCCGTAGGCGCACAGTACAACAGACCACTGGAAGACAAAGGCTACGGGACAAGAGTGTACCCACCCTTGAACAGAAAATGGAAAACAAGAGAGCGGCATTGCAGATGGCGGCGGCATTAAGGGGGACAGGAGAGACCAGCAGGCGTGACTCGTCATCGGACGGAATGCCAGCGACGGACTCGGAGGGTAGTAAGCCTCTATTCCCCTCTCTGACACCACAAATAGACCGGGACCTGTTGGAATAATTATGGCCACGCTACAGGGCAACTGTAAACCGAAGATGGTGTAGGACAGACGCAGTCAATACTCTATGGCGTAGAACTGGGGCACACATACTGTCAGTAATCTATAACGACCACGGACAGACACAAGCTGCCGGCCAAGATGCGGTAGCTGGCCGCTGTTGGTAACTGTATTGGTGCGGATGTCATTGATATGTATTATGTATGGTAATGCGAGGGGCTGGGGGGGTCGGTCCCTGGGCCCGGGGTGCAAGGCCATTTCTTCCCCTTCTTTTCTTTTCTCTTTCCTCTTCCCTTCCTTTTAAACTCTTTCTTGTATACCTTTTCTTCTATATTTCATTCCACTGTACGGACATTGCAATGCTGCCATCCAATGCAGCGCAAGGGAGTTGGCATGGGGTAGGATGGTCCGCGGCTGGCGTATCTTCCCCCCTAGCGACTGCAAATGGAATGTTAATATTGTTGCTGCTACTAGCAGCTGTTTGGTTGAACACACGTTTGGGGTTGGACCGTGGTATTGGGGAAGTTTATATTCAAATAGTTAAAAGTTACAAGGGCACACATTGGGGTACATTACTGGATTTACTAGGAAACAGAGCAAAAACACACAGGCAGTCACTAGATAGCACATAGAATACGAATGGCGACAAGATCATTGTATAAGTTCCTTACATGGAATGTGCAAGGCATGGGCTCTATACACGAGAGGCATCGTATCCATGCACAGCTGAATAGGCGCAAGGCACACATAGTATTCCTACAGGAGACGCATTTAAATGTGGCTGAGGCGGGTAAACTCAGGAAGAAGTGGAGGGGCCAAATGTACAGCACAACATACTCTGCATTTGCAAGGGGCGCTGCGGTGTGTTAAAGGGCATGTGTCCCTTTCAGTCTCTTAGAACAAAGAGTGGACGGTGAGGGCAGATATGTGCTGCTGAAAGGGGAACTGGATGGTCAGGTGTTAGTGATGAGTAGCATATATGCCCCAAATACAGAGCAAGAGAGGTTCCTGAAAAGAGTGAGTGCTGCACTAGCGGATTTGGCACAATACCCATGGATGTTGGGGGGGACTATAATGCAGTGCTGTGCACGCAGTTAGAGAGGTCGCACTCAGGGGAGCAATAACAACGCAGCAGGCCAAGACACTGGAAACATGGGTACGTGGGTGGGAGCTGTTGGATGCATGGCGAAATAAAAACACAGAAACGCGCGAATATTCTTATTACTCCCCGGTACATGCGGTGCACACGAGAATAGATCGTATTTTGTGCTCTCCTCCCCTGCTCCCGCAGGTGCTAGACACTGCGTACACAGGCAAAACGCTGTCAGACCACAGCCCATTGGAACTTACACTGGAATGGGGCCGTGTCCCAACCCCGGTGCCGATGTGGAAATTTAACCCCCAACTACTAGAAGACGGCGCCTTTAAAGCGCAAATGTCAAACACTATCAATAACTACTTCTTCCAAAATACCGGCACTGCCTCCTCTTCACTAATAGAGTGAGAAGTGTTTAAATTAGTGGTGAGAGGCACCTCCATTGGTGCAATGGTAGAGGCAAGACAAACGATCATGCGCAGCCTATTGGAGGTAGAATCGCAGCTGGGGTCTCTAGAGAAAGAAGCGGCCTAATCCCCGGAGAGCGCAGGAAAATTACAAACGGCGCGAATAGACTATGCGGATCTACTAGAGAGGCTGCGTGTGGTGGACCATAGAGCATATATTCAAAGAGCCCACACGGAGGCAGATAAACCCGGCACATTGTTAGCACGTATAATACGGGATCATCCTCCGGCAATCCCAATAACCAGGATCCGCTCCCCCTTAGGCAATGAAGCTGATACTCAACTAGCAATAAATGAGGCATTCCAGAAGTATTATAACACACACAGGAGATCTGCAGATTCCTTCAGGGAGTAAACCTGCCCACGTTGAGGGAAGCAGACAAGGAGGAGTTACAATCACCTATTACGTCGGCGGAGATTCAGGGGGCAATTAGGGACCTGCTGCGATATAAAACCCCAGGATTGGATGGTCTCTCCACGGAATTCTATGCCGCATATGCAAAAGAGTTAGCGCCCCAATTGGAAAAGATGTATGTGGCGGCACTAGACGCGGGTGCGTTACCCGCGACTACAAACCAGGCGTTGGTGGTCTCGCTGCCTAAACCCGGGAGGGATAGTACAGACATTACAGCATATAGACTCCTGTCACTTTTGAATACTGAATACAAAATACTGAGCAAGATCCTAGCGTCACAGCTGTTGCCATATCTCGGCAAGTTGGTACACGCAGACCAATGTGGGTTTCTACCAAGCAGGAGCACAGCACACAATGTGAGGAGATTATACCAGGTGATGTGGGCCCTTTTAGTATTAAATCTGTTTTTATTAACAGAACACAACGAAGATACATGAGCAGAGCGCCTACAACCTATCAGGCCGGCTGACTGCTTGTTGCTCGTACTGTCAGGCAAAGAGCAGTAGAAAGGCTGTTCAATTTTAACACAGCAAGCCGCCTACAACCCTGTCGGGCCGGCCGCGTCATAAGAGAATGTCCCTTAGGGAAGGGAACATATGCGATGGACTGTGCCATTTTAGACACAGGGCACTCAAGGCATAGGGAATGGGGTCCACTGTGGACCACGGCTATGGGGAGTGTTCCAACAGTGAACAATAAACTCAATATAAAAAGAAGAGAAGGAAAAGAGAGAAAAAGAAAAGAAAAAAAAAAAGAGAAAAAAACCCTGAACCCCCCACCCCTACCCCTCTCCTCAGTGTGCAAAAAGAAACGCCAAAAAGGTCCATGCGGCAGCGTCAACTCACAGGTACCCCATGAGGGATTGGGGTCAGCGCGCCATGGTAACGTAAGTCGCTAGCAATGTACAATCTAAGGGGTGGATGCAGTAGTGTCTGGCACCAGGTTTAGGATACGGAGATAACGCGGGCAAGTCAATTCACGAAATTCAGTGGAAAGGATAGTCAGGAAGGGGGCCTAGATTCTAGCATAATCCTTGTCCTTCCCCGCTGCCACCATAGAGAGCCTCTCCATTGCAAGTAAGTTCCATAGTTGATGTAGCCAGTGAGTGTAGTCAGGGACGTTCTCCGATTTCCATCTAGCTAGTATAACCCTATGCGCAGCGTTTAGCGCAAGCGCAATCTGTCGCCCCCTAGTCGAGCGCAAGGGAAAAGTAAGCGCATTAGGATGGCCAAGAAGGGTGTAGGCGGGGAACCGGGGTATGGTGGTGTTAAAGGCCTGGTCGATGTCGTTAAGGATCTGATCCCAGTAGCGTGTAAGCTTCGGGCAATGCCATAGCAAGTGAATGAGCGTCCCAGGGCTACCGCACCCCCTCCAGCACAGGCCATCGCATTGAGGCTGCCATTTAGAGAGTCGTTCAGGGGTATAGTACCAATACGTAGTAATTTTATAGGCTGTCTCTGTGTGACCTGCGGAATATGTAGTGTGGTGTGCCCGGTAGAAAATGTCTTCCCACTCCTTATCAGTAAGTGTGCGCTCTATCTCCGCCTCCCATCGCCTCTGTCCAGCATTGCGAGTCGATGAGGGGGCCGGAGCAAGAAAGGAATAGATTTCGGAGATAAGACTTTTATCGCTTTGTTTGTGGAGTATCCATTTCTCAAACGGCTTCATTGGCCGAAAGGCCAGAGAGCGTGTCCCAGAGCTCGAGATCCAGTGAACCATCTGCGAATGCAGATAGAGGTCCGTATCGGGTAGGTGGTAGTCGGTCTGCAAGTCCGTGAAGGGAATAATTCCCTGAATGTCAAACAAGTGGCCCACGCGTTTGCAGCCCCCTCCACCCACCGCGCTGCGACTTTTGTGGTCTCCCCGGGTGGGAAGGCTGGGTTCGAGAAAAGCGGGGACATAGGAGACGGGAAGGAGGTCAGATTGGCCCTACGTGAGACCCTGTCCCAGGCCCTCATCGTGGGTCGCGTGACTGGCGAGGAGTATAGGCCCCACGCTCGTGCCGCCCGCGGCAACCAAGCATCTCGCCAAATATGGTGGCCCGCAACTGTCTGATCCATAAAGACCCAGTGTTTCTCTGTCAAGGGACGATTCCACTCCACCAAATAGCGTAGTAGGGAGGCTTGAAAATATCGAGTGATATTGGGGAAGGCTAGTCCTCCGTCCTTCTTGGCCCGTTGGAGCTGCGTTTTACGCAGGCGCGGCGAGACCGGGCCCCAAACAAAGCTCTCAAGCGCCGCCTGGATCTGCTGCAGAACGAAAGGCGGGGGTTCCAGTGGGAGTGTCTGGAACAGGTATAGAGCATGCGGTAAGGCATTCATTTTAACTGCAGCCAATCTCCCAAACCATGACAGTGGGAGACGGCGCCAACGTAGAAGGTCTGCACGGATGCGGGAGAGGAGAGCGGAGTAGTTGGCTTCTGCCGTTTTTGTCAGGCTGGAGTGGAGGGTCAAGCCAAGATACACAATTCCCTTTGAGGCCCAGTCAAAGGGGAAGCGGAGTTTAAGAATCCCCTCCGTCTGGGGACTGATGGTGAGGTTGAGTACTTGAGATTTCTGTGTATTGATATTAAAGCCAGAAAACCGACCAAATATTTCAAGGTCCTGCATGACGGCCGGAAGCGAAGTCAGGGGTGCGTAACGGAAAAGATAATGTCATCTGCGTATAGGCTAATTAGATGATGATCCGAGCCGAAAGAGATGCCCTGCGCCAAAGGATTATCCCGGAGCCGCTGTGCCAGGGGCTCCATATATAGGGCAAAAAGCAGGGGGGAAAGGGGACACCCCTGTCGCGTGCCTCGGCCCACCGCAAAATGGTCAGATAGTAAGCCATTGACTCTGACCGCAGCTTGGGGAGCAGTGTAAATGCTGGCAATCCAGCGTCGAAACGTGGGCCCCACTCCGAAGCGCTCCAAGGTGGTGAAGAGATATGGCCAGTGTACACGATCAAAGGCCTTTTCGGCATCGATCGCCAACAAAAGGGCTTCTTCCTTGGACCGTTGTACTTTGTCCATCAGATGGCAGATGCGCTTGGTGTTGTCCCCGCACTGTCTTCCGGGGATAAAACCGGACTGGTCTGGCTCTATAAGATCCGGCATATGGGGATTCAGCCTATGTGCTAAGATGCTGGAGAACAGTTTCGCATCTATATTCAGCAGGGAGATCGGTCGGTAAGAACCACATGTGTCAGGGTCCTTGCCCGGCTTAAGGATGACAGAAATGGAGGCTTGCAGCATAGTAGGCGTGAGGGATCCCGAATCTGCAAATGAATTGAACAGGCGTGTGAGCAAAGGGGCAAGTTCCGCGCAGTAGGTTTTATAAAATAGGGCACCAAAGCCGTCCGGCCCTGGGGCCTTTTGTAGCTTCAGCCGGGAGTTCGCAGAGATGACTTCCTCAATGCGGATAGGTGCCTCCAGGATGGCAGCAGCGCCCTCAGAAAGCGGCGTCACCGCGGCGTCCCTTAGGTAGTCCGTGGGATCGGACAGCAAAGAGGGGTCCGCGGCATAGAGAGAGTGGTAAAAAGAGCGAAAGGCAGAGACGATTTGGGTATCGTCGGTGATAAGCCGTCCAGCTCCGTCACGTAGCGATTTGACAGAGTGCATTTCCTGTTGGCCACGCAGGCAGTGCGCCAGCATACGTCCCCCTTTATTAGAGGCAACAAAGAATTTGTGTTTCAGGCGGATCACCGCATGTTCTGCTCGGTCTAGATCCAGCCGGCGAAGCTGAAGGCGTTCCTTTTCTAGCTGGCGCCATATACGGGCGCCCCATTGCGCTTTATGTATTGTCTCCAATTCTCGGACAGTGTCCTCAAGCTCCGCGCGTTTTTCCCGCCTGGTTTGGTTCTCGTAGGCTGCCTTAGCAATAAGGGCCCCACGCGTTACTAACTTAAGCGCTTCCCATATTGAAGAGACCGGGGTATCAGGTCTGTCATTAGTTGCTATATAGTCGATGATGCATTGTCCAATGCCCGCAACCAACTCCGGAGACCCAAGCAGGGAATCCCGCAAGCGCCAACGCGGTGAGAAGGCTGAACACCCGGCCGGTATGCGAAGAGTCAGGGTGATGTGGGCATGGTCCGAGTGGGCACGTGCTCCGATAGTGGAGTCTCTACGACCAATGACCACGCCGCCTGGGTTACAAGGAAATTATCTAGACGGGCATACGTTTTATGCGCGGCTGAGTAGTATGAAAAGTCTATTTCGTCGGGGTGTAGACAGCGCCAGGCGTCCCTGATCCCGACATCGCGTAACCACTCCCCCCCGTGCGTGGATAAGGCGCCAGCGCCATCAGTTCGGGAACTTGAGCGATCTTGCTTGCTGTTCATGACGAGATTAAGGTCGCCCCCCACTACCACTGCCCTGCCTGGAGAGCGCAGTACATCTGCACATGCCTCCAGTAAAAACTTCTCCGGATGATCATTAGGGGAATATATGGAAGCCACTGTGTAAAAGGAGGGGCCCACTTGGAGTCGCAATGCCAGGAGGCGACCTCTAATTTCGGAGAATGGCCCCACCACTGTTCCCTTAAAGTGCTTGGCTACCAACACAGCCACTCCTCCCCTTTTACTACCAGAAGAGGACCAAAACTGATGAGGGAAATGGCTATGGCGCATGCGATGTGTGTCAGACTGCAGTAGGTGTGTTTCTTGGATGAGGCAAATGTCCCCCCCTGAGTGTTCTAGGAGAGACAAGATTGCCCTACGCTTGACTGGGTTGTTGAGACCCCGGACGTTGAGACTGACTATTTTAAGATCCAGGGGGGAGATAGGTGAGAAGTCAACTATACTGGAGCGCTCAGCACCCTGCCATAAAAAAAAGGGGGGACAGAGGATCGCGCGCACACCGCTGCCATGCTGAATAACAAAAAAGGAGCACACTGAGGAGAGAACCCACCCAACTCTGTGAAAAGGAAACAACAATGACAATAACATAAAAAAACAACTGGAATCCCATGGACCCCCCACCCAACAAACAACCCACCCTAAAACATTGTCAAAAATTAGACTCCACATGTGAAGCGTGACCAATGTTTGTCACAGGAATACGAGTCCAGGGGTTCGTGGCTGCGACCGACCCCTCAGTAAGGGGACCAAGACGTCGTCAGCGTGGTGCCAAGGAACCACTAAGGGGATGAGCCAGGCAGTCCAACTGCCTCCCCGGCGCCCCACTACGTGCCCATCCTGAAGCCAGTAGCAACATCACTCAAGGGGTGGTCGGACGGTCTCGCGTGTGTGCAAGGGCGGACAACACCCCCTCTCTCTCTCTGTCCTTTATTGCCTGGTCAGGTTTCTGGAGAGGGATTTCTTGCCGACTCTCTGCCACCTCTCCGTGCGGTGAGCGCCCTGTGAGCTATGACGTTCGACATCCAGGGTCGCGTTGGGGTTTTCGAGGCCCAGGATCTCCAATGCTTCTTCTAGCGAGCGGAGCTGAAGCAACCTGCCATTATGTTTAAATATGAGGCGAAAAGGGTGACCCCACGAATAGGGAACCTTGTTTTCTCGCAGGTGGGTGGTCACAACTTTGAACGCTCGTCGTTTGGTAAGTGTAGAGGCCGCCAGATCTTGGAAGAGAGCCGGTAGCTGGCCTCGGAATTGAATGGGGTGCGCCTCCCGCGCCCTCCGGATGATACGTTCCTTCAATTGAAAATCGTGCACACACACGAGGATGTCTGGTGGGGGAGCCTTCGCGCCTCGCGGGAGGCCCACACGGTGGGCTCGGTCCATCTGTATGTCCGTATCTTCTCCTTCCCCAAGGATATGTTGAAATAAGGCTAAGACATTGGCCCGGAGATCGTCTCCCTCTTCTTTCGACTGGATTCCCCTAATCCGCACGTTGTTCCGCCTGGAGCGGTTTTCCAAATCTTCAGCATGGGCCTTGAGGTCGACATTCTGCTCCCTGAGGCGCAGCATATCTTGCTGTAGGTGGTGGATCTCCTCGGCTCTACTAATGTCGTGCTCCTCGAGGGTGGCTACGCGTTCCCCGATGTCGTCCACATCCCGCCGCACCACCTTCAGATCAGCCACCAGCTGCGATTGGAATTCCTGGAGGTCGGCCTTCATCGCTGTGAACAGTTCGAGCATAAAGGCTTTAGTCGCTGGGGTCTCATCGGCCTCTGACATGTTTGTCGCCTTTTCACCAGCAGAAGTTGATTGCCCTGATTGTTTGAGGAGGAGATCTTTCACGGGTTTCTCCTTCCGAGTGCGCCCAGCGGCCATGTCGACCCTTTCCGCCACCAGGGGACCGGGCCGTAGTGCTCAGGGCGACCCTAAAGTGTCAGAAAGCCTCAGGGCAGTCCGTGCCCCCGTCGTCTGCGTCGTCCGCCACCCAGGCCCAGCTGCACCTATACGCTCCGAAGCAGAGCCGACAGGCTCCTCTTACCAGATCCGTTTCACGACGTGCACCGATGGCTGCACGGTGCTCCACTGGCACGCCGGGCCAAAGATGGTGCCGACCCGCGGACCGCCAAATCCTCCACTTCAGCAAAGCCTCCACCTCAGGCCCCCACGACGAGACAGCCGCCCCACAGGTGCGGCGGGGAGGCAATCCCGTCAGGGGGTACATCAAGAACAGGCACCAGTTCGGAAATCAGCTGGTGGAGGTCTCACTCCACCCTCACCGAGTCCAGACTCAGCAGCACCAATGTCTTCAGGTCGCTGGAGTCAGAGCCCCCGCTACCACCTCCCAGGGGCCTCACCGCTCGTGCGTGCAGTCAGAACCAGAGTCGGGCATGGGGGGTCTCCAGTCGCTCCTCCCCCAACGCGCTGTGCACCATCCGCCGACCCGCGGACCGATAGTGCGATTCCCAAGCCCTGAGGCTATTTCACTCCCCCCGCTCACTCACTTGTTGATAGGGTCCACAGCTGGGCGGGGGCAGGGTGCTGGGTCGCCTCCTGGGTCCCGCGGCTCCTAGACGAACACCGGCACCAGTCGGGGCAGGCCTCCCCAGGCCCGGCAGTCCCGCTCCGGGCCGCAGGTGCCCACGTTACACCGCTTCGGGCTGCCGCGTTGCTCCGCCCTCCGCTCGGAGACAGGTCCCCTGGCAGAGATCGCCGCCGACAGCAGGTAATCTGTGATTGGGGAGAGGGGGGGAAGGATCCGCACCCCCTCACCGCCAGGCCCCGTTTGCAGCGGGCTCCGGACCTCCTCCAGGGCCCCGCGGGTCTGCGCAGGCCGCAGAGCGCCAGTCTCCGTCGGGCTCAGTCACAGCGGCTCCAGGCGGTTCCGAGCGCTGTGAACGATTCGCGGGGTGCCTCCAACCGTCCGCCACCTCGTTTCACGGGCAGTAGAGCACCAGGATGGGCGATGTGACAAGGCTTTAGAACGGCGGCGCCGGAGAGACACGGATTCGCGTCCTACCTCGCCGCCATCTTGGCCACGCCCCATGTGGGCCCTTTTAAACCAGTTTCCAAACGCGGGATGCCTCTTGCTGGACCTCCGACAGGCGTTTGATACGCTGAGTTGGGAGTACATGCTAATAGTGCTGGGTAGGTACGGTATACCCCCAGAATACCTAAACTGGGTTAGACTACTGTACGCAGCACCGACAGCTCGGGTAAGATCGGGCAAGTATATCTCGAGTGAATATGCAATTTACAGGGGCACGAGGCAGGGATGCCCACTTTCCCCCATGCTTTTTATATTAGCACTGGAGCCGCTAGCCCAAAAACTACGCCTATCGGCCCAGAACTGGGGCATACCCATGGGTCCAACGGTTCATGCTGTGTCACTGTACGCAGACGATATAATTCTATATACTCGGGATCTACATAGTGGGCTCCCGGAAGCAGCGTCGCTCTTTGCTGAGCTTGGTAGAGTGTCGGAACTATGTGTAAATTTTGATAAATCAGTAGCATTTTCTTTTAAAGAAACCACTGCACCGCACATGATTAGCTTTGGGGACGATAACGTGCAGATGGCACTAACCACGTTTAAGTACCTAGGAGTGAGGATATACAGAACACAGCAGGATACGTTGGACGGCAATGTCCAGAGCACAATTGCCGCATTGCGATCACAGATAGCGTTCTGGACAACACTCCTGTTGTCTACCACACGCCGCTTAGCCATAGCAAAGATGGTGATGCTGCTGAGGGTACTGTACTACTTTACAACGTTCCCAATACTAATCCCCATGAAAGTGTTCCGAGTGCTAGACTCCATTTTGACGGAATTAATTTGGGGTGCAGGTAGACGCAGAGTGAGCCTGAAGAAGCTACAGCTTCCGACAACAGCTGAAGGACTGGGAGTCCCAGACTTTAGGGCCTACTGCATGGCGAGCCAGCTGCAGTGGCTGTCGTACTGGCTAGCGGACTGCAACTTGCATGAAATTGCCTATACGCCTAGAATGCTGGCACAAGGGAAATTGCATACAATGCTGCATCGCACGTATCCAATTGATAGTACTGGGTCACCACTGCTGCAGGTGGCCCTGCGTTATTGGAAGCACGCTCTAAAGTACACACAGCCACGGTTGTCGTATGTGTCCAACACCCCGCTTTTGGGACTCCCCGTACCAACAGGAATAGTTACGCGGGGCCAACTCGCAGGGTGGGAAGATGGAGGGATAACCACAGTGGGGGCGCTGTTCAATGAGGGAACCCTACTGACACATGCAGATTGTGCGCATACCCACAGTCTGCCGGACACCCAATTTTACTGCATGCCAGGGTAGTGCATCACGTTAAACAGGTTTGGGCTCCAACCGGGCAGGAACCGCTAACAAATGAGCTAGTATACATGTTACACCTCATGGGTAATGGTAGACACCTGACAAGATGGCTGTATACAGGAATTAGGGAGATGCAGTCCTCCCCGCTAGGGGCTCTGCGAGCCAAATGGAATACAGACATGGGAGAGGAACTCACAGACAGAGAATGGGCATATCTTTTAGCCTACCCCAAGGCAGTCTCACGCAATGCGCGTTTCAAATTCATCCAATATATGATTACACAGAGGGCATATTTAACACCTCACAGGCTCCACAAGATGTACCCCAGAACTACAGCGAACTGCCTGAGATGCCCAGAGGCGGATGCAGGCTTCGTCCACATGCCATGGGCCTGTCCCGCGCTGACAGACTACTGGGTGCAGATAGCACAAATACTGACTGACATTGTAGGTGGGCAGACATGGAACACAGCAAAAAGTTGTGTACTCAGGCTATACCCACACCCAAAGGGTTACAAACTTCAAGCACGCTTTGCAGATTTAGCGTTAATACTTGCTAAAAGACACATCACAAAGAGGTGGAAGGCCACTAGGCCACCAAAAATAGAAGCATGGAAAGAGGAGGTAGAGAAGTGGGGCCTAGCCGAGAGCGCAGCAATACGTAAGGAGGAACAGAGAGGGCAGCGGACAATACCCATAGCAATGGCCTGGGATATGCTGCGGGAGTCCTTCAAATCATGGGATGAGACCTCACACACACAAACGTCAACCAACCCCGTAGATGCTACGGCATAGATAAGTGGCGCATGCTGCCAAAGCAGCTAATACACCAAGGCACAGCCACTGCACGGCCCAAACAGGCAGCAGTTAGACGAACAGATATAATGAGCTCTGTGACCTAGGAAATAGAAGTGCAAGAAAAAAGAAAATGTTGATTGTAAATGTTTCCTGTCAACAAGTAATGCAATAGTTGCTTTCTCTCAAACCAGAGTGGTTACCAATTGTGATGCCCAGTTAGTTAACTGTGAGGTGGGAGGGGGGGTCAGGGTTACTTTATTGTTTGTGATCGGTATATTGACTTCCTGTTACATTTATTGTATAAGATAGACAAGTGGTGAGTGTAGACGTAACGTGAATAGGACAAATTGGGCAAATGTATTAACGAGCCAGGAGATGGCAACTGTATAGCAGTATTGAAACTGTACCACTTGCATTGGGATAGCTATACATGTATGCTCATACTACGGAACAGGTACTAATAGTATATGCAAGCTTACTTATAAAGCGTAATAAAGTTTGTTTAAAAAGAAAAAATATATATGGGAACTGTTCAATGTAGCGTGATAACAATAACCATTGTATTTTCTTTTTAGTGTAGCACAGGTGTGTGGCAGTGCATTTACATGCAGTAATATTACCAACTCATTGTCACACAACTGCGGAAGAAGGAATGGTATTTGGGGAATTAAACCTATGATTTACCAGCTACCTACCTCAATTTCACGTGTGGTAACCCGCAAAGCAGTCCTTCATTCATAAAATCATAAAGGCTGGGGCCCAAAGTTTTGTTCAGGATCCTGTGCCCGGAAATGTCAAATGTCAGGAGGGCTATACAGCCAAGGCTTGATTCTACTGTGTGCCACTGTCACTACCACCAGGCACTTCCTGCCCCCTTATCTCTCTACAGGTTCTTTTTAATTTTTGCTTTCTCGTTTTGTCATAATTTTTCCATCTTTCTCTTTCGCCTTTCCCCTTTTTGTGTTTTTATCTCTCTTGTTCTGGAGCAAAGTCTGATGAGGAAAAATTAGTGCAGGAACCCAAAAATTAGTGCAGGAACCCAAAAATTAGTGCAAGTGAGCTCCACCTGCAACCACTGGCTCAAATTTGGCACTGCCAATAAGCCTAATATTTTGAGACCTGTACGTAAGGGCAGCTTCACCCATATATATTTTTCAACATCCAATTGGGGAAACTAAATTGGGCCTTCAGTCGTTTATGGGGCAGGAGCATATTTCTGGACTTTCAATTATAAATATTTCACAAGCACATTTTCCTGCACAGAAAGAATCAGGGAATTGGCAAAAAAGGGTGTTGTTTTGAAATACCTTTGTGAAAACATGTCTTATGTGATTTGGATTCAAATTTATAGAAGCTGTTTTTAATTGTCAGTGCACTCAATCTGTTTTTCAAAGATGACTGTGAGTAGCCGAGGAACAGTGTAATCTGTTTTTCAAAGATCACAGTGAGTAGCCTAGGAACAATGTCAAATCTACAAAAACATGCTTGTTACAATATCAAGTGTGTCCAATATGTTTAAATTGCACAGTTTGTCACTTGTTATTCTAATATTGGCTATGAGGATAGCTCATACTCCACTTCTAGAAAATCTTGTCCTGCCCCATTGCTGGAAGTATTCCCCCCCCCCCCCAATTTGGCTCTAGTTGCGCCCCTGCTACTGGGCCAGATCTGTGTGCCACCTCGAGTTGCTCAGCGTGTCACAGGCTGGGCTTGGGGGGAAATGGCGCGTAGGTTGCAACAGACACTCCGTACTCGTCACTGCTACCCCTTGCAGACAATTCAATGCTACCCCGGACTGGCAAGTGGGCCAAAAGGGACTACTCCGACAGATGGGCTTAATCACAATGGAGGATATCTTTGTGAATAACACTTTTATCTTGCAGCACACTTTAACACCGCCAAGGCGCTCTTCCACTCACATCTTTCTACTATCTCAGACAGCAGGTCAGCTGCCCGGGCAACTCTTCCTACATTCCCTGCTGCACCACTTGGAAAACCACTCCTCACCGCCTATAGTGGAAGGGCTGATATGGGGCAATCAATATCATACCTGTCTACTAACTTCATAACTAGCATAATAGACACACTCCTGGATGCCAGACGCAAATGGGAGAGCTCCCAGGGCTATCGAATTACAGATAAAACTTGGGCATATTGCTGTGCGCAAGTTAAGAACACCCCTTTTAATTATAAACATAAACTAATACAGTTTAAATATCTACATCAATACTACTACACATGTGACAGAATCCCAAATTTGGTGGAAATAGTGCCAGTAAATGTGGCAGATGTGGACTCGTCAATGCTGATTTCATGCAAATGTCCTGGCAGTGCCCAGGTCTCACCACTTTCTGGCATGAAATATTCTTAACTATTTCTGAGATCCTTGACACTCTGTAGACTCCTGCTGGGCACATACCAGTGTTTCTACCAGCCACTCCCAAAGGGCTGGCTTTTAACTATCACCCCACACCCATCCAACACAGGCGTCACCGGTCAGGTGACCCTGTCAATAAAAAGGTCTGAGCTCAAAACCAGTTACTAGTACCATACCCATGTATTCGTGTCTTCATTCACTTAGCATGTGGGCCTAGGGCCCGCGACACAACAACATTCATGTTGCTGCATCTCCCCAGGTGGCTGTACTCGCCTCCATATTGTTCGTACTAGCCACGAGATGCATAGCCATGGTCTGGATGCAGAAGAAAGCTCTGTTGGTTACAGGATTGCTCCAAGATGCAGCTTGTTGTCAAGGCATGGCAGAGCAATATGCAGAGATGGACCACCCTCCTCCTGCCCTACAGACATTTGGTCTCAATTTCAAACGTAACTATGGCGCAATGCAGGCCATCGCCCTTCCCGTCACAGTCTGCGGACCCGATGCCTTTTCATCCTGATTTCTGAGGCTGTCTTGTTCCCTCCTTGAGTGCTGTATCCTTGCCCATCTAATGTGCAGAGTTTTGTTTGCATAACTGGATATGGCTGTAATTCAAATGTAATGTATGGATCTCCCTAGGCTGGCTGCTTTCCATGTTGTTGTAATGTAAAAGACCCAATAAACAGAAATTTAAATAGAGTTCCCAGGCAGATCCAAGGCATCCCCAGGAATGGTCAACATGCGTGCTGATGCACTGAGAGAGTCCAAAGATGGCACAGCATCACCTATTTCTAATTCAAGAACCTAGAAATGCTCTCATTGCTTGCAAGCATCAATACCCAGGTAAAGCCGAGACTATTGAACTCACATGAGTGCCTCACACATTGAACTAAAATGTATTGGAACAATGCCACAGCTTTAAAAACTCAGTGCTGGGACATTTTAAGGACTAACCCATTGTCACAAAACCAGGGAAGCTGCTCTTGCGTTCTATATTGAGCCTGGACCTGCCCTTACATAAAACCTGAAATGGTACTGTGTACAATCTTACAACTTTTGTTTTTGTATAGAATTGTGTTTTGGAGCACATTAAAGTACTAATCTTTTACACAAAAAGAACTCTAGTCTGGAAAGTAATTATTGTGTCTGTTACATTATTGTTGAGTTCTAAATGTCTGCCCTCACACTACCTTCCTGAGAATCCTTGGCCTGTTTGTTTCACTAGAGTCAGTTGCTGATGGGGTGTATCTGGTATTCTGTTTACAGGATCATAGCAGATCAGGACCTGGGCCAACAGAGGAAAAAGGGCCCTAAACCATCATTGTTGGGGCCTGGTAACCTATGTGTGTCCCAGGACCCTGAATAGATTCTGACAGCTTCCTTCGTGCTTTCGCCCAATTCTAGTATTCCTAAGAACACGTCTCAGTCATTGGGGCTGGGTAGCTACCTGGGAAAGCATGGAGTTGTGCGTCATGGTCCCAAAGCCAAGGCTTCTTTACTCCTAAAACTAGAGGGAACACTCAGCCATTCTTCAAGTTCTATTGGGCTTTGTTCATCTTCTTTCGGGCTGGCTAACAATAGCAGCATTGGCTAAAATCGTCTGTTCTTGGGCTGAGGACCACTGTCTTAATGCTTCTCAAATTCTTTAATGCTTTTTACCTTCCAGGACATAGGAACCAGGCAGATGACCTCAGGGTCATTTCATCATCCTTGGATACTTTTCCATTGGTGATCACACAGCTGTATTAGCTGTTGGTGAACCACCTAGCAACCAAAGACAATGCGCTTTTCCCTAGTTCTGCCAGAATGTTTGGTGTCAAGAGGCTTGGGGGTAAATGCACTCTCTCTGGTTTGGACATAGGGGTTTCTGTATGCTATCCCTCCCATTCTTCTTCTCACCGGGGTACTGAGGAAGAATCAAGGGACGGCAGTAGTCTTAATCACTCCTTTTTGGCCATGTCACCCCTGGTTCCTGATCCTTCTGCATCTAAATAAGGCTTGTTCTTTACGATTTATATTGATTTCTCCTATTCTGCCAGTTCGCTATCCCTTACCTCATTTTCTGCTCTGCCTTCAGTTCAAGGCCTGGATATTGAGTGCAACGCGGTGCGACAGGCTCTTCAGGACCTGCTGAGCGAATACATGAATAATGAAGATTGACACCTCCTGCTGGTGCCCTACATGTCCACCATCCGCGTACTCCAAGTGCGCCTACTCCTACGACTCTCCGGGGACTCTTTTACCGGTGAGCTGGGGTACGGAACCAAAGCCCCTAGAATCCATCACTGCACCTGACGTTGTTTCCTGCGCCCGGAGGCGCATAAGTTTGGCCAAAAGGCCCCGCTGCACGGGACGCGTGCGGGCCGTGACCGGGCGAAGCCCGGGCCAATGGCGGGCCCGTCCTGGCCCAGAAAAGGCAGGGCAGGGCCATTCCCCTTGGCTTTGTGGACCGTGGTGATACTAACTGTGAGTCGTTCATATTTCTAGTACTGGTTCTCAACACCGTTTTTTGCTGCTTGACTGTGTGACCCGGGCACTTAGCTCATCTTTCATGCACTAGCCTGGCAGATGTAAAACCCTTGCAGGTGCTACGTGGACAGTGTCACAATATTGCTTGTATCTTCACCCCAAAAGTTTATATTTTTACCTTATCTGTATAATATCTTGTTAAACGCTTTGGGGAAAAGAAAATCTACTACCTGTGAGAGGGGGTGGGAGGGGACTGATGGGCCCCGCCAGAAAACCAGTAGAAGTAAATTGGCTCGCAAGTCGGCAGCCAATAATTGTGTTTTGGATCGTATTGGCGATTTACTAGTGGAATGCAAGGAAATCTTAGCCCCCGACACTCCTCCGGTCTCACTAGACATTCTGCACCCTTCAGCTGAGCTACCGCATCCTTATAGCCTAAATCCCAATCTTGTGAAACGTATACCCGCTATTTTCAATAAGTTGAATACACCTAGCACTAAACCCCCCCCCCCCAAGCCACCACAATGCCACCCAACACACAGTCACAACTGATGTAGCAGAGGCTTGGGTTTCCTCAATCTCTGTTGCTGCTATGGATAAAACCATAACTGGCACTGATACCAATATTAACTCCAATCAGTGGCGGTGCGTCCATTGGGGGCGTTGGGGCGTTGCCCCACTAATGCCACGGCCCCATCGTTCTACTTCTGACGCTAATTGCAGCAATCTTGCAATTAGCGTCAGAAGTAGAACACGGACGCTGAAGGGGGTGGGGCTGCGGCAGCACTCTCCGGGTTGAGTGACAGCGGACAGCGCAATAGTGCGCATGTTCGTTTTTGGGCTGATTATTTTTACGATCAGCCCGAACATGCGCACTAGCCTTCCCCTTAAGAGACCGAGGGTTGCTTCATGCGCAGCCCCCGGTCTCCTAACGGGCAGGGAGTATCCCTGCCCTCAGCCAAACCTGGCTGGAGCAGCGTCTGGATTGGCTGAGAGTCAGGGGTTGCCAGCCCGGTCATGTAAGTTTAAGTTTTTAACTTTATTTTTAAAAACCCCCTCCGGCCCCCACCCCCCCGCGACCTCCCCCCGCGACCATTGCGAGCTGCGACTGTCGGTGGTATGTGGTGCCGTGCCGAAGGGTCACTGACATATCCCAGGGTCTGTGTTAGGTCCATGCAGGTCTCCGTGTTCTGCAGATCGTATTTCCCTATGTTTGGATGTTTGGGGCAATTCAGGTAATAATGGGTAGTAGGGGCCGAGCCAAGCCAGGCCCGCTCGATGAGCGGGGGCAAGGGCCTCCAGGTTTCTAGGGAAGTCCCCACCCCCAACATGAGGCAGACAGGGGCTTTGACCACTCCAACCAGAGATTCGGGAGTCTTCACAGCCCCCTGGCCATGTCTGCGACAGGCCCTCACGGCTCTCAATATCCAGCAGGCGCACCTCTCCTGAGTCGGGTGAATTCAACAGAGGGAGGCGGGAGCTCGGGACAAGCCACGGCCACTCACTAGTGACCCCCCCCAAGTTCCATCACCTTTATGGAGTATGAGTATCATACCCTGGAGCACTCGTTTCGATTTAAGTATCACACCCAGGAACACAGTCATATTTCTTGGGTATGAGTATTCCATTCAGGAGAATAGTCTCACGCAATTTGGTTTAGTCTGTAGCGCAGTCTTGTCTGCTTATGAGTCTCGGGTCACTTGATTGCTTCAGAAATCCCCTCTGTTTAGTGATCTAGCGGCGCCTTGAAGGGAACAGCTGTAACGTGCCTTATTATCTTAAGCAGAATTACATCGTTATTCACTTGTGAAAAGAGGTTCGTCCAATTGCGCACTTTGTATTAGGATATGATGTGGCATTATGCGCATATTGTTCAAAGAATTTCACATTTTCATCTGCGTAGTCTGAGGTAATTTTCAGAAAAAATGCTTGTCTTTTTCTTCTGCAGGCCATGATGGTAAATTACAACGTATGCGTTACTTCCCCATATCGGAATGTGTACATGTGAAAGGCAGTAATCAGCAATGTTGTCACTCTGTAAACAGCCCATGCTATAGCTATTGTAGTTCACACTTTGAGACAATACCAGCTTTCTATTTTCAATAATTTAAGTAGATTGTCCACCGTGGTAGCAATTTCCATGATCAGTCCACAATGTTGCATCTACTTGTTTTGGTCTCCTTGTCTATGGTGACACTCACAGCCCTACAGTGGATAACGCAGCCTTGTTGTTAACTACTTATGTGCACTTCTATATGTGTAGATTTCTGTGTTTATCACTATATATTTCTTTTACTGTAGCCTTCCCATTCTAGGTACCCTAGATTCAGTAGATTGTATATAGACCCTTCACTAATTTATATCATTTTAGTTGATAAAGGAATTCTTGATTGTGCATAACTTCAGCACAAATACTCTTTTTGGTCTGTGAGCAAGAGTACCAGCCTTACCTCATTTCACGGGAACTTAAGCAGCACACATTGCTGACCGGGAAGGCCAGGGCACAGACTATTTTTATGGCGAGAGTGCTGAACATGTAAGCAGATGTTAGAAAAATGTAAACAGAACCACGGCAAGCAAAGATAGAAGGTTTCAGTTTTATTTTTACCTATTTCCCATTCGAGTTAAACATTAGTTTACGCAGAAAAGGCTTCTGTAACAGGTTTTGGGTTAACGTACTATCTGTTTTAATGTTTTGTGCTTTTCACCTATTCGTTGATGCTTGCAGATAAAATGAGCGCCACCAAGTGGGGTGATAGCAAAATGTGTGAGGCAAATTTGTGCTTTATTAAAACATCTGTTGTCGTTAGTCAAACAGTGCTTTATCCATAAAACGAAGTAAGTGAAGTGGCCAGTAGAAGCGACATGTTCCACTTGCTGATATTTTGTTCCTCCTGCTATGGTCTTAGCACTAGAAGTCAAGGGTAAAAAATATTTTACGAACTTCTGGTATACTGACTATGACTTGGACAATGCTTCTTTCGCTTGGATACTAGTATATGTCAGGTTCCTTTGTTGTCACTTACTCCATATCTTTAGAACTGAAACAGAATTTAAATAGATGCTGAACAACTGGAGACAGGACTGCACAGTCAGGGAGTTTCCTTCCTAAGAGCTGTCACATCACCGGTGTCTGGTGGTTCTGCTGTTGTTTGCTGCAGTTGTCTTTTAATCATTGATAGGTCGATTAGTTATGAAGTGTTATTGCTGTGGCCAGCGCTCTTGTCGAAGCATTTGGCTGGTGTTCTGGTTTCTTGCCTTCCCATTTCCTGGCATGTTGTGAGTACATTAACTCTCCATCAGCACAAAACATTTTTGCTCCCTCTGTCGCTTTGTCATGTTCTTCATTATGTTGAGTCTCAAGATGTCAAAGAGCAAGAGGCGAGTGTCTGTGTATGTCTGTATGTGTGTGTTATGGTATGTATGTGTGTCTGTATGTGCGCCTGTGTGTGTGTGTATTTGTGCTTTTTGTACGTGATGCTTTTTTTTTGTTTTTACAATGCGCTTAATGCATGTGTGGATGGTCTATGAAAGTTCCTAATTTTGTCTGAAAATGTAATGAAGAAACAGGATGGGGAACTCATTTTCTGGGGATCACTCTCTTTGTTAAGTGGGGAAACTGAGATTAGAATGTTAATGCATTTTAGTTTCAGCAGGACTTCACCTATGAACATACCCTCTGCAGCGGGCTCTATGTGTGTTTGCAGCTCTAGTCTCTGTGCTTCTCAAATTTGCTTGAAAATGCACCCTTTACCCACTCTTTTTTCAAAATTTTCTCAGGGGGGAAAACCCCCCCGAACTCCCCTTAAAACGTTCGGGATCTCTCGCTGTGCTCGCTCGCCACGGTCCACTCCAACAGAAACTTTACGCCGCACCACTTTCAAATGTCACCAGCCGCCACTGACTCCAATATTGTCTCATCCAACAGGTTTCTCCCTCTACAGCAAGTGTCCTGTAACAAGCAGGGAGAAGCGTTTGAGGTAGTGGGGGGCCCCTTTCCTACGAGGCTTGCCTTTGAACCTGCAGAGGAAGATACAATTGATCGAGGGGCCGGGGGCACCCCAGAAGAGGCAACTTTGGGGGGACAGGACACGACTATGATCATTTTAGAGCTGAGGGCTGAAGTTACCTCACTAAAGTTACTAGCTCTTACGGATCAGGTCAAACTTTTGATAGAGAGAGGTCCCCCTGTAGCACATCAACCCAAGCCAAAAACTGGACTTTCACAGGAACCAACCAATGCCTTGAGTAGCATAGTCCCCTTAATGTCCATTCCCACTCAGCCTCCTGCCATTACCATTAGCAAGAATGTTTTTGAACTAATGCGAAGCGGTGACAGAACGCAAGCTGGTAGTGGTCAACATCCTAATTACAGGCGAGATCAGGCCCAATGTCCCAGTAGGAGTATCTATATGTCGAATGTGCCCAAAATTCTACCACACACCAAATATGAAGGTAAAGACTCCCTAATAATGAAATCTATACACTGGAACGACAAAATGAGGGGGTGTAGATCCGTTATCAGAGAGGACATCTTATGGGCTTAAAGGCTAACCCACCACACCTTCCAAACGGATTGCATTGAATTACACCTAAGAGATGGGAATTTAGCCCACAACCTCATAGCATTAGGGGCAAGATCATGTTCACCCACTCCTACTGGTATTCAACTAAAATACAGACCCTTCACTACACCTCAGTCACAAACCATCAACCGACAAGGCATTCCATTGGGTTCTGATTCACCGCTCGCCACCAATGATTGACTGGCACGCAAACCCTGTTCAGCCCACATGACACCTTCACATTCAAGTAGGGCTGAGCGCCCAGAAAATAAAGCTAGGCTTTATGTTGACTACATGTTAATAATTCCCAAGCCTAATAGCCATAGGCCCCTCGATCGACTGCAGATTACTGCTGATACCCTTGAAGAGGGGGCTTTATCATTGCGAGAAACCACTGCAGGCCCACAGTTAGGCCGTGCTATGGATGGGAACCAGTCTCCATGCCCAGCCTCCAGAGGCTTGACACCAAAACTTAGCATATTAACATGGAATGTGGCTGGAGTGAGGACCAAGGTGGCACTTGCTCATTGGATTCAACATATAGAGCAATTCGATATATATGCATTTTGCAGGAAACCTGGTCTACTCCCATTTTTATCCCCGGGTACATGACGGTCTGTCGCCCAGCAGTCACCAGCAGACCAGGCCGACCTGCTGGGGGGCTGTTGATCTAGGTTAAAATTGAGCTTCATTGTACCACACGAGAGCTTAAGATCAACAGCCCAGATATTTTAGCGATCCACATTAGGGGTAGGAACGGCACAGGGTTAGAGCTCTACAACGTTTATGCCCGAGGCTCCAAGGCTGGCTGTAGCTCACCCAATCGCCAAGTGTTAGAAGACTGTCTTGAGAAGAGGGAGCACGAGACACCACTAATAATAGCAGGAGACTTTAACGTCACCTATGAACCTCTAGTTATTGAGGATATAACGGATAGTGACAAGGTGGACGAGATGTGGCTCATCCCCCCTCTTGACCTATTACCTATCAAAAAAAATGGACAAGTACAGCCCTACAGCTCCACGCCCTAACCCTCGAGCATGGACTAAGGGCAGCAAACGGTCGAACTAAGTCAGACAAGATGGGGGCGAATACATACAACAGAACTCTAAATATGAGCCGCATTGACTATATTCTAGTAGACGTCAGACTGTGGCCTGGTGTGGTGGACATGGTGGTCGGGTCGACTACTGACAGCAACCACAACCACCTTGAGTTTACCATGACATCCCCCTGGGCCAAAAACCCTAGTGTTCCAAGTATATCTCTTATAACAAAGGAGGTTTGTCCATCTAACGACAATAGGCGACTCAAGTGGGCATGAGTAGCTACCAATATAACGAAACTTGAAGATATGAAGTCTAACCTCCTAGACAGCACTAGCGAGTTATATAGTCTACTTGAGCAGCAGGATGGGTTCACTAAGATCACGGCTTGCCATACTCACTTTTTCACTCACTCACTCAGTTAGCGTCTTAGTTTAGTATGCCCCAATGGCCTCAGGTTAAGCTCAAATCCGCCAGACCACACTCCTCCTGGTTCAATCAGGAGTGTAGGAGCAAAAGATCAAAACTGGCCATCGCCATTAGAGCAAACAATCTGGTGGAACTAAGAGAAGCAAGGAGAACCTATAGGGCAGCCCTGGCCATAGCCAAAAGGGACTGAGATGAGAATCGATGGCTCCAGATTAGTGATGCTTGCCAGAGAAAAGACTCACAACAGTTTTGGCTTTTAGTTTCGAGGGGAGATGCGGGAAGACCCAGGCCACCCACTAACAATATTGCCATTGCTACCTGGTATGAACATTTCACTACTGTATATACCGGATCAGGGGATCCGGCTATCGAAGCTCCTTCCATCAACTATACCGGTCCCCAGACCCCTAGGCTATTTTCACTAGCTGACATCACACTAAGCATAAATTCTGTCATTAGGAACAAAGCTACGGGGCCTGACGGTATTCCTGGTGACGTCTTTATAAATGACATCGCTTATTGGTCTAAATACATCTGGGCCCTGGCCACTGGAATTGCCGCAGGGGCTTCAATACCGCCCTCGTGGAAGGGTGCTGAGGTGATCCCAGTCTTTAAGAAGGGTGATCTCTCACTACCATCAAACTACAGGCTCATTAGCCTGATCGATGGTGCCCAAAAGGTCTTCTCCTGTGCACTCCTTACGAAAATTATGACTTGGATGGAGGAGAATAATATCTTATCCTCCTTCCAAGCAGGGTTTAGACGGAAAATCAGCACCATTGATCAGGTTTTTCTTTTTTTCCTACTGGACTGGAAAACTGTGACCATTGAACGGGGTAGTCTCTATATAGCATTTATTGACTTGAAGTCAGCTTTCTACCTCATCCCTAGGCACAAGTTGTGGTGTGTCCTGCAGGAGTTGGGTCTTCCTTCTGAGATACTTACGTTGGTTGTCCGTTTCCATTAGGACAACTACGCAAGGGTTTGTTGGGGGGACCAGCGGCAGTTGACTGACTCGATTAGTGTCGACAGGGGGGTTCGACAGGGCTGTGTGTTGGCTCCTACTCTGTTTTCACTATTCATTAATGGAGTCGTCCAACACTTAGCGGAAGTCCCCGCTGATGCCCCCGCATTGGGGGGTGTCAAAGTATCAACCTTATTGTTTGCGGACGACATGCTAATAGTCTCTAAGACCCCCAGCGGTCTGCAACTGCTCCTGGATCGCTTCGAGGCCTTTTGTGGAATGAGAGGCTTTGAGGTGAACACCTCGAAAACCAAACTCCTGCTATTGAGTCCCCACAAATCGTTCAAAGGTAAAATGCTATTGGGGGGGGGATCCCTCTATCGAGAGTGGCCACTTTTGATTATCTGAGCGTAACCCTCTCTGAGAAAATGGCCTGAAAGCACCACGTCATGAAGCGGATCCTCCAGCAGAGGCAGACCACTGGGGCTCTGATAAAGGAGCATAGGACCTCCAAGACCAAACCAATAGCTGCCCCACTCCAGATTTATGATCATAAGGTAGTGGGTTCTGCCTTGTATGGGGCCGAACTCTGGAGATTTGAAAATTTGGAGGTCTCCTCGCCACCGAAAACAAATTTCTAAGATTTCTTTGCTCCCTTCCCCAGAGCACTCCACTTTATACATTAAGGCTAGATATGGGCAGATCGTCAATCGTGGATAAAGCGAGGCTTCGCCCCCTGCTTTTCTGGCTGCGCTTGAAACTAACCCCATAGCTCACCCATTACGCCGCTGTGCTTGATGAAGTTTACACACTTGACCATTTTAAGAAAATTGGGTGGCGTACCAAAGTCAGGTCATTGCTCACAGTGATAGGTTTGAGGAGCTCGTGGGATGCCAAAGATCCCAGCTTATTGCCCAGCACAGGTTTGGTCAAAACCCAATACTGGAACTGGGTGGTGCAGACTTCTGTTACTCAACTGTCCATGGGCTGTCTCACATTAGAATTCATGGAATTCAAATTGCTAAGCGCCTACGAACAATATATGGAGGTCATCACGAATCCACAGGATAGGAATCTTTATATCCAATTTAGATTTGGCTCCCTTCCTGTGAACTCCTTTACAGCAGCTTGGCGTTGGCCCTCCTCTGTAACGCAGCACTGCCCAGGTTGTCCTTTAGCGGCTAAGACAATTAGCCACATTTTCTTTGTTTGCCCTCTGTATATCTTTCCGAGAAACAAATGGCTAGCCCCTGTTTGCAGACTATTGGGAGCTCGATGCCACCAAGAAGCGCTGCGCATCCTGAAATCCGATTGCAGACCCTCAGTTGCTTGCGGAGTTGCCAAGTTTCTCGGCAAAATGTGGATTATTAGAAGGTATGCGTCTAAGACGCAATAGCGCGCACTTTCTTATCTTCTATCAAATCTTTTAGCCTATGCTTCAAACAATAATTTTATGTTTTTTATTCCTGCACACTGATCAATTTTTGACACTATGATTACATGGTGGGTCTTTCTCTGTAATCTAATTGAGGTATATGTGTTTGATATAACACTTTTTATCTGTTGTTTTAATTCTTTTATTAGTGAATGGTACAAATCATATGGCAATCAATATGTTGTATTTAATGAACTTTTGTCATGTATTTATTGCTGGATTTATGTAGTGTGAGCATTCGCACTTTTATGGTCGTAACTACCGAAATAAAGTTTATGACTTGACTTGAATAGGTAGGGTTACAACTGCATGGTAGTTTTAGGGATATGGCTTTGGCAATCCAGGAAACATGGGGACCCTTTACAGTTGCTTGTAATTTGAAACATTGAGGCTTGGTGTCGCGAGAAGGTGCACGACACTTGATCACACAGTGTGCACATTGTGAAGCTTCCTGAACTCTAACCGGAAGAGAAGCGCGCCGTGGTGGAGCCGAGCCTGTCAGAGCCTGTCGGATCCATGAAGCCGCAACTACCGCAGTTGCAGCCGCGGCCCACAAGGCAAGCTCCGGCAAGGCAGGCAGACGAGGCGCTGCCGAATTCGAATGCCGCACAGTGCCTGGGCCGGAAACGGGGATCGGCTCGGGCTCAGAAGTTTAAAGGGGCCGTGAGTGCGGGCGCAGCGGTTGAGTTCGTGCCCCAGGAGATCCTGCAGAGTCGGCCTGCGGGAATTCCCGGTGTGCCCCACTCGCACCAGTAAATAGAATACAGTTTCTCCCCCTCCTAAGATGTTCACCATTCATGCCTTGCTGATTTTCTTCTCCTGCAATTAGCTCAGACAGTACTGAAGGAGACAGAAGACCTAGAGCGATTTGCATCGAACCTGATACGGACATAGAGTGTCTGCCACGGCCCACGGTGGTACAGGTTGGTGCCTTTGCTCTTCTTGCCTTGATTCTGTTCTTCGGGCTTGTGTCCCTCTGGTGGCCTGGCGTTGTTTCGCCATTTTTCCTGTCCATCTATCAGGGCTCTTGTATGCCTTCTGCTACTGAGTCATTGCCCCTGCTCTGAAACCATGTTACACCCTTCCTGTAGTGGGGAAAGGGAGAAGAAGGGAGAGGATGCAATTGTTCAAAGTACCTCATCTGACCAGCCTCCTAGACCCAACTCCACTATCATATCTGCAAATATGTCCCCTGAACAGCAAACTGACCAGCCGCCATTGGAGCTGGAAATGAATCGTCAGCAGATCGGTTCAGCGACGCAACCTGAGGAGGGCCAGCTGTCTGACTGATCCAAATCTCTAACAAACTTTAGCCTGCACCAGTGGCGGCTGGTGACATTTGAAAGTGGTGCGGCGTAAAGTTTCAGTCGGAGTGCACCGTGGCGAGCGAGCGCAGCGAGCGAGCCCAACGTTCTAAGGAGGGTTCGGGGGTTTCCCCGAGAAAAATTTTGAAAAAGAGTGGGTAAAGGGTGCATTTTCAAGCAAATTTGAGAAGCACAGAGACTAGAGCTGCAAACACACATAGAGCCCGCTGCAGAGGGTATGTTCATAGGTGAAGTCCTGCTGAAACTAAAATGCATTAACATTCTAATCTCAGTTTCCCCACTTAACAAAGAGAGTGATCCCCAGAAAATGAGTGCCCCATCCTGTTTCTTCATTACATTTTCAGACAAAATTAGGAACATTCATAGACCATCCACACATGCATTAAGCGCATTGTAAAAACAAAAAAAAAGCGTCACGTACAAAAAAGCACAAATACACACACACACAGGCGCACATACAGACACACATACCATAACACACACATACAGACATACACAGGCACGCGCGCCTCTTGCTCTTTGACATCTTGAGACTCAACATAATGAAGAACATGACAAAGCGACAGAGGGAGCAAAAATGTTTTGTGCTGATGGAGAGTTAAGACTCATAAGCAGACAAGACTGCGCTACAGACTAAACCAAATTGCGTGAGACTATTCTCCTGAATGGAATACTCATACCCAAGAAATATGACTGTGTTCCTAGTTGTGATACTTAAACCGAAACGAGTGCTCCAGGGTGTGATACTCATACTCCATAAAGGTGATGGAACTTGGGGGGTCACTAGTGAGTGGCCGTGGCTTGTCCCGAGCTCCCGCCTCCCTCTGTTGAATTCACCCGACTCAGGAGAGGTGCGCCTGCCGGATATTGAGAGCCGTGAGGGCCTATCGCAGACATGGCCAGGGGGCTGTGAAGACTCCGAATCTCTGGTTGGAGTGGTCAAAAGCCCCTGTCTGCCTCATGTTGGGGGTGGGGACTTCCCTAGAAACCTGAGGCCCTTGCCCCCGCTATCGAGCGGGCCTGGCTTGGCTCGGCCCCTACTACCCATTATTACCTGAATTGCCCCAAACATCCAAACATAGGGAAATACGATCTGCAGAACACGGAGACCTGCATGGACCTAACACAGACCCTGGGATATGTCAGTGACCCTTCGGCACGGCACCACATACCACCGACAGTCGCGGCTCGCAATGGTCGAAGGGGGGGGGGTCGCATGGGGGTGGGGGCCAGAGGGGGCTGTAGGGGGGTTTAAAAATAAAGTTTTAAAAAAACAAACTTAAACTTACCTGACCGGGCGGGTCCGCGACGCCTCTGCTGTCTGCTCCTGGGCCGGGGTCCGGTGCGTTGGAATGGCACCTTCTCAACGTCTTGCGTGAGTGGCTGGCAACCCCTGGCTCTCAGCCAATCCAGACGCTGCTCCAGCCAGGATTGGCTGAGGGCAGGGATACTCCCTGCCCGTTAGGAGACCGGGGGCTGCGCATGAAGCAACCCTCGGTCTCTTAAGGGGAAGGCTAGTGCGCATGTTCGGGCTGATCGTAAAAATGATCAGCCCAAAAACGAACATGCGCATTATTGCGCTGTCCGCTGTCACTCAACCCGGAGAGTGCTGCCGCAGCCCCACCCCCTTCAGCATCCGTGTTCTACTTCTGACGCTAATTGCAAGATTGCTGCAATTAGCGTCAGAAGTAGAACGATGGGGCCGTGGCATTAGTGGGGCAACGCCCCCAATGGACGCACCGCCACTGGCCTGCACAATTCAAACCACGACGCACCTAGAGGTGACATACCATCAACAAAACAACATAATCCGCCGAACAGGGATTTTCTACTATAAAACCAGCCTCGATTACATGCATTAGAAATGAGCACATGGCAAATAACGAGCAGGAACAGGGCAATCAGCCCAGCCTGTACCTATCTTTATTACCATCGATTCCTCAGGTACAAATGACTCTGTATTCATTGGCGAGCCCAAAATCAAGCTGTCTTCGCAAGACTTTATTACCAACTCCTTGCCAAATATTGGGACCTGGCATCAATTGATAAACACACTAGAAACCACTGCCAAAGTCCTTTTTGGATGTCCTGTTTGACATCCAAATCTCCCTCCTTGAAATGCTACCCTAGTATATTACCACTATAGACTCTCGTTTGAACGGCTTAACACCACTATAAGCAGTTTACTCTCAGAAGCTCATAATCCATCTACGCATATCTCAGTTACCTCCTTCAACTCTAATTATAAAGAATGTATGTGCCCCATCCTTATGGAAAAACGGCTTGCTCTACCTTCAATAGTGAGCAATCTATTACAGGAAGTAAAAATGACCAGCAAGGCGCAACTCGTGAATAATAATCTATATAACACAATGCCATTAACGGGTCTGCAAACACAGCTACTCAATCACCATCAGTCCTAACCCCACCAGAATTTTCAAAAAATCTCACTAACCCCTATAACTCATAATTTCAGAAGAATATTATGGTATTATGGTATTTAGTGTGGAGATTCATTCAGCGTCTGCAAATACCGATCACTCAAATAATAATAGTAACGAAACTACTAATTTCAAAGAAACAAACATAAGGCACTCAAATAATGCACCAAATTCCCCAGTTAGTTTGGAAAATAGAATGGCCGCCCTGCGCAACACTCCACCAGAACAGCTATCGAAGCATAATAGGAAGCGACTCAGGAAACTGAATAAAAAACAGGCCAAGCACCAGAGAGGCATGTGTCAGACAACGACACTAGAGGACTACTTTTTTATTAATAAACAGGCAACTTCTGCAGGGAAAAAGTCTACTGATAACTTAAATCCGGTGAAGCTAGATTGCAGTGCCGCCCCTCAGATTTGCAGTACCACCCATAGCCCAGACAACTCCACCAGGTCACAAACTAATGCAGCCTCTAAAAATCCATCTGGCACAAACCCACTACTCCCTCCAACAGCGCAAACAATACATTCTAGCAGAGTTATAGATTCTGCTCCTCGCCTAATAAATCATGGGAAAATCAGGTCCCATCAGACTTCTGTCATTACTGCAGCCTGCGGTCGGCAATGCAGCACTGGTAGACCAAACGTCTTTTCAACTCATGCAAGAAAAACTAGCAATAGAGATACCCAGAGTGTACACCCTGAACCAGATTCAAAGGAGACATTGTCAAGCCCAATTACAACAATCAACTGTGACAATACAGATCCCTCAGTACCTCTAGGGAGGACTAGTAAAATTGTAACTTCGCCCAACAGAAAATCTTCAAACCAACTGAATGATATTCGCTTAGACAATTCAAGCACGCAACCACTAGAATTGTTTGAACATCCCATGACAATTGACTCTATAAGTACAATTCAGCGAAGTTCTATAAAATCATCAGTTCTACTTTGTAAGACCGCAGCCCCCCAAGCTAAACGTTCGCCTAACAACATCCATGATACCTTAGGCGACTCTAAATCAGGAACAGGCAACTTTCAAACACATGGATCCATGTCAACTCTGTCTTCCGTCGACACAGACTCATGATATCATATGACTACACAAGAGGACCAAGTTTTAACGACAGTATGTCACCGACTATGTTTCACAAGGCAACGGTGAAACTTTGAATCGAGGTAACATAATAAAACTTCTAGCATCACATTCAGAGCTTTGTCATCTGAAATCTAATGACATCACAACCATCCAATTCGTTCCGTCGGATAATTTAGCTAAAAAAGAGCCAACAGCAGTAACATGGTCCTCCCGGGCCGCAGTGAATACTATCTGTGAAAATCGGAAGATTCTTGAAGAATGGGGAATGGGGAATTCTGATTACTCTCCCACAAAAGGCACGCTACCCAGCAGCTTTTCTGAAAAAGGAATGTAAACCAGCCCGTCTCTTACCAACCAGGAAAAGGCCTATCGATATCGGGGCAAAGAACTTGATCATAAACCAGTGTCACTCTTAAGAAACGTGGCTGGCCCACTGCGACTTATGGCACCAATCAACCAACAACCATTTCTATGAATAACAAGAATGGAAGACACTGCATACTGGCCGCATCACCTGCTGAAAAATCCAATGGGGATTGAGACTGGCTTGCGCAAACATTGACCTATTCAAAACAACATTAACATGCATCAAGAGACCATAACAAGCCCAAACCAGGAAAGGAGACAAAGGCCCCAACAATGCCATTAGTCTCCTTAAATGTAGCAGTATTAGAAAACCTTCTAACCGATACCGAAGCAATGTCCTTTTTAACCTTGCATGATATTATACGAATTCAGGAGTCCTGGCGAGAGACAGAGACACCAATAGAAGGTTATTGTGAGTTTTACTTCCCCGCAATTAGATCACACACAAGGGGTCACGCAATGGGGGGGGCGTGGGGGGGCTTTCAATCTTTCTCTCAACTCAATGGGACTTTGGAGCCACTGAGCATGTCACCGGCCATAAAAACCTCCTCTGCATTGAAATTAAAAACTAGCGACATAAGCATACAAACTGTAATCTATTCCTGATGAACATCTATATACATCCAACAGCTTCAGAGAAGCAGCAGAGTGTGAAGAAGTTAGAGCTGCTGATTGCGGACATCAAGCTCAATCAAGTGAATGCTCACCTTCTCCTAAGCGGAGACTTCAATTTAAATCTGCTACATAATTCCTACCAAAGCATCGCAGAAAAAACAGCAGCCAACCAGTGGCTGATTCAATCGCAGGTCCTAAGTCCTCAAAGAGCAGACTCCTTGGGACGCACTCTGATTGCAGCCTTTGAGGCCTTGTCGCTGCGAGCACTGACTGACTGGGCGTTTCCATGAAGACCAACCCACCCACCCCACCTGCCTGAAAATGTCAGAAGTGCTAGATTATACGTTCAGCTCAGTCACCCTTTTCAGCATTATCATTACATATTCCATTCAGACGTGCTGTGAAAACGACCGCATGCTTCAGGTTTGGTCTATAAAAACCTCCATCAATGCCCACACCATATTAAGCGTTATTGGCTCAAAAGACCCGCAACATAACTGGAGAATGTTCAAATGGAGCTTGGAGGTTGCCATAAAGTACAATAATTGGAAAGCACAATTACTTCACCAGGGCTGGCCCTTGAGCTATACAATTAGTGACTGGGAATCGCTAGCACAAGAATTACTCTCTGCCCTAGTTAGCAGTCAACAAGGCACTATATCCACAAAGTTCAGGGCTACTAAACCATGGTACACCAAAACCCTAAGGATGTTGAAAAGATCACTGAGCAAAAAAGCACGATCACTTAAAACACAATCAAATTCCACCTTGCATACCGAGGATGAAACTTTGCGCAGCCAGTAAAAAAAACGAATCTGGCAAGCTAAACAAAATATGAGGAATCGCTCCAGACTGACCTGTTCCTGGCATGTCGAAACAAAAACTCAAGATGTTTCTGGATAATAATAAATCAGCTGAATAGGGGCTCAGGACCAACTATGATAAATGGAAACAATGTTGCGGCAGAGAATTGGACAAAATATGCCACTACTCTGTACAAAGCCACTACCAAAATGCCCAACCAACACTTAGCCCCCAGCAAATAAAAGTTTGCACAACAGAAATCAGTGCCACTTGATGCAAAACTTCACCAATATGTGGCAACTTTCAATGCTACTAGAATAGCAATATTAATCCAGAAAAGCAGAGCTGACAGTGCCCCAGGTCCTAACGGTATCCCAGCCTCACTTTACAAACATGATACAAATTATTTTTCCGGAACGCTGGAAAATCTGTTTAATAGCTGCATAATCAGTGAATCTGTTCCAGCTTCTTGGCAAGGTTCTATTCTACATCACATTTATAAAAAAAGGTCCAGTCTCGCTTCCTGACAGCTACCGACACCTCTCACAGTTGGATGTTGAGACAAAATACTTTGCGTCGCTCCTGTTGGAGGATTTAGAAGAATGGGCAGCTACAAAAAACTTGCTATCTTTTAACCAAAGTGGTTTTATAACACAGTCTAGTACCATTGACAACCTTGTGGCCGTAAGGGTGCTTGTAGAAAAACAAATAAAGAAGAAGGAACAGCTTTATTGCTGTTTCATAGACTAAAGTAAAGCATTTGACCATGTTACTCGCCAACTACTGTGGTCCAAACTCATAGCATGGCAAATGACTACATGGTATCCTGCTGCTCTACTCTACTACATGGACCAGAGTAAAATTGGGATCCCACGCAGCTATTTCCAATAAAGTAAGTATCGAACAAGGAGTCAAGCAGGGGTGCGTATTAGCACCAATTCTTTTTAATTTGTATATGAGTGAACTCGTAACCGCATTAAATCATGCACCGAAATTAGCGAATCAACATATCACGTCGCTCCTCTATGCGGACGATGTTGTCCTTTTAAGCCAAACTCCGATGGGGCTCCAAAGACTGTTAGATGTTTTACACAAGCACTGCTGTGCAAATCAGATGACAATTAATTACGAAAAAAACAACATCATGCTTTTTGGTCGGAAAAAGATGAAACAATGCCATTGGCACCTTAATAACCACCGTCTGACCATCTCGAATAAATATAAATATTTGGGATGTTGGCTAGACGACAAGGGAGGTCCCTTATTACATCTAAATTCATTAAAACCGAAACTGGCTTCCTTACAATGCGCCTTCCGAACAATTTTTAAAAGCACAAAAAGGTTCTCCTTTGAATCAATGCGGAAAATAGTTACCGCCAAACTTGCTCCAACACTGGCATCTGGGACAGAGGCTTTCCCAGGGAAATTGGGTGCCTTCCTGAACTGCTCACAGAGTACAGTTTTTAGATCTCTATTCAAATTACCGCATAACACCTCGCCAGCCCAGATTAGGATGGAATTTGCATTAAGTGACCAACTAATCACGCAGAAGGCCTGTATATTAAAGTACATGCACTCTGCATATGTAACAGAGCCAGGATCACTGAAAAATCTCATTCGGCTAGAAGTCTCATTCACCAACAGCTCATGTCAATCAAATGTTTGGGCTCACGCTCTTTCTGATGCAATGGAGCTAACCGGTAAGGCAGAACTGTAGAATTTAAAACTACCACATTCACAGTTCAAAGCAGCCCTGAACAGAAAGGTAAAAATTAAATCTTTTGAATAAGATCATCGGCCCTTCGCTAAAAGAGAACATGCTGCTCTAGTTCTCATCAGTTATCTTAGAAGAGGGCCACAAAAATACATCACGGAACCATTTTCACCATATTATAAAGTAAAATTCTGTCAACTCCAGATGGGCTGTTTTTTCATCATTAGACTTACTACCTCCATGGGCAACTAAACCTGAAACCAAAACATGTCGACTGTGTGGCCTGTCTCAGGAATCGTTATCACACCTGCTCTGCATTTGTCCCACCCTCCTTGAGGATCGCAGAAGATTTCTTCGGCGTCTGTTGATTAATGAGGGGACAGGGACAATACCAGCGGCCATTAGTTATCTGTTGAACAATGCTCAGCAGCAGGCAATTTCCAAACTTATAAAAATTCTTGCACAATGCAGACAAATTATTAAGGAAAAATCCAGTGTTATAAGAGATGCAGCATCTTAGGTCAAATTTTTAGAGTCAAAGTTACAAATTATACAGCTAAGAAGTCTGTTTTACTTGGATCACAAGTTTTTTATTAACACACTACTAACACAAAAACATGCAAAGAAACTAGAAATAACTGGCTCACTCATATGGTTCACCTTTTAAAGATTTTATTCTTTGTTTATTAATGATGTACTTAAATTACATGGCTGCAATTTGAAAAGTACAATGACATTTGTGACATGTTTACCCCAAGTTGAGCTGCAATTTTATCACCAAGAGAGAAAACTATCTGCTCTATATGGTATTCTTCATTTTTTACACCATATGTCTCTTATCAAAATGCGCTCTTAAATATTTTCGTTACCTGAATTGATTGTACCTGTAGGATCGACAAGCTGGTTTTCGTTGATTGATTTTTAACATAACATAGTTAAAATAATGTATCGATCCTTCTCTTAGGGCCTCATTACGATGTCGGTTGGAAAGGCTCCGAATGGTATTCAGTTCGTCCGAATCCGATTCAGAACCCGCCTTTCCGACCGACTCGGAAACCCTTCCGACCGACCGATTACGATGTTCGGAAAGCGTTCAGACTTTCCAAATCCGCTCCGAACGGCATTCGGAGGACCCGAGTCGGTTGGAGCTGACTCGTACAGGTCTTCGGACCGCGTTTCCGATTCGGATTACGATGTCGGATTCTGAGAGCCTTTCTGAATTGGTTGGTCTGACACAGATCGGCTATCGGAATCCGACTTTGGGGGCCTGTAGCAGGCCCCCTTCACCCGGTGGCCCTCCAAATGGGGCCCATGGAGATACCCATGGGTCCCCTCTTCCCAACCATGCACAGTGTGGCAGGCACCATGGGGTGCCCGCCACAGGGTGCACAACTTTACCCACCTACCCCTTTCTTCAATGGGAGCCTGTGTTGTCGGCTGGAACACAGGCTCCCTTTGAAGTCAATGGGAGTCCGTCCAAACGGTGTTCGGAAACATCCCCGAATCGGATTTGGTCGGAAACCATTCCGAGACCGAATCGTTCGGAATGCTTTCCGACAGACATCGTAATGAGACCCTAAATCTTTTTATGGGACTTGGCACTTTAATGGACTTGATTGTCTAAATAAAGTATTTTTGATTTTTGAGAAGGTGCACCTAAACACTATGTCTATGATCCCTTCCTCATACTGCATTTTCTACAGGAGGACTCTCTGAAAAGGTTTCGCTCCTTACTCCTTGGGGTCAATGGGCAGCTGTTTGGAGGTTCTGGGAATCCTGGGGTTCAGTGGCTTCAGTGGTTCCTTTAGCAGTCAACACCTTAAAAGTGTTCAAAACAAAAGTCCAGTTGTTCATTCTCCTCTTCCTTTCTGGGATCTTCCCTCTGTGTTGCAAGTTTTTTATGGAGCTCCTTTTGAACCTATGAGATCTGCTCCATTGTCTTGGCTCTCTGTGAAAGTCAGGTTTCTAGTTGGTATTAACTCAGCCATCAGGCTAGGGGAAGTTGGCTCTTTAGTGATATCTATCCATTACTTATGGTTTTTATGGCACTATGCACAACAGCTTGCATTATAGCATGGGTCACTGTTCAGTCCAAAGAATCTTTGAATCAAGACCTTTGTTTGCCAGGTTTTTGGTCAGAAGTTGAATATGAGTCTCTTCGCCCATAAGATGTTTTTAGGGCCTTGCTAATTTATTTAAAAGGAGCTCAATGTTTCAAGCCCTTGTTTATTGCTTGTGGGTTCGCCAGTGGGTAAGGAACCCATCCACTGCCTTTTAAAGCCGCTGGGTTTGGTATGCTTTCTTACAGGCTCATGATTCTCTGGGGTGGGATACTTCCACAGGGCATAATGGTCTCTCCAAATGAAGCATGGCTGCTTCATGGGTCGAAGCTGTAGTGTAGCGAAGTGAGATCTGTAGAGCTGCTACTTGGGCTCACTCATTCCAGTAATTTTAGTACTATCATCTAGATTTGTTAGGTTTGATTAGTGGTTTTTTCTGGACTGCTGTATTTTAAACTATTAAATGACTCTGATGAGGTTAACATAAAACAAAACGTACATACGTAGTTGCCGTTATAAAATGAATGGGAAATTGGGAAACTGCAAATACCAGAATGTAAACCATGGAAGGGATCAAGAAGGGGAGTAAACTCACTGGTGGGTTACACCTTTTAAAATTAGAATCAAGTTACTTTGTTTGAGTGCCCCTGCACCTTTGTTTGTAAACACATTTGATAGGCGTCTCAGGAATGTTCACCTCCTAAATAAATAAAGCAATAACTAAAATGAGACTCAGAATGGAGTAAGTGTTGCCACACCTGTAACAAGATAATTGATTAGGGAATGTTTGGTTAGCAGCCTATTGTGAGGTCTGGTGCATGTTACCATTAACTGTTCTATCATCCATGAGCTAAGCAAAACTGCAACCAAACTCAGTGTTACACTGTGGGAGAGACAGATCCTATTTGGCTCCTGTCTTATGCACCTCGGTTGCCTTCCAACCATCAGGAGCCTGGAGCTTATGTTTGTGTCTGTTACCCCAGGGCATTACAAACGTTAGACCTGACAGGCAGCTCAGAAAAGGTTCTTCTGTTCTGGGGCAGTTTCTGTTCTTTTCCTGTTGGTAGGCTGCAGTTACCAGCACCACAATCCAGAATCCTCCTGGCTTCCAGACCTGGTTAATTGCCTTTCTTTGTCCTTTCTGCACAGCTATGGGTCTCCTTTTCTAGATGGTCTTACTGAAGGGCATACCTACAGCACACTTTTCTACAATAAGTTTAAAAGCAGCAGCTTGTTCAGCAAGATAGGATGCAAGTCTCTTGCATATCTTTTCAGCCAGCAGGCAGCTGCGCTGATAACTCCATGAAGTTGGTTTCTCCTTTGGTGGTGCAATCCAGCAATCCGGCATGCATGTCTTCCTTTTCTCCGGGTAGCCTGCAGTAAACCTAGAATGAGTCTTGCCTGGGTTGTCTCCACTTGGAAGTAAGCCAGCAAAAACACAGCTTGGTTCTCAAGTAAATCCTCTCCAACCTGCTGAGTGGATGCTGTCACTAGGATTTTGGGGTATTTGGATACAGACCTGTTGTTTTTGCCTGACATTTATCCTAGTTGTGCAAGGAACAATGTGGATTCTAGAGATCTTTGAAGCTGGTTTCAGACAGTCCCTAACACTTTATTAACCCCAGGCCAGTCAAACTACATTTGCTTGCCAATCACAGTTTGGCAGGAAGAGGGGGTGACATTATGAGTTCACTTTTATAAAAACGCAAAACAAAGGCACAAAAGAGGGAGAGGTTTACCCACTAAGCTATTACACAACACTGTCTGCAGTAGCGCCTCTGAAGAAGAGTGAAACAGGAGAGGGCAGGGACTGTCACTTTAAAGGGGCATCTGCTTTCCTTGGTGTTTGGACAAAATATTGAATAAAAAATATCGAGATACATAAATATTGTGTCAAGAATATCAGAATGCCAAAAATATCGTCGACAGGACCATCGATGGTAAGAATATTGTTTTAAGTGTTGTTTTTAATATTGCTGTAAAAAATATCGATTTAGAAAATATCGCAGCATGTAATATCATTTGTATTATTTTGTATGTAATGTATTGTAGTGTGTTTCATTATAAATGTTAATTATTTTTTCAGTTGTGTTTGTAGTAATTTAATTTAATAATTATGGAAAGGCTGAAAATTTGTATTTTTAGTTGTATTAGTGTCTAAAAATAATGGATTTATAATTTATTTAGCAGAGGGATACTGGGCTTTTAGGGGCTAAGGGTGGGTAGATTTTTAAAAGTGGATATTTTAATGTAAAGGTAATGTTAATTAAATAATGATATGCAAATTAATAATGTACATTTTTATAATTTATTTTTACATTCATAATTTGTATTATTAACTTATAATGAATTATAATATATATTACAAATATTACATTTTAAAATAATGATTTTATCTTAAATACTAAAATAAATATTTAAATTACAAAAACATGTAAATTAAACATATAAAAAATTCAATTTAATAAAATAAAACCATTTTAATTTAAAAAAGCTTTACATTTTATAATTTTTGTTAATTTTGTAATCAAAATTCAAATATGTGTATGCTTTTTATATTGAAAATGCTTATGCCACTGTAAATATTTTTTGATACATTTTTATTTTTTTGTATTTACATTTATTTAAAACTTTTGAAATGTTGTGTACGTAAATTATACAACTAAAATATATACATATGCATTATTTATGATGTAGAAATTAAAATGTTGCTGTATATTTTTATGCTACTAGTTTATTAAATAAAAAGTTGGTAACAAAAATTAGTTAATCATTTTTTAATATGTTTAAAATTTGAATAAATTCTGGTTGGGGAATATATTTTCTAAAACGTATTGATTTTAATTTGTTTAAGAAAATGTTTTAAAAAATAGTTTTATATGTTTTTTTCATTTTATGATTGTTAATTTCGGACGATGATTTAATTTTTTATTTTATGATTCAAAGTTTAGGAATGGTAGTAAATACTTTAAAAATACATTTACTTGGGAATAGTGATCAACATTGTTTCTATATGTTAATGTTTAATTATGAATATATGGGTCTGTAGTTTTGGTTAGTGTGTTTCTCTAAGTACATTTTAGTTCAATCAATCAAGATCCTTTATTCAGTTACAAAACCATCAAAGGTACACAACATCCATATAATACATGCAACAGTTTTACTTCATTCAGTATCCTTAATACATAAATATACTCTCATAAACATAAAAATATGATCATAAATCTTAGGCCAGCAGACCAAGTGCAGTGCCATTCGATTACAGCTGTTTCTGTTGGAATATCAAGATAATCCTGCAAATTAATAGTCTTATCTCTACATGTCTAAATTCTATTATTAAAACTAATCCTAGTTTTCAAAAATATATAAAATTCATGATAATTTATAAAATAAAATATTGTAAAAAGTGCTTTAAATTTGGAGTGGCCAACCGGTAATAACTATATAAAACACAAGTTACCTAAGACATATATGATTAAAATGGTTTCCACAGGACAACCCATGTACTAAAATACTAAGGGGCTGATTACGATGGCGGGCGGACTTTGTCCGCCCGCCACCGTAGCGGTGATTGAGACCGCCCGCCAGACATGCGGCAGTCCCACCACTGCAATTAGGATGCGAACGCCATACTGGCGGGCGTATCCTGGGCCTTTAACATTGCGGGCGGTGCTGCTGGCTGCAGCACCGACCGCAATGTGAAAGGTGCTTGCACCGCATTTCCCTGCACCACGTGGCAGGCACCACGCGGTGCCTGCCACTTGGTGCATGGAAATGCAGGGGGGTACCATTGGTACCCCCCAGTGCAGCGACCCCCCCCCACATGGGGGGTCCGCAATGGGCCCCCAAACCCAATCCCCGCCAGCCTTTCCATGGCGGCATCGCCGCCATGGAAAGGCCTCCTAAAACCCACATCCTAATATGGCGGACGGTGCCTGCTAGGCACCGCCACCATATTAGTGGCCCTGCTCCGTCCGCCAGGCAATTGGAGTGATTGACACTGGCGGAAAAGCGGCAGACGGACTTTGCGTCTGCCGCGATACCCACCGCCATCCTAATATGGCGGTGGGTAATTCTCAATTTGATGGCGGAACGATCGCCACCGCCGGCCCGGCGGTGGCGATCGTTCCGCCATCGTAATGAGCCCCTAAGTTTACAATAATTTCAGAAGCTTCTCCCACTTTATCCAGGTATTGAACAAAAACCGGCTCACGGAAAAGACAACCAGGCCAGATGTGTCAGTTGTAAAAAGAATTTCGCCTCTCTAAGGTGTGGTACCTCCAAGGCCAGTCAGACCGGCACAACCAATTTTATACGCACACCATGGCATTCAGGACACACAAACATAATATGGTCAAGAGTCTCAGAATTCATGCCACAAGCTGGTCATGAGTCAGGCAAGGAAATATTATTCCACTTTTTGCTGAACGATCGAAGGGGCAAACAGCCGGTTCTAAATCTGATAAACAAGCTCTTGGACAATGGTGGTGTTATATTGTCCATGTAATTTTCAAAAACAGGAGTAGGTTTAAATGCCAGGAACTGCTCGGTACGATGGCCCATAGTGCCCCTGGTTATTTCTTTCCACACTAGTGACCAGTAAGATGATTTTAAGACCTGCTTGTCCACCTTACACAGTGATTCAGGCGAGTCCAACATTCTGCTCAGACCCAATTTTTTACACCAGTCGCGAATAAACCTTAACGAGTGTATCTCCAAGGCACGATCCATATTCTTTACATCACTCAAGGAATCTCTATAATCAACTAATTCCGGGGTATTCCAGATACGGATCCAGAAGAGTAGTGGCTTTAAATGCGCCACATCAGATACTCTTTTTATCCCGTGTCAAAATAAAGTGGGACCAAAGTGGTACTTACGGGGACGGAGAGCAATGATCTAATGAAAGTATTCTCCATTACTGCAAGCCTCGTCATGTCACTGTAGCCCCAGATTTCTGCGCCATACAATGCAGCGCTTTTAGCCTTCACTCGATAGGCTTCCAAAGCCGGGGAAATGGAACGCGAGTATGTTTTCTTCTGGAACGTAAAATGGCCTCTGACCTATGAAATATCATAAGAGCTCCTTTATTTACTTGGTGAATTCACCTAAATTTGTCTGACAGAATCACCCCCAAATTATCAAAACTAAAGACCCTTTCTAAACGGTCCTTCCCAGCCATTGCTGAACAGCTCTTCTTGACACTTACCAAGAACCATAAATTTGGTTTTTGCAGCATTCAATTCCAAACGCCTGTGATCGCAGAATTCCAAAAATGTATTTAGCAGATTTTGTAACCCTATTGGGGACTTGAAGATTAATAATGAATCGTCTGCAAACAGGAGTATTGGTGTTTTAACCCTGTTGAGAGTAGGAGAATCGTTAACACACTTTGTCAGTTCCTCTGCCACATCATTTATATATAAGCAGAACCCACCCCTGTCGAACCCCTCTTGTGACTGGGATGCGCTTTATCAACCCATCTCCTTCACCCCACCTGACCTGTGTGTAATTTTTTTCACACAAACTGGCTAGTAATTTAATTACCCCCCCCCCTGGAACTCCCATGTCTGCTAGTACTCTCCAAAGACTCCCCCTGGGTATCAAATCGAATGCAGCACGCAGGTCCACAAATGCCACATAGAGTTTTTGGTTACACAGCAGGACATATTTCCAATAAAGGAGGGCACATTTAAAAACCTGATCTAAAGTACTAACTTTAGCACAAAATCCTGCCTGACAGAGTTAAAATCATCCGATCTTCCATCCACTCTTGTAATCTATTTGAAATCTGCCTGGCAAATATTTTTGGGAGGTTATCTACTCGGCCAATAGGCCTATAGTTAGATGGATAGTTGGCATCTCCCTTTTTGAATATCAGAATAATTTCTTCCCCCTCCAGGTATCAGGGATCTCCCCACCCCTTGCTATTGCGTTAGAAAGGATATTCACATAACTAGTCCGCTGCCCAAGTTCTGATTCATATATTTCAGAAGGAATGCGATCAGGACCGGGGGCCTTTAGCACCCTAAGACTATTAACAGCAAAGAGGGTAATTAATAGCAGAGAGGGTAAATTTAATTTTATTTTATAGTTATAAAAGTATACGTGAGTATGGAGTAATGTTTGTATCTATATATACATTTTTTAGTGTGTAGCACCCTGCTTAAATTGTTTTAGATCGTAGTAGAAATAGTAAATGTCACCCCTTTAGTTTCCAATACCTTCCCTAAATTGGCTTAGATTGGAGTGGGAATAGTAAATGCCATCCCCTTTAGTGTCCAACACCTTCTCCAAATTGAAGTGGGATTAGTAAATGTCACCCCTTTAGTGTTCAACACCTTCCCTAAATTGGTATATATGTTAGTAGGAATAGTAATTTTGACCCCTTTAGTGTTCAACACCTTTCCCCAATTGGTTTAGATTGGAGTGGGAATAGTAAATGTCACCCCTTTAGTGTGCAGCACCTCCCCAAATTGATATAGCTCAAAGTGGCAATAGTAAGTGCCACCCTTTTAGTGTCCAACACTTTCTTCAAACTAGTTTACCTTGGAGTGGGGATAGTAAATGTCACCCACCGCTTTAGTGATCAATACCTTCGCCAAATTGTTTTAGATTGGAGTGGGAATAGTAAATATCGCCCTTTTAGTGTCCCAACACCTTCCTCAAATTGGTATAGATTGGAGTGGGAATAGATAATGTCATCCCTTTAGTGTCCAGCACCTTCCCCAAATTGATGTAGCTCGAAGTGGTAATAGTAAGTTCCACCCTTTTAGTGTCCAACACTTTCTTCAAACTAGTTTACCTTGGAGTGGGAATAGTAAATGTCACCCACCCCTTCAGTGCCCAACACCTTCCCCAAATTGGTTTAGATTGGAGTGGGAATAGTAAATGTCACCCTTTTAGTGTCCAACCCCTTCCCAAAATTGGTATAGATTGGAGTGGGAATAGTTAATGTCACCCCTTTGGTGTCCAACACCTTCCCTAAATTGGTTTGGATTACAGTGGGAATAGTAAATGTCACCCATTTAGGGGCCGATTCTCGATTCGGGCCGGAAATCTCTCCGACCGAGCCGGACCCGGAGAGAATTCCGACCGACCGGACTCGTGTAGCCCGACCGAACGAGTACGATGCGCACGTATGCCATCGGACTCGATTCGGTCGGACTCCCATTGAAGTCAATGGGAGCCTGCCGTACAACGCGTACGCGGGCTCCCATTGACTCAATGGGTGCGAGGCGGACAAGGGCACCCCCTACAGCGTGTACGCGGTGAAGCGACTCGTGCCGTACACGCACAGGTAGGGGGACCCATGGGTCCCCCTGTGTGCGACTCGCGCGGCTAAGTGTACAGGGGGTCCGACACGGACTCCCAAAGTACGGCTCCGACTGCTCTTTCGAGCCGGAGTGCGCGGCTCGGTCGGACTGCTGCGCGGCGCGCATCGTACTTACCCGGCCGGGGAACGTCTCCATTGCGCGGTGCGAGTCGAGTCCGAGCGAAGTCGGTCGGTGCGGTTAGACCCGGGAACGAGTCGGTCGGAGCGGTCGGGATGCCCGGACGAGTCGGTCGGCGATTTCGCATCGTACTCGCTCGCCCGGACGCGCGTACGAATCGGTCGGGAAATAGGGCTCCGAATCGGATCCGGTAAAGCCGAATCCGATTCGGAGCCCTACCGGCCGAGATCGGAATCGGCCCCTTAGTGTCCAACACCTTCTCCAAATTGGCATAAAATGTCACCCACCCCTTTAGTGCCCAATACCTTCCCCAAATTGGTTTGGATTGGAGTGGGAATAGTAAATGTCATCCTTTTCGTGTCCAACACCTTCCCCTAATTGGTATAGATTGGAGTCGGAATAGTTAATGTCACCCCTTTAGTGTCCAACACCTTCCCTAAATTGGTTTGTATTGGAGTGGGAATAGTAAATGTCATCCTTTTCGTGTCCAACACCTTCCCCTAATTGGTATAGATTGGAGTCGGAATAGTTAATGTCACCCCTTTAGTGTCCAACACCTTCCCTAAATTGGTTTGTATTGGAGTGGGAATAGTAAATGTCACCCATTTAGGGGTCGATTACGATGCCGTTCGGAAAGGCTCCGAATGGATTCGGGTCTTCCTAATCCGATTCGGAACCCGTCTTTCCGACCGATTCGGAAAGGTTTCCGAACGAACAATTACGATGTTAGTAAAGCGTTCGGACTTTCCGACTCAGTTCCGGATGGCATTCGGAGGAACCGAGTCGTTCGAAGCCGACTCGTACAGGTCTACGGACCGCCTTTCCGACTGACCGATTACGATGTCAGATTCGGACAGTCTTTCTGAATCGGTTGTTCCGACTCGGATCAGCTGTCGGATTCTGACTTTGGAGGCCCTTGCAGTCCCCCCTTCACCCGGGGCCTTCCGAATCGGTCCAGTGGGGGTACCTAAGGGACCCCCTTTCCAACCATGCACAGTGTGGCAGGCACCAAGGGGTGCCCGCCACATGGTGCAAGATTTTTCCCAACCATTCCTTTCTTCAATGGGAGCCTGTGTATTCGGTCGGAACACAGGCTCCCATTGAAGTCAATGGGAGTCGACTGAATCATATCCAGAAGCATCCTGATGCATCGTAATCATTCGATCGGACTCCCCGGTCGGAATGCTTTCCGACCGGCATTGTAATCGACCCCCTAGTGTCCAACACCTTCTCCAAATTGGAATAAATTGGAGTGAAAATAGTAAATGTCGCCCCTTTAGTGTCCAACACTTTCTTCAAAGTGGTAATGTCGCACCATTAGTGTCCAACACTTTCTTCAAAGTGGTTGACCTAGGAGTGTGATTATTTAATTTAAACCTTGTAGTGTGAAATCCTTTGTTTAAATTGTATTTGTATGTTGTAGAAATAGTTTGTTATTTCATTAATATTGTTGTGTTTAGAAATATAATAAAAAGTAGTTGTATGTTTGCAGATAATATTATTAATTAAAACATTTTCATAGACGAAAGACGTAACATATATTTTACATTTTTAAACAAATATATTTCTAACTACAAATACATTTTTATAAATAGAAAAAACAATTTTTAATACATTGTTATTAAATGGAAATTCTAAATCATATTTATATAACATTGTATGTTGTACATTTTCCACATTTTCAGTTGTTTAGCATTTATTAGCATTTGCTAAATTGTTTCTTATACGTATTTTCAACATCATTTTAACATATGTTTTTTTCAGCATATATTATACTTCACAATTTTTAAACATTTTCTACAACATTTTTGAACATGTATTATATCAGTCTTATTTAAGAATGGAGTTTTACTTATTGTTTTGAATGATGTGATAAAATATTATGTGTACTATTTATATTAAAAATGATTTGTCATGTTGATTAAGATTTTGTTTGGGACTTTTGTAGGTTATTTTTTATTTCATATTATGCCTTTGGCTGTTATTTCTAAGTAATCTATTCCTTTGTTGTTTATGAAGGGTTTTACTTTAAATGTTAGCACATCACACATTCTTTTGGTTTGTTTGGTAAGTTTAGGTGCAATATGCATTACAGATTGCTTCATTCATAGTTGTTGGGAGCTTTGCTCTTAGTGTAATGCTTCTAGAAATGTATAGAGTGAAGATTGGTTTCTGTCTATTGTCCATTGGAAGACATTGTGCCATTTTTCCACTGCGTTGTTTGTTTTGGCTTCCTGTGCCAAGGTGCTGTCATAGACATTCCACCATGGTATTTGGAATTTGGGTTGGCATTTGGATCTGGAGCCAACCCAAGTGTCTTCAAAATACTCCAAAATAATCCATTAGGGAGCTTAGTTTGTCTTCTTAGTGTTGGTAGAAAGGGCTTTCTATTAGTAAATTGTAGTGGTTAGGTACTTCTGTGACAGGGATATGGGCTAGGGCTATCATATTTTTTATTTCAAATTAACTATTTGTAGCATATTCTACACTTAGGGGTGGATTTCGATGTCAGACGGACCTAAGTCCGTCCGACATCGATCTGGGACCGACTGACCTCCTGTCAGCGGTCCCAAACCAGCAATTAGGATGCGACCGAACACTGTTCGGTCGCACTCCTATTCTTTACAATGGGAGCATGCATTCCGACCGGAATGCATGCTCTCATTGTAAAGAGCTGAGGTGCAGTTCATCCCTGCACCCCGTGGCTGGCACCTCATCTGGAGGCCTTGCACCCATAGGGGCCCTGCTGGGGGCCCTCTAAGTCGACTTCCCACAGCCTTTCTGTGTCAGAAAGGACGGCATAGAAAGGCTGTCGGAATCCGACATTGTAATCTCTCGGGCGGAAAGAGCCGCCCTTGGGATTACAGGAGACTTTCCGAATGGCAGACTGGTTCTCTGAGCCTGTCGTAAGCCATTCTGAAATCCTGTTTGGATTCATTTCCGATCGACTACATCAAAATGGGTCGGTCGGAAACTAATCCAAACAGGAGATTACGATGCCGTAGGAATGCTCCGACCGAGGGTCGGACCGTTTCCTACAGCATCGTAATCGGCCCCTTAGTGCAGATTAATGGAGGTGTTTCCTATTCTACACTTAGGGGCCTATTACAAATCTGGCGGTCCGAGGACCGCCAGACTCTTTGTGGCGCGGCGGTGGCATTACCGCCACGGTCCCTCCAAGCATATTAAGAGTATCCTCTCAGCCAGGCTTTTTATGGTGGTTCCACCACCATGAAAAGCCTGGCGGAGAGCAAACAAAGGTGGGCCTACAGGGCTCCCCTGTGCCTCGAACATATATGGATGCACACAGGGGAGCACAATATGTGCCCCCATGTGTGTATGCACATAGGTTCCTGCACGGCAATGGAATTTCGTGTCCATGTCGTGCAGGAACCTCGTAGTGCGATCCCATTGCGGTGCCTCTTTTAATGGTGGTGCCGCCTTTAACAGAGGCACCGCCATGGGACCGCTACACCGCCTGCCTGGATGACTACTGTGTAGTCGTAATAGGGTGGGCGGCGGGAGTTTTGTCAGAGCGGTGGTGCGGCGGATTGCACCGCCACACCACCGCTCCGACGAAAACTCGTAATTGGGGCATTCAGAGCATATTTACTAGAAAATGACGCAGTGCGGCACTGCAAGCCATCTTGCTGCACCGAGCTGTGTCATTAGGAAAGTGCAGGGATGCATCGTATTTACAGCAATACAACACATTCCTGTGCTTTCCTCTGCACTGGCTCACAATTGGCTGCCTAGAGCCAATTCAGGCACCCTTGCACCATGGTGCAAGGGTGCCTGGGTTGCAGGGATGATTGTTTTTGTGCAGGAAGGGACACCTTTAAATTTTAAAATGTTTTGAATCATCGCTTCTTCAAAGTCTATGATTATTTTTTGTAGGTAATAGTTATTTATTTTATGTTTAATGTGGTTTAAGAGTTTGTAGTACATGCTACTTTCTTTAGTTTGTAGTAGGGCATATATGAAATTAATATTTTTGTTTTGATATTCACTATGAATTATGTGAATCTAAGTGAATGGTTTTGGACACATTTTGAATGTCCCATTCATAATCCAGATTGGACAGTGGCTTAGTTTTAGTAAGTTATCGGCTGTAGAAAATATTAGGATTTATTTATCACTGTTCAGTTTGTCATATAAAAGGAATGGTTCCTCATTATGTATTATTTTTAAATTTAAATGCTCGGGTATTTCTATATGTTGGTAGCTTCTAGGGGCAGAAGTAGTATCCCTGGTGGCTTTTTACGTTTGTGCAATTAAACATTTTAAAGTGGGTATATGTGGTAGTTGGCCAGTGATGTGTTTGGGGACTTTAGGGAGTATAGCTTTTAGGATTTTGGTTTGGGTTTCTGAGAGCTAGTGCTTGCCTCTCTTACATTCTGCAATAGTCCCCTGACTTCAATTTCTGTCACATTTGGGAGGTGGCTGAATTCCCTTACATTAATTACAACACCATCTTTTGTAGTGGCTCTCCCATAGCATGCATTAGAATAATGTTTGGTACATTTCCAATTCACATTTTCCCTTGATGTACTTTCTTAGTTGTAGGTGTTGCCCATGTGACTTAGTAATTGCTTTCCTTTCTAGGATGTTATATATTTTGCTCTCTCTGTCATCGTTTCTTAAGGTACAAATAGATATAATTTTTACAGGTTTATCAGTTTGTTATTTACATATAAAATTATGTAACTACTTTTATTATTTATACTTACATGTATGTTCCTCCTAGATGTTTCACACTGTTTTTCAGCTTTGCTGTTTCTTTTAGGAAGTACATGTAAAGAGATAGAAGTTGGAGAGTAGTTTGTTACTCATTTGCTATTTTACATTCATTATTTTGATTCCAAGTAAGTTTTAGTTTAAATATACATTTTACTTACTTGGCAAACTAGTTGTCAAAATGTATATGTTTATTTTCTATGGGTCTCGTCAGTGAATCCAGCAGTTTCCTCGTCTTGCACCGTTTGTCGTTTTTGAAGTATTAATTTATTTTTGTGTCTTTTATATTGTTGATTTAATGGTTTGTCCGATTTTATTGGTTACATTTGTTTATAGTTTGGGGGCATGGCCAACCGCCGAAGATAGCGGACGCATTTCCCTGACTCCTGTGAAGTGGCCTGAAACAACTTACTATCCGGCACTATCCATGGACATTGAGGGAGTAATCTCACCCCCCCATATGAGGTGACTCTCCCCCACACCCTCTGGAGGTGCAACCACTAAATTTGCCCTCCAGATTAATGAGTACTGGGTATACCTCAATGGGGGTCAGCCCTGACACCCGGCTGCATCTCCCATTGTCAGCCCCTCCGGATTCCTCCTGGCCCCAGCAGGGACAGCTACTGTGGCGCCCTGAGGTCCCCCCTCTCCTCCACGTAATTAATCATGATGGCACAGTCCACATCGGACAGGGCCAGGAGCGGCTGTGGATGTCTGCAAAGGTTGGGCCAAGGCCTGTAGCCTTGGAAGCCGCCTCTGTGGCCTGGCAGCGGAGGTTGCCAGGCTTCCTCTCTACCTGCTGATCTCCTGGCATGTGAAGAGTGGTGCCGGTTGCTGTATCCTGAAATTAGCCCACCCTGCACACAGCCTAATCTTTATGAACACGGCTGCACACCAGGACACAAGAACAGTGAGTAAACGAGGCCTGTCACTGCATAGACTACTGGGGCCGGACTCGGGGTGGGGGGGGACACCAGCAAGGAGACCCCCCTAAAGGGCTGCTTCTACAGGACTGGACCGGAGTGTCGGCTGGCCATGGGTGGGCTGGCTGCGGGGCCACATCACGGCTGGATGTTGCAGTTTCGATGTACTGCAAGCCTGCAGCCCACATGACTAGTGCTACGGAATGAGCTGCCTGTGAGACACGATGACTCAGCTGCAACAAATGCTCCAGCCGGGCAGACCTGCACGAACTGTTATGTACCCTAATCTAGGCCTAAGTAGCTAAACAACCTTTCACCTACATTTGTCCTACCTTGCTCTGCATAACGGTTCTAGCACTGACCTTTTACCCAGTTATGTGCTGAATAAATGTCGATCGATTTCCTTGAAACTAGCCTAATTTATTATGCATGAGGATTCTTAGAAAAGTCCCCTGCACATGACATACATAACAGGATTAACATACGCTGTATAAAATTCATAGTCATCTTCATCCTAGGGCAACAGAACTACTTTGCATAATTGCAAGTATTGATTTAGGAGCATTTACATAATCGTACTAACAACATATCGATTGTGGTAGGAACTCCGAGGCTATCTTTATGGTATAAAAGAACCATACCTTCACTAGATAAGCAGAGGAGACACTTCCATGCTGACACTAGGGTCCTGCATGCTGAAGCTTCAACATGCAGCGGTCTGACCTCCCTGGCGGGGAGTCCAACTCGAGACCAAGACGGGGTCCTTCATTCTCTACCATCACGTAATGGGGTTGGCTCATTTCTAGAGGATTCTTGGTTTTACACCTACATACATGCTAGGAACACTTGGGTACACTTAGGTAGGGTCCGCATTGTAGGAGTACACTTTGTTACTGTCATGTTTATATGCCTGCATATATTCACTGTTTTAGCACCATGGTAGAATTCTACCTTTTATTTACTCTGTTGGTGCTTGTAATCTTTTACATTTACTTCTGTCTAATGATTGTTGCAGCAAACATGTTATATACTAGAATGACGCTGGTTCAATAAATGCTTATTGAAAACGTCCTCAACGTTTATTCTGTGTATCTCTCTGAGACTAAGTGAGCACGATTGACTGGGCGAAAAGTACTGTATGTTTCCACGATCCCTGAAGGGCCAAGGGTTGTCTTGTTCGATGGTTGCCAGAAACTATTCACTCCTTGGTAGGGTTAGAGGGCTTATGGTGGCACTGTGAGATAGCTGGTCTATAGGCTGACATATCCTTTGGGGGTGTCAGGAATCAGTCTTGACACCAATCTCTTAGTTTATGTTACCTACAAATCCTATGTATTTTTAGAAACTACACAACAGAACCGATAGTTGAGCGCCTCGCAAAGGAATTGTCATCTCACATACAAGGGGCTTTGCGTTCACCTGAATCACAACATCGCTAAAGCCTCCCAGGGGATGGCCTCCCTTCCCTCCAACTGGGATTACATGGTATGTTTGACTAGGCAAAGACCCATAGCCCATCACCTTGTGGAATCCCTACGCTTAACCTTTTGCCAACAAAACACTACTATTCCGGAGCTAACAACACTGGCCTTATCCTAACTGTCTCCAGTGACCCATATACAGTGTCTTGAGGGCCTTGCTGCACAAAAAGCACCAGGCCGTTGTCGCCACTGGACCCCAATATATTTCAGACCACACAACCGGAAGGTTCGTCAACTCAGATAATGGGGGAACTGCATCCTGCCTACAGACCTGCTCCTACCCCTGATAAGATAGATCTTATTCTACAGGAAATTCGTGAGTCCAGAGCAGCTATTGAATACCCTATTGACACACTTGCCAAAGATGTCAATATACTGAGAGCCGACCAGTGCAAATTGTTAGATAGGGTCAAAACTGATGAGGCAACCCTGTCTGTACTGTCTCACCATCGCCATGGAATGCCTCCAGAAACAACTCATGGCCTTGTACGACAAAGCAGAAGATGAAGAAGAATGAGCACACCAAAACAGCGTGCACATTGTGGGCATGCATGAGAACATGGAGGGGCTTGACTCAATATCATTTGTTGAGAAGTGGCTGAAACCAAAGTAGCCCCACAGGGTCTGTCCGCACTGTTCATGGTAGAACGAGCCCACCATGTGCCGACGCGCCCCCACCCCCGGGTGCACCACCAAAGCCGATAGTATCCAAGATCCTCAATTTTCAGAAACCAAGACGTAGTGCTACGAAAAGCCAGGGAAAATGCACCTATCATCATGGACAATGCAACCATGTCCTTCTTTGCAGACTATACCCTATCGGTCCAGCGCTGATGCTCTTCTTTTCAGGCCGTGAAGAAACAGCTGCACTCAGAAGACCTCACGTACTTACTTATGTTTCCTGCTAGGCTGAAAGCGATCCACAACCAGCGTGCCCTCTTCTTGACACCCCAGAGACTGTGTGGGACTGGTTGGAATGCCAATACCGATACAAAAGGGGATGATGGACGGAACGTTTGAGCCAATCAAACACTCACCCCCAGTCAACTGATCTGGGTTTAATCCATCAGATCCGGTCCTAGGATGCTTGTTTCCGGTCCAGGGAAGACATGGCTTGGCAGTTCGGGCTGGACTGTTCCCATGAGGCACAGGGTCAGACTGATTTGCATATGGCCATGTCTGAACTGGGGTGGTGGAGTGAGCTAAAGAATGATGATGGATTAAACCCAGATCAGTTGACTGGGGGTGAGTGTTTGATTGGCTCAAGCGTTCCGTCCATCATCCCCTTTTGTATCGCTTTGGAATGCCAATACCTACACGCCCGATGGCCGCCTGCATCTGGAATGCCATCCCATGGGACTGAGCGACCCCTCCCTCCCCGCCACTGGCATTGTGCGGTCTGGCCGACATCATTGGCGGCGATTCCATCCACACAACAAGCTCTGGAGGGCAGACAGTTGGCGATTACAATGACGTCTTCTATTACGCCATGACAACCATTACCTCATTCAAGCTCCTCAGCAGGCACTGCCTCAGACTCAGACTCCAATATCAGTGTGCACTGTTCCCTTCAGTAACTCTACAGACAGCACACAGCATACAGCATACTATGAGTTTGGCAGCGTTCTCAGTGTCACACAACAAACTTACTACATATGTTGTATGTGGACAGGGAGAGCCCTCCTCCCTGGAGAAGAATGTATCCACCGAAAGCATTACTATTTAGAGAGCAGAGATGTTTTGTATGGAATGGCCGGTAATGGAGGGATCCGAGAGCTAGAGGGCCTGATTGAAGATTGGATATCCTCCAATATTCCCCCATGGCCCCCCACACCACACTATTAAACAATGCCCAGTGCCCCCGCATCCCTACGCAGACACACTAGGCCACGGCAATATAAGGGCTTATATACTTCCCCCCAATCTTATTATTGGGAGAGATAACTGTCATGGGATGCCACACACGCCTTTCTTCAGGGGGGGCCTGCGGGGGCACTTGGGAGATAGAGGGAGCCTGGGTGCATGGGCTACACTGGCCGCGTCTTCGTCTTGCGGTGAAGAGAGATGGCTAGTGTGCTATGTTTTGTGCGGTTTTTGTGGTGTTTGGCGCGCGGAGGACTCCCATTCACAAGGCTCCTTTTTTCCTGGTTGAGATGGAGGGAGGGGACGGGGTGGCCCCACGGGCTGCCATTGTATGTCTTCAGATTGGAAGCTGTGTCTTTGGGAATCCGGGGGCCGCCGGTGTCCCGTCATGCACAGCCGGTGGCAGTTCCTTCAGTTCTTTTTTTCCGGCTCCTTTTAGCAGGACCCTGCAGCATTGAGCTCTTTCAAATTTTGTTTTTTTGTTCACAAATCACAACTGAATTTACCTACTAAGTACTTTACTCGACATCTTTGTTCTTTCCCTACATTTTTCTGTCTTTTTCTGACCGGAATTTTCACAGTTTTCACTCAAAAATGCCATCTCTTTTTGATAAGTGTCCCGACTGTGGTAGGAAGAAGGCCGAAACTGATCCTCACAGAGTGTGCATTCTTTGCCTGCCTGCTACTCATGTTCCTGACTCTTGTTCCATTTGTAAAACCTTCTCCAGGCGCACCCTGCGTGACAGGGAGAAGATTCGGCTTCAAGGAGCAGGAGAGCAACAGAAACAGCAGGCCCAGACTTCGGGTGTGACCTCAGAGCGAGAAGAGGGTCATTCCTCTACCAGGGCTCTGTCTTCACCCTCTGGGGGGCTCCACAGCAGAAGAAGAGCTGAAAAACTGCACCGGTCCACGTCGAAGACGTCGAGAGGAGGTACAGCGCCGACCTGTTCGCTGTCGACCCAGGGCTCTGGGTCAAAACGACGTTGACGTTCCACGTCGAGAAGAAGATCTTCGGTGGTTACTAAACCGATGGCAAGAACGCCTCGTTCAGCGTCAAGAAGCCCACCGCAGATGGTGACACCTCCCAGGTCGCCATCGAGAACCTTATCGCACCACTCGACGTCGACACATCACCGTCGATGGACGTCGACACATCACCGTCGATCGACGTAGAGACACCACCGTCGATCATTGACGCGGTCGACTCCGAGAAGTCGTCGATCAAGACGAAGCCCTCTTTCGAGACGACGTTGAAGGTCGCTGCCAACTAATAGATTGACGTCGAGGGGGAGAGATGGATCTTCAGAATCGGAGTCAGCTTCTTCAAGGCTTCAGAAGCAAAAAAAGAGAAGGCTAATTTACTCATCGGATTCGGAGTACTCCCGAACCTACTCTCCATCTAAGAACATTCCTTCACCAACTCCGTCTCCGCCTCATCTACCAGATGAACAACCAAGACCTCCGACACTACCTCCGACACCTCTTCCACCTCCTCCTCCACCACCACCACTAAGACCACGGTCTAGGTCTCACACGAGGTATCGTTCTCATAGCCATAGAGGCTCCTCTACTCGTTCCCATCATCAACATCATGGTGGAAGGTCTCGTTCCAGACATACCAGGGACACTTCCTCTTCGAGTACAGGAAGATATTCTCCTACGTTATCGGACTCTCCTCCTCCGAGGATTTCACCGATTGATGACATTTCTACCTTTCAAGAGGTTCTGGTGCAGGGGGCTCTAAATTGAACATTCCGATGTCCTTTCCGACACCATCAGCTTCAGTGATATTTGAGACTCTTTAGCAGAGACTAGCTTCTCGTCCCTTGCTTCCTCTGGTGCCGGGCCTCTTAGAACCAGCTATGGAGCTTTTTCTAACCCCTCGTCTATTAAGCCAGCTCCATCCAGGCTGCAAAAGAAGTATCGGCCTCCAGAGCAAGACCCTACATTCCTACGGACGGACCCAGCTCCGGATTCGGTTATTGTAGTGGCAGTGAAAAAGCAACATATTACGGCTCCAACATCTACAGTTCCACCGGAAAAAGAGAGCCGTAAGATAGACTCAGTGGGAAGGAAGGTGTGCAACACGGTAGCGACTTCCATGAAAGCTGCTAGTGCCACAGCCTTACTAGGCAGATATGACCGGGCACTGTGGGAAACGCTCCAACAGTTTGCTGATCACCTCCCTAGGGACAAAAGAGAGGACTTTAACAAGATTTTACCAGAAGGCCTTATGGTCTCTAATCAAGTAATAAGCGCAGCAGCGGACACATCCCTTCTTGCTGCACATGGATATTGCCACGGCGTGGCACTTAGGCGGCATTCATGGCTTTGCTTGAAATCACTTAAGCCTGAAGCACAGCACCGCATCCTGAATCTCCTGTTTTCAGGTACAACCCTTTTCGGCTCTCTTGCAGACGAGGAGATGGCCAGAATGAAGGCGGAGATGGAAAACGTTGAAAGCTGTTGGCCTCGAAAGACCCAAAGAACAACGTAAATTTTTTCGACCTTTCTCACGCCGCTATTCTACACAGAGGGTTCAAACCCCTCGGTGGTATCAGGGCCGACAATCAGGTACGCAACAATCGTACCAACGCTCCTACCAGCCTTATCAAAAGCGACAACCAAGGAAGGTCAGGGCAGCAACCTTCTCAAGGAGGCAAGATACCAGCAGGGTCAAAACCCTGAATCCTGTCTTCCCCCTCTTATGTTACCCGCTCCGGTAGGGAGAAGCATCCAACATTACTTGGCAGAGTGGCAAAAAATCACACAAGACAATTGGGTGCTGAATTTTGTTCGCAATGGATATTCTCTGATTCATCAGCCCTCTACCATCAATACAGCCGAAACAATCAAGATTTCAACTGTGCCAATTACAATCGTAAGCGAACATTCTCTTACAAAAACAGGAGATGGAACCGGTTCCTCCTTTACAACGAGGCAACGGGCTATACTCAAGATTCTTTCTTGTCAAAAAGAAAGACAAGAAGGAGTTCAGACCCATTCTCAACCTAAGGAAGGCCAACAAGTGGATTCGGAGAGAGAGATTCCGGATGCTAGCGTTACACCAAATCTACCCTCAGCTACATCGAGGGGATTGGTTATGCGCAATCGACCTTTAAGACGAATACTTCCACATTCCCATCATAAGGAAGCATCGCAAGGTCTTGAGGTTTGCAGTGGGGAACAACCACTACCAATACCGTGTACTTCCATTCGGTCTGAAGTCAGCACCCAGGACCTTCTCCAAGTTTATGGCGGGGGTAGCTGCCCATCTGAGGAGACACAAAGTATTCATTTACCCCTATCTAGACGATTGGCTTATCAAGGCATCCACGTATCCGGAGGCTCAGCTACCCTTCAATTGGACCTCCGATCTTCTCCTTTTATTGGGTCTTCATGTCAACCAAGCTAAGTCTACCTCGATGCCTGTGCAGTGCCTGCAATATCTGGGAGCATCCATTGATACTCACATGGCAAACGTGTCCCCTTCGGAGTAGAGACGCTTATCGATCCTTCGGAAGGCTCAGGTTCTCATGACGATGTCTCACCCGACTGTGAGGAAGGTCTCTTCGCTTCTGGGCTCGATGGCATCCTATATATTCCTCACACCGAATACTCGTCTCCACATGAGACCCCTGCAGGAATGCCTGGAAGACCAATGGGACCAGTGAACAGGAGATTGGGAAGACCGGATTCAATTGTCTCAGCATGCCCTTGGTCCATCAAATGGTGGTGTTCATCCACCAATCTCCTACGAGGGATTGCGTTCCACAAGGAGATACCTGTTCAAACCATGGTCACAGATGCCTCTCTCCTGGGATGGGGAGCCCATACAGATCACCTTCAAATTCAGGGGAAACGGTCACACAGAGAGACCACTTACAACATCAATCTGCTAGAGCTGCGAGCAGATCATATGGCGCTGAAAGCTCCCTGCTTGTCCAGATGGACAATACAACAACAATGCTCTCCCTCAATAAGCAGGGAGGCTCGAGGTCCAGACCATTATCTCGGGGAGCCCAGACGATCTGGAAGTGGCTTCTAGCCAGAAACCTGACCATCACAGCAACTCACCTCCCAGGTGTTCAGAATGCTTAGGCTGACTCTCTCAGCAGGCTCCTTCAGGAAAACCACGAGTGCGTCTTAAACGACGACGTGGTCCAAGATATATTCGGAAAATGGGGTACTGCGGAGGTCGATTTTTCGCCACCGAAGAAAACCGCAAATGTCAAAGCTTCGCGTTGAGGTTCTACTAACAGGGAACCCTGGGGAATGCCCTATGGATCAACTGGTCTGGCAGATTTCTCTTCGCTTTTCCTCCAGTTCCCCTAATCCCGGCAGTCCTCATCAAGCTCTCACAGTCACAGGCCAAGATGATACTCATAGCCCCGGAGTGGCCACGTCAATGGTTGTTCACAGACCTCCTTCACCGGTCTATCCGTCCACATCTCAGGCTTCCATGCAGATCAGACCTACTAACGAAATTCAGAGGACAGATTGTGTACCCCAACCTCTCCTCTGAATTTGGCAGCATGGCTCCTGAGCTAGTACAGTATGAACACTTGAACTTACCTCAGAACTGCATGGTCATTCTCAAGGAAGCTAAGCAGCCATCCACACGTTCCGCTTATACTCATAAAAAAAAGAGATTTTGTATTTGGTGCTCATCGAAGAATGAGGATCTTACCTCTTGCCAGGAAGATGTCATCCTTCCATATTTGCTTCATCTAGCACAATCTGGCCTTCAATTTTCTTCCATTGAGGTTTACTTGGCAGCCCTTACTGCCTATAGGAAATGCCCTTCACAAACTTCCTTTTTCAGAATTTGTCAAAGATTTCTTGGAGGGTTTGAAGAAGGTTTTTTCCTCCCATTAAAAGTCCTTCTCCTTCTTGGGAGCTTAATGTGGTACTCTCTCGGCTTATGCAAGAGCCTTTTGAACCCTTACGTAAGGCGACTCTTCAGCATCTGTCTTGGAAGACAGCTTTCCTTGTGGCTATCACTTCTGCCTGCAGGGTTAGCGAAGTACAGGAACTTTGCTATCAAGAGCATTACACCGTTTTTCATGCATCTAAAGTGGTTATGAGGACTCATCCGAAATTCCTCCCTAAGGTGGCTTAGAATTTTCATCTTAACCAGACTATTTCCTTACCTACTTTTTTCCTGCATCCATCTACTCCAGCAGAGAGATCGCTTCATTCCCTGGATGTTAGAATGGTTTTAAAATTCTATCTGGATAAAACTAAGGATCTACAGAGTTCAGACCAGTTATTTATAAACTATGGCTCTCTCCTTGCAGGTCTAGCGACTTCCAAGCAGTCCGTCTCCAGATGGATTGTTTCCTGTATTTTACTCTGTTACCAAAAAGCTAACAAATCCCTTTCCAGTAAGCCTAAACCTCACTCTACCAGAGGGAAGGCAGCTACTGCGGCCTTGCTTCATAATATTCCCATTGCTGAGATTTGCAAGGCTGCTACCTGGAAGCCAGTTCATACATTCACTAAACACTACTGCCTGGACTGATGCTAAGGCAGATGCTCAAGTAGGGCAGGCTTCCCTTCGGAACCTATTTGCTTAAACCTGCACACCAATTTCCCTGTCTCTACCACCGCGTTTTATAGGGATGGGCTTGCTAGTCTACTCAAGTGCTTATGACTATACATGGAAATCCCCTACGAGAGAAGGAACAGTTTCTTACCTGTAACTCCAGTTCTCTCGTAGGGGTATTTCCATGATAAGTAATAAGCAACCCGCCCTCCTCCCCGGTGGAATAGACAGATGGATCCATAACATAGAATAGGCATTCACTTATCATCGCCCTGAAAGAGAGGTGGGGTAGCTGCCGCGGGCTGTGCATGGTGGGATGCAGGTGGTCTCTGGATTCTTGGGGGCATAGATTCTAGTTTTGGGACGTATGGTGGCAGCCTGTGGGGCTGTTCTGTTCTCTCCTTTCGTCTCTGTCGGGAGGGGGGGAGTTTTGTGAAGGGGAGTCTTCTGTGTGTTGTGCACCACGGAAGTTGCACGGGATATCGTGTGCTGGCCGTCTCTTTTCGCTGCGGGATGGGGATGGGGCCAGTGTGGCCTGTGTGTTTGGGCTGCATTGTTGTCTTTCTGTCTCTTGGGTGTCTTTGCGGGCCTTCCTGGGGGGGGCGAAGGGTGCCGACTTGGGAGGGTGTGTCTGGGGGAGTGCTCCGGGGTCCCAGCGCGTGGGCGGGACTATTCAAGTGCTTGTGACTTATCATGGAAATACCCCTACGAGAGAACTGGAGTTACAGGTAAGAAACTGTTCCTTCCTCACTGAGCCCCTCCCTGTTCAATCCCCAAATGGCCCCTTTCGCCACCATCGTACGCTCCCACAGCTTCAGCATCATCCCCTACACAGATGACACCCAGCTGATCCTCTCCCTCTCAAAAGAAAAACCCATCACCCAATATATCTTCATCAGGTGCATATCCCTTGTAGCTGATTGAATGAGCAACATCTGCCTCAAACTCAACGGTGGCAAAACCAAAGTGGTATTGCTTGGCAAAGACTCCTCACTCTGTCACCAGCTTGGTGGCCAACCAAGTTGTGACCAGCCCCCATCCCCACCAAAGCCTCCAGGAACTTGGGCATTATGATAGACAACCAAAACTCCTTCGCCAACCAAAACTCCTTTGCCAACCAGGTCAATGTGGTCTCATGAATACGCTTACACATCTTCACAATGCTCAGGAAAATATTCAAAGGACTCCTGCTCGACATCTGTAGAACGGTGGGTCAAGATCTTATCACCAACAGACTTGAGTATGGCAACTCCTTCTATGTTGGCATCGGAGCCCAGCTTACCAACAAACTCCAGATTCTATAAAACACTGCTGCTAGACTCCCACTCAACCAACCAACACAAGTTCACATAACCAAGCACCTGAGAAACCTCTGCTGGCTCCCCATCCAGAAATTCCCCCAATTCAAACTTTTCAACCTCACTTACAAGGCACTTCAAAACCAGGGCCCTGTCTACCTCAACAACGGCAGCCACTTCCACATCCTAACCAAACACCTAAGCTCAGATGGCCTGCTTCTTGGCCATGTCCCCCGCATCTGGCGTGCCAAAACTATTTGAGTGGCTTTCTTCTACATCGCCCCCTCCCCCCCAGGGTTGGAATGAGCTCCCCTTCCCCATGAGAGTGGCCATCACAGTCCTCAAATTCAGAAAGAAAAGGAAAACCTGGTTCTTCAAATAGCCTTCAGGAAGCCCAGTCTGCACCTTCTCAGGCACCAAGATACTCTCCTAGGTGATATGCAAGCCCTGCAAATACTGATAGCATTGCATGACATGATACATGCACATCCATAAAAAATGATGCAGCCACATCATTGCACGGTTTCCTGCCTCTGCCATTTGTTCACGCTGTATAGTATCTGCATTTTTGTAGATGCTGTACAGCATAAAAGCCAATAGGTCTTTGCCAATGCTTTTTCTTAATCTGATGCAGAACAGCATTGTCAAAAAGCATAGGCAAAGCCATTAGGTCTGCATTGGCAAAGCAAAAAGATGTAGCCTATTGCCTTTGCTGGTCCTTGTTCTATTAGTTGCTATGATGTTGGCTTGGTGTTTTCTTTTTTTTTCCTTTCCTCTGAGCGGCATCAGAACAGATGTACCTTGCACACATGGTGAGTTCTCCTCCATCTTGTGAGTTGAAGCCTACCTGTGCCCCAGATTGCAGTGAGCAGAGTCCAGGAAGTGGTAAGGAGGCAGACTAGTGCTGTCTCTTTCCTAAAAAAGTTTAAAAAACGATTTTCCCTACCTGTGATTGCATCATCTTATTTTTTCTTTTTAAATTTCTTTAACTGTCTTTGCTTGGGGTTGTTACAGTTTAAAATTGTAGTTTTAACCTGCCAGTGATTGCATAATTTATCCCATGTTTTTGTGTTTAAACTTGTGTCTGCCTGTGACTGCTTCCATTTAACCTGTTGAATTGTGGGATTTGCAGTCCAAACTCTGTAGTTTTTCCCTCTCATTCCCTGTGACTATCAGTTTTTCCCTCCAAATGTCTCCTTTGCTCTGTGCTAAGATCTGTATGTTAAGCAGTGCACCCCCAGCGACCAACTTGTGTTAACAAGTCAGTGAAACCAACCCCCCTTCCCTCCTGAGACAGCAGTAATGTGCTGTAAGCTGTTTAAACTGTGTTTAATAGGGACTGTGCACTTCGTTTTTGGCCAGGAGAGGGAGTAAAGTTTTATACAAATAGTGTTGTTAGAGGACAAGTTTGTTGGGGCCTTACCTGCAGAAGTCCAAAGTGTGGATTGAGCCGGTCTGTCTCCTAGGAGATTTCTGAATAGAGAAGCAGCTTCCAACTCCCTGGCCAGCAAACCTTGTCTGAGGTAGCTGGGACCTTATATAGTCTGATATTGTTTGGTACATGTGTACACTGATTGGTGGTTGTATCTGATGTTTCTATTGGATTAGGGTTAGTGTCCTCATTGGTTGGGTATTTGAGGGTTCTGATTGGTTTCTGGGTCTGTGATTCAATCAATGTAGGGTTGGGACTAGGGCTAGGGTTAGTATTTCTATTGGAAGTACGGACTAGGGCTTCCTGTGTTATTGGTTGTTGGGACTAGGGTGGGACTAGGGCTAGGGTTAGGCCTTTAATTGGAAGTAGCGATTAGGGCTTCTGGTGTTATTGGTTGCTGGACTAGGTGTGGGACTAAGAGTAGGGTTAGGCTTTCTATTGGAAGTAGGGACTAGGGCTTCCTGTGCCATTGGTTGCTTGGACAAGGGTTGAGACTACTGGTAGGGCTAGGGCCTCTATTGGACGTAGAGATCAAGGGTTTTTTAAACTGATTGGGTGCTTGGACTAGGGCTAAGATTGGCTGTAAGGTCCTCGTCTCCCTATTGGTTCTAGATTTTAGGGCTAGTGCTGTGATTGGATATTGTTAGGGCTAGGGTTCCCATTGGCTGAAGGGGTCACCTGACTACTAGGGCTATAAACGGCCAAGGCTTAGGGCGTCTCAGCCCGGGCGTCTCAGCTAAGGGTGGAGAGGACAAGGGTGAGTGCCTGTTTGAGCCTGTTAAGGGTGGAGAGGACAAGGGTGAGTGCCTGTTTGAGCCTGTTCAAAACTGGTCGGGACCAGGGCCAGGAATGCTGCCCATTTTCCCATTCATTAATACCCACCCTATGTATTTGTCCCTCTGTACATAAGCATTGATTTACACTATAGATATGTGCCTATCTTCGTGTATTGCTTTGTATAAACATGTACAATACTTACGTTGTTATAAAAACAAAAACAAAAGGGAAAAAAAAATCTTTTTTGGTCTACATGTACTTGCTTCCATTGGGCATCTTTGTACCTCCATCTACTTGAATCTGTGTGTCTGTTACTTTTCTCCTGAAAAAGCATATCCAATGCACTACCCTATTTCTCATCTGCTACCTCTATCAATATCTTTAATCTGCATATACTTACCTCCTTTATGCATCTATATACTTTCAATGTACTTATGGATCTATATATTTATCACTTTCTTCTAATTTAGCATTTCCAATGCACTACCCTATTTTTCAGCCTATACTTCCCTCAATATATCGTCTAGCCCAACTTTCTGACTCATCTCAAACTTCTTTCTACAACTCTTTCCAATTCACTACCCTATCTCACCCTATACATCTATCATTATATCCTCTACACCCACTCTCTCATTTATCCCAAACGCCATACCACTACTATGCTCCCCAAAATAACCCTTTTTGACTCTCTCCTACTCTACCCCTCCTTGCATCTTCTGACACCTCCTTTACTGTACCGATCCCCCCAAAACAAACCTTTCTAAACTCTTCCCTCTGACTCTTCCCGTCCAAAAACCCTTTTTACTCATCCAAAAGCCTCCTCCTACTGCTATGACCTAAAAAAAGAAATCCTTCACTCTTCTATCCCTCCACTATCATTTTCAATCAAAATAACAGACTAGCATGTTCACTTCTAATTCCATATTCCACTATACTAATTCACCACTAATCCTTTATGGGTTCCAGAGTAGCATGCTACTCGCCAACAAAGCGTTTCAACACCTCATCAGGGTTACAAAGCGCTATATAAATGCAAACCTTTTTCCTTTTTACCCCTCCCTAACCCTTCTCAATCCAAATAACTGACTAACATATCCACCACTCAAATTACTTCATATTTCACTATACTAATTTTCAACACTAATCCTTTATGGGTTCCGGAGTAGCCTGCTACTCGCCAGAAAAGCGCTTCAACACCCCATCAGGGGTAACAGGCGCTATATGAATGCAAACCTTTCTTTCCCTTCTATCCCTCCGCTATCCTTCTCACTCCAAATAACTGACTAATATCCACCACTCAAATTACTTTCATATTCACCATACTAATTCACCACTAATCCTTTATGGGTTTCCGGAGTAGCGTGCTACTCGCCAAAAAGCGATTCAACACCCCATCAGGGGTTAGAAGCGCTATTTAAATACAAACCTTCTTTCCTCTTCTATCCTTCCGAATCCAAATAACTGACTAACATATCCACCACTTAAAATTTACTTGCATGTTTCACTATACTAATTCAACACTAATCCTCTATGGGTCCCGGAGTAGCGTGCAACTCGCCGAAAAAGCGCTTCGACGCCTCGTCAGGGGTAGTAAGCGCTATACAAATGCAATTGCAATACAATTACAATACAATACATGTATGTGTGGCTTCATTTTTTCTTTCAGTTAGACCACCACATTTCCCAATGCACCTACTGACCCCTGATGAGCCTCACAATGTGGTTTCTTGGAACACTAACACATTAGCATCTCCCTAATATTGGCTCTTCGGCCTTTGTACCAAAAACTAGTGCTAGTCGGCATACCCCCCATTGTGATTGCTCATGACAATCACCTGTTAAGGTGGTTTTAGTGTTCTGGTTTAACAATCATTTTCACTGGACCTAGTATTGGGGAAAAGTTTTGTTTTTAGTCATTCTGTGATTCCAAATGTCTCAATTTGCTGGGGATGGGTACTACATATTATATACCAAAGTAATGTGTATTATTGGCTCAAATGGTTTTGTACGAGTGAAATGTCAGCCTAACTATAACATGCATGTAACCTTTGTTTTTGTCAGTGAATATATATATATAGAGAGAGAACTTCAGCAGTTATAGTTAGCTGAGCTCACTATAACTTTTGCCCCCGCAATGCACTGCTTATGACCTCATATATTACATCACTCATGCCATGGTCAGTGACATCACTGATGACAAATCAAATGGAATCACTGATGACATCATCCACATAATCTATGACGCACCGTCTCACACCCCCATGTAACCTTTCATACACCCACTGCAACTTCCACACTACCATCCGCGAAACCATTGATACACCCATACCAATACTTACATACCCACTGACTGAAACTGTTAATATATAAATTAAAAAGGAAGGGGGCCAGGATACACCCCTGGTGCACCCCTCTACTAATATCAAACTTGCGGGTTACCTTAAGATCTTTTGAGTAGCGGTCAACCGCTTTTGAGTCTCTGTGGAGGTCCCTTAGAAACAAAACAATGTCCCTGTCAATGCCAATAGAGGACATCATCTGCCAGAGCTTCGATCTATTAACACGATCGAAAGCTGAAGACAGATCTATAAAGGCTAGATGGATAGAGCCGGAGCGAGCCACAGTGTACTTGTTCAAAACCATATACAGGTTCGAACTGATGAAACACTCAGGCGTTACTCTAAAGACTACATATTCCTCAGTAAAACTTGCAAATACATGGGTTTGTGGTTGAATACATCAATACTCCCTGGATGATTGAATGAGTGCATAGGTAGTGCCTAGGTGATTCCCTGAGGATACAAGTAGTGCCCAGATGATTCCCTGACTATGTCATAATTCCATATCTGCATACTTACTGCCTGCGTTTTTGCATGAGTATATCACTAGTATTTGGGTGTTTGGATGAGTGCATGAGTAGAGCCAAGTGCGTGACTAAAGAGTCAATAACTCAATAAATGCATAGATACTGGTAGTATGATTAAATGAGTGCATCTCTAGTAGCTGGATGATTGCAAGAGTGCATACATAGTATATAGGTGATTTATGCAGTGCATGGATAGCTCATACATGATTGTTTGAGCCCATGCATAGCACCTAGACTATTGGATGAGTGGATGAATAGTGTTTCAGCGATTGGATACTGCCCATGTCGTTTTGGTTGACTGAACAGGTATTGCCTGGATGCTTACATAACTACATGGGTAGTGCCCGGAGAATTGAATAAGTGCATCAGTAGTGCCTACCTAATTAGATGAGTGCATGACTAGTGTCTGTGTGACTGCATGATTCCATTGTTAAAGCTTGAGAGATTGGATGAAAGTAAGTATACTGCTGGAGTGATTGTATTAGTGCAAGACTATTGGCTCAGTAATTAAATGACTGCATAGGTACTGGATGGGTGATAGATTTACTACAATGGTACTCTCTACCTAATTACATGAGTGCATGAATAGAGCCTGAGTGTTTCATCAGTGCACATGTGTGCCTCAGTATTTCCATGACTGCATGGGTTGTAAGTAGGTGTTTAGATGGCTGCATAGGTTCTGTGCAAATGTTATAATGATTGCATAGTTACAGCCTTGTTAATTGTATACGTCAATAGATAGTACCTAGGTAATTAGATGAATGTATATATAGTGCCTGCATACTTCAATGACTACATAATGTCTGCCTGCCTGATTGCAAGAGTACATGTATAGTTTCTGGATAATTGAATAACTCCATGGATAGTGAATCACTGATTTGATGACTGCCTGAGTAGTGGCTGGGTGATTCCATGAGTGCCTGAATACTACCTGACTGACAGAGAAAGTACCTTCATTGCTGTTAGATACATAACAGTTGTCACTATATCTCTAAATCATTGGTTATCTCCTTCTGTCAGTATCAAACTACCTGTTTTACTGTATACTTGCTTTTCTTCTGAGCTATGTATGAGTGGAATCTAGGTATCACAAGTGATATATAATTGCATACATGGCCTTCCAGAAACATACATTGCTTTGTTACTGAGCATGCACATGCATCAGTAAGTTTCTAAAACAGAAAACAACATTTTGATTTGCGAATGGCATACCTACATTCAGCATATCTCAAACAAAAGTTACACTAGAAATGAAGCTAGCACAAGAACTCTTGAGGCATTCTGAACTATTAATCCTTCTCAATTTTAAACAAACCATGTTTAAAGAAAAACACTACCACACCATATACATGAAATTTTCATCAGCCTTACTGAACGTAGATCACCATGTAAACATATATGCAATTTCTTAATAGATGTACACCTTCATGCCATCTTTCTCAAAATATATCTCTCTGCATCTTTAAGCAAACTTAAAAGTCATACCGTATATATAGCTATGTGCAAGCACAAAAACCATATCTCACCATCTAAGCATAAGCATAAGCATATGCAAAGTGGTCATATATGTTAAAAACCACATTGACAAACACTTCCCAATACATACCTAACAAGTATTACTTCTTTCTAATTCATATACATGCTGACAACATGTTCTCATCTTTTATTTCTCACTACACTACTCCTGTTTAATAATCTTACTAAAAGTATTACAACTCCCAGAATGCAAATGACAGATGTATCTATTCTGCACATGATGTTTAGACATTTAAAACATTCTTAGTTCCTCATTGCAACTTTCTACAAAACTATACTGTTATTTTTCAATAAAATACACAATGTATTGAACAGGCACTAATTCATTTTTGGGTCGAGCCTAGCGGCAGCGTGCACCAGCTGCTCGCTCTGCAAGGCATGCTGTAATAGAGTATGCAGTGGAAGCCCCGCCCACTCTCCGCCCATATTTTTAATTGGATTGTGTCATTGTCCGTCGTAAACGCTGGCTTCCGATTGATTATGAGGCTTTTTAGCCCCTCCTTGGTACCGCCTTGTCTCCATTTGTTACCTCCCATGGCGACTGGCCCCTTTTCTTCGGTTGTTACATGGTACTTCTTATTTAGTTTTGTAAGCACCATTTTCTTTATTGAGTTTCTCCTACTTCAGGCACGACCTGCTTCACGCATGGCGCTTTCACTTTCCAAGCAGCTTGGGACAACAGCTCCTCTTTCATTAATATCAACAGGGGCGCCACACGGCGCCCGCTTTCATTAATATCAACAGGGGCACCACGTGGCGCCCGCTTTCATTAATATCAACACTGGCATCACACGGTGCCCGATTTCACTATTATAAATGCCCGCTTTCATTAATATCAACACGGGCGCCACACGGCGCCCGCTGTCACTATTATAAATGCCCGCTTTCTTTAATATCAACACGGGTGCCACACGGCGCCCGCTGTCACTATTATAAATGCCCGCTTTCATTAATATCAAAACGGCCGCCACACGGCGCCCGCTTTCATTAATATCAACACGGACGCCACCCGGCGCCCGCTTTCTCTATCATAAATGCCCGCTTTCATTAATATCAACACGGGCGCCACACGGCGCCCGCTGTCACTATAATAAATGCCAGCTTTCATTAATATCAACACGGGGGCCCTGTGCTTTCAGTATTATAAATGCCCGCTTTCATATCATCAGTGTGACGCCCGCTTTCATTAATAGCAACACGGGCGCCACACGGCCCCCGCTTTCACTATTATAAATCCCTGCTTTCATATCATCAACACGGGCGCCGCACGGCACCCGCTTTCATTATCAAGGCCCGCTTTCTGTGCATAACTACTTCAGACTCTGTGTGACCACCAATCAGAGCCCAGCATTCTACTTCGCTGCAGTCATTCGCACGTGTGTTTACTTGGTGACCCTGTGCTTGTTCTCCGGTTACCCTAGCAGTGAGTGGTAATGCTCTTTCCAGCCAGACATACAAATGTGGGCAGGGCAGTGGTATAACATTGCGTTGTTTAGCAATCCAGTCCCTCTTCATTGGTGCAGAGTGGGGTGCGCCTAGTCCCTGTCCAGTGCCACTCAAGCCGCAGTAGTGATAGCGCCTAGAACATGTGCTTTAAAATTTAGCATCACTGAGGGAAAACCTGCCTTCGCTTCAAAAACGAAAACTGCATTTGAAAAATGACACGCAAAATATTTTGTGCCACAAAGTGAAAACATGAGCTTTGAAATGCACAGACTTTGTCAGACAGCTTTTCACTTAGCAATTTATGTAACCCATGTGCAAGTAATTCATAGAAATGTATTTTAGTTTAGATTTTGTTCTCACTATGAAAATGTGATTTTAATTTGTGAAAGTGTTAAAAGTGTGCATTAGTAGAAAATAACTTGTATTAGAATTAGCACGACATTTTATAATGTAGAAAAACAGAAACCACTTTTAATTAGTTTTTGCTCTCGGAAAGTTTCTGTTAGCCTTCCAAGATAAGCAAAGGAATTTCTCTCCCTGTGTAGAGAACGGCTGCATAATTTACAGCTGTGACCTCGGAGCTGTATCTCTGTAGTTGCTGGAAAGTTTAAACAAAACCTCTTTTAATTCTTTGCTTTAGTGAGAATAGAAAACACACGTTATTTCAAAGGTGCATTAACATGATACATTAATGTTTCTTGCTTCAAATAAAAAGTAATTTTGCAGCTCATGTATGTGTTTAGTTAGAAATAATGTGTTTTTATTAGAAGGTTGGTAGATGAAATTATATTAAATAAAATGCAGAATGTGCTGTGGGAAGGACTTTCGCCTGCCTATCTGATGAGATGATGTATGCTGCCTGCCCCGGGGTGGAGTTGTCCTTGTGGAGAATGCTGGATTCCGGTTGGAGGAAAATGAAGTCATGCTACATGTTTCGTAACATTATTCTTTGATAAATGCGTTCCTAGTTTAGGAGTTTTCAGTACACTTCAGAACACTTTCAGAACACTGGCAGAACTCTTGCAGAGACCTTTGCGAGAGGCAGAAGCCTTGCAGACAGAGGGCTGCAGAGGAGTTTCAGACTCCGATGCAGAAATGAAAGGAGAAGAGCAGATGTGATTTGCAGATGCAGGGAAGGAGAGGGCAGACTTGATGGATAGCGTAACGGAGGCAGTTCAGATGTTGGTTTAGTTCCATTCTGACTTTTATTAAGATCCCAAGCTTTAAGCTTTGACTAATTGGCTTTGCCAAGGATTATTTGTTTTATGCTTGAATTCTCTTCATGGGAGATTCTGCAATTATTAATGATTGATGTAGCTTTAAGCTACGCTCACTCTTGCATTGTGAGTTCTAACTGACATCATTTGTGCCACACTGTCTTAGACAGGGATTGTTTCTTTATGGAACACTTGTGTGGAAATTCTTATGCTTGTGCTAACTTACATTTTCTATTTTCAATTCTGTAAACTGATTGATATCTGACTAATAAATGAAAAATCAGAGAACCTTAAATTTTGATTGGAAAATACATCCCTTTAAAATTACTCACAACTCTCATTATTGACTAAAATGTTTATTTGCATTTGATTAATTGCCCATGTTTATGTAGGAGCCTTTTGGGTCAAAACACGGTGGCCAAGATCTATCGACCTGGAGCGGAAACAAGGGTAACGGTAATCAGAAGTAATGGTGCCACATTTCCTAGATTTTCCAAGAGAGATTACCGTGGGATTTCCGCTCCATCAGGATGGTAGCAGAGGTAAGGTTAACGCCTTGACCAAAAGGAGCAAAGTTTAGGTTAATGCCCTGAAAGGAGCTACAAAAATAGGCCCAAGTTAGAATAGGCCCAAGTCCCCCCAAAAAAGTCCTGATTCCTGATTCCAATGGCCAGAACTTGAAGACTGGCAAAGCGGTATTAGAAGGATGTCCAAGAAGGCGGTTGCTAAAGAAGGTGTGAGTATCAATATGAAGCAATGCGTTGCAGTAATTTTCATTGCCGGAAATGTTTGTTGCAGTAATTTTCATTGCAGTAAATCTTTGTTTGCGGAAAAGTTTGATTGCAGTAATTGCATTTGCAGTAATTGCATTGTATTAGATCATGAGATGCGGTAATTGCATTTGCAGTAATTGCATTGGATTCGATTGTGGTATGCGGTAATGCCAGTTGCGGAAATTCTGGTTGCGGTAATTGCATGAATGTGTTAGATTGCGGTGATGGTTTGATTGTGCGATGTCTTGCGGAGTTGTGATGATAGTCGAGTGAACATGAGTTTATTGGTTTACTGTTCCGAACACGTGTGGTCCAGGAGATTTTTGGAAATCGGGCTCAAGAGTAGTCCAAGATCCCGGGATAGATTTGTGGTGTAAAAGGCACCACTTGGCTGTAATTGTCTGATCATTGATGTGGGCGTCGTGGAGCGCTGTCGACGGCTCACTTGGGATAGGGAACTTTGTGTGAGTGGATTCAATACAGTCGTGTGTGGAAAACCTCATGCGCAAGGAGCAGGGCCGGACTGGGAACAGCAACCAGCCCTGGCAGGTTGCTTCTCCAACGGCCCTGGGAACGGGAGGGGAGGGGGGTGTTAGCCGCTAAGCACTGCTCCCGCTTTTCTTACAGAGGGCCGATTTTGCACCCTGTAAGAAAAGCGGCCCCCTGTGGCCACAAAACCGGCCCCCACCCCTCCGGCCCACCGGGGAAGTGCCCGCTACGGCCAGTCTGGCCCTGGCAAGGGGTAGACTACAGCGATTTGAGTGACTAACGCAGGTCGTGGGTCACGGGGTGTGAATGTTCTTGAGAGAGTGTATACTATCGATCTTTTAGACGACAGACAATTACTTGGTTTTATGTAACTGTAAGTTACTGTGGCTGTCTGATAGGCGGTTACTTGGTTTAGTAGCTTTTGGATAAACAGTTACTTGGTTGTGTGAGTGTGAGAGTGAATGCTTATGGTGTGATTGTGAAGGAGGGTGAGCCGCTGTAAGGAGTGAGAGTGACGTCAGAGGGTGCCACCCTGTGATAGGTCTGTTGTGAGATTACCGTATTGAGATTGGTTGAAAGTCTTCAAGAATTTAAACTGTAACAGGATTGGAGGGAAAATTAACTTTTACGGAATTGAATCAAAACATTGGATTGAATTATTGCAGAAATGAAATTGTTTAAAGGTTTTAAGACACTTCTGAGAGGTAAATCGACAAATTCGATTTGGGTCGGTGACGAGGCACCACCTAATGGAACACCTGCACATTTTATGTTAACAAATTTGGGATTATTTTCATGTTTGTGGTTTCGCCAATGGTGCAAGATTACTGAGAAAGAGGGTCCTTTGAGTTTTCCAAAATATGGTACTTTTGAACTGCAAATTATTGACAGATTAAGAGAAATGTTATCGGAAATAAAGTCACCATCTAGAGTCGCACAATTTGAAGCTTTAAGCCTATGGGAGAAGACAGCAAGAGACAATGAAAGAGAGGACGAAAGGGTAAAGGATCAGATACAGGAGAAGGAAATTAAGGATGACAAAAAGCCAAAAACCGATAGTGATTTAGGAGATGAAATATTGGATGCATTGTTAACTGAGTGTCCACCACCTTATGTGGTCCCCACTGCAAATTCTGATAATAGTGTGCCAGGTAGTACAACAGTGGCTACTGCTTCTGTTGAACCAAGAGAAATATAGATTGAAAGAACTTTACAGACATTTCAGATTGCCCCAACAACCTGTTGACTTGATATTGACAGTGATACCTCCAGTTGTTACTTCTCCAATTGTGACTGATTCGGTACAGATTTTACAAACTGTAGCTGCACGAACAGTGCGTGGACAAATTCGGACTGTCCAAATTAATATGGTCCCAACTCAAGAAGCTCAAAGAACTGCAGAAGGAGTAATTACAAAAGAGTTTACCTCGACATCTCAGAATTCACAGGTTATAGAACAGAAACTGCCCCAGACGGTTCAAGCATTGAAAGATAGTGGAGGGATTGTCTTTACAACACCAATAGTCAAGGGAGAAACAAATTTAATTTATGAGAAATTAAGAGACAAGTGGTCAAGGAAACATGAGAAGAAAAAGCAACAACCAAACCCAGCAAGGAAACAGAAGAAAAAGAAACCACCAGAGTTAGTTGAGGAAAACAATAAACAGGATGAGGGAGAAGCTTCAGCTTATCCATTGAGAGAAATAGTGGGAAAAGTGCATGTTCATGTACCACGGGACGAAGGTGAACTTGCAGCATTTGTGAACCAATGCCCAAAATTGAGAGACAAGCCTATGCTGTGGTATCCACAAGTTGATAGATTTATTGAAATTTCAAATGTGTTGTGGATTAATTTCAAAATGTTCTTTGACACTGCAAAGCTAATTGAATTGTGGTCTGAATGTAAAGTTGTTGTGCAAGGGCCAGGTGAAGAGGCAATGAGAGATTCTTGCACTAATGCACCATCTTCTGTTGTTATGGAGAAAAATGAAGCAGTGATTACTTTTCTGAAGGGCAGAGTGCCACCAAAAGATCTTGATTGGGTACAGATCAAAAGAACATCACGAGAACCAGAAAAATCTGTTCTTGAATTTTGTGAAAGTGTGTCAAGAGTTTCAACAGCACAGCAGGAGAGAGTGTACTGATGTCAGTGACAGGAGATTCTATATGTCTCAATTTGTTAATGGATTAATGATCTTTGCTCAGATCGGTGTGCACATTCAGCAAGGAGTGGTTGGTTTGCAAAGAGAGTTGATAGATGGGATTGCGAAGAATGAAGTTGAGATACAAGGTGTAGTTCCACAAGCAGGAGTACAAGGTGTTCAAGGAGGATTTGGTGTTTTACAGGACAGAGATAGAGGAGTTTTGGTTGGTCCAAATTTGGTTATGGATGTCATCGTGCTGGAGAAAATGACCTTTTGCCATCTTTGTAACAGATTTGAGCACTGGAAGAGGAAATGTAGACTTAAAACTGACGCAGTAGATGAAAATGTGCAAACGCAGGGAGAAATGCAGATGCAAAATGTGCCCGTTCAGCAAAAGCAAATGTCAGATCAGAAACAGGTACCAATGATACAAGTTCTCCAAGCCCAGATGTTCCCACAAAATATGGGAAACCCTAAGATTAACTTAAATCAGTTGCCCAAAGCAAATTTGAATTCTTTTCAGGACCAAAATCAGAGCCTGTTTCAACAGACTGCTGTATTTGAAAGTGACAGTTTTGGCCCCAACATTTCTGATATCATCAGATCCATTGTGAGGACAGTGGAAGTTTCAGGCCTACCTTACTTAGGGAAAAAGGGCCAAGTTGTAGGAGTTCTAAACAGACAGATTGCAAATTCAGTTTCAGAGAAGGTTGTGGCAGAATTAGGTTCATTTGAGGAAAGTTACCAATTCGATATTTGTGACTCAAGCACTGTAAGTCTGACAGGAAAACACTTGTGGTGCAAATTAAACTACACAATTTACTGTACACCGGATGACATTGAATATCAGACTCCTGATGAGGATGTACATTTTAAAATGGTCCAACCAGAGACAGCTGTAAGATTGTTTTCAGAAATGACAGTTGAAAAGTTACCCTCTGATTTGGAAGAAACAGTGAACCCAGCAGTATGTGAGTTCACAACGAAGGTGTTGGATTAATAAAAAGAGCAGAACCAGTTTTAGTCAAATTAAAACCAGAAGCCATGTATTTCAGAACATCATATGATTCGTCACAAGAGATAGTTGCAGGAATTTCACCCGTAATTGAAGATAAACTGAGCGAGGGACTTTTGGAGGAATTGATTGGAAGTTCATGTAACTCTCTGATCACAGGTTTACAAAAACTCAGTGAGAAGTACAGAATATTGCAGGAGATTAGCAGCATAATTGTTCTATGTTGTCCTGTGGAACCAAATCCAGCCAGCATACCTTTTCAAGTTGCATGTACTGAAGAATGGCTTACTGTTATTGATTTTTGTCTGGTTTATATCATAGTGCCATTACACGAGGATAGTCAGGAGTACTGCCAAAAAGGAGATCAATATCTGGGACACAAAATTGAAAACGGAGCTAGAAAGGTGTCACCAGAGAGAGTGGAATCAATTCACCAGATGAATCCACCTTGAACTCAGAGAGAAGCCAGGATGCTTTTTGGAATGGTTGGCTACTGTAGACAGTCGACACCAAACCTTTCCCTAGAGGCTAAACCTTTACTGAGGCTGACATACAAGGATGTGTCCGATCAGCTTCCATTGGACAACGATTGCACAAAGGCATGCCTAGAGTCGAAAGAGAAAATGTGTCGTGCCCCGGCACTAGGGATGCAAGTTTATTTAAACGAATATACTCCAATTTGCAGTGAGAGGGAGGGCTGCGCTCTCTCAGTGCCTGTTCAAAAACATGAAGACGTTCAAAAGTCTGTGACATATTCCCCAACGACTCTTGACCCTATCGTCACAGAAATTCCCAGCTTCCTTAAATTAGTAGCTGTGGTTGAATTCAGTCACAAAAAGAGTGAGAATATAATAATGGAATGTCCAGTAACTGAAATGGTCTCTTGTTTTGTAGATTTGCTACTGAAAAATCTTGTGATCGAAACATGTCTAAATTCAATTGTATTGAGTCTACTGGCAGTAAAGGAAGATGTTTGTGATGAAACTGAACATGAATGTCTAGGTGTCATGGATCAATGCATGAAGCCAAGGTTAGGCACTAATGATGAACCCCTGATTGAGCCCGATCATGTCCAATTTGTAGATGGCCCATGTTTAAGAGGTAACAATGGCACATTAAGAGAAGCATATGCCGTGTGCACCATGAATTATGTTGCCGAAGCTTCATGGCTTCAAGATTGAATGCCTTTACCATAGCATGCAGTTTCACTGCTCAAATGGGAGTCACTATTGTCATGGGAAAGAGAGATGGTAATTCAGTTGCCCAATATTGTGTCCTGATAGCTTACACATTGAAGGGAAATTTCACATGTGAATCTGAGAAGAATACGGTCTATCCAATGTTGATGTCAATAGCGTACACTTGGGAAGAGTTGAAAGGGGTACAAGAAAATGTTTTAGAGACAGAACAACAAGGGTGGATCAGAACAGATTTTGAGAAAAACGCAAATGACATTTAAATGTCAGCTGAAGACAGACCAGTGTTAATAAACACACTAAACAACCTCAGGTCTACGTTAGCACACAGGAGATTCACATAAAGCGATGTACATGAAATAATAGAAGGACTGGAGTGTACTCAAAATCTCCCCTATAAAGAGGGGGGATAATCCCTTTAAGGACGATAACCCTCACCCACCATAGGTGGCATGCTTCATCATATGGGTTTCTCCTCCCAATAGGAAACCTAGTCCTACTGAGGGCTACAACTCCCTCACTGTGAGGTAGGAGCTCAGGGATGTTTTGTTTTACGATGGTCACTAGCTATCTAGGATGCTAAAATCCCATATGTGAATGATGAATGTGGTGAGAGTGCAGCGCAATGAAACGTGATGGTGAATATGTGAAATGGTGAGATAAAACTACCTAATGGATGCAAAAAGAAATCTTTATTAACTTTGCTCTCACTGGTAGGATTAAAAAAGCAGTGCAAAGAGTAGTATTAATTTAAAACTACTCAATGAGTATAGGAGGCCTCCGGTAGCAGCTTCTGTACCGTGACGGGGTACCGACGGAGAGAGCGGGGCCCCTTTTCCCTGAGCTGTTGCCAGGTAGAGGTGAGGCTACTTATCCTAACTACATGGATATTTCCAGTAACACCTGATATCACCATATAGGATTACTGGTTCTGTATTATATATATATTTTTTGATATATGTTTATCACTTTGATTTAGCAGCAGCAATTTTATATCTATTTTGGTCCTGAAGAAAGCCTGGATACTTTATCATTAGAAGGCTGAAACATGTCGACCTATACTAATTGAGTAGTTTTAAATTAATACTACTCTTTGCACTGCTTTTTTAATCCTACCAGTAAGAGCAAAGTTAATAAAGATTTCTTTTTGCATCCATTAGGTAGTTTTATCTCACCATTTCACATATTCACCATCACGTTTCATGCGCTGCACTCTCACCACATTCATCATTCACATATGGGATTTTAGCATCCTAGATAGCTAGTGACCATCGTAAAAAAACATCCTGAGCTCCTACCTCACAGTGAGGGAGTTGTAGCCCTCAGTAGGACTAGGTTTCCCTATTGGGAGGAGAAACCCATATGATGAAGCATGCCACCTATGGTGGGTGAGGTTATCGTCCTTAAAGGATTATCCCCCTCTTTATAGGGGAGATTTTGAGTACACTCCAGTCCTTCTATTATTTCATGTACATCGCTTTATGTGAATCTCCCTATGTGCTAACGTAGACCTGAGGTTGTTTAGTGTGTTTATTGATTAGAATTAGGGGATATTCACCTCATTGGTCTTTAAAATAGTTCCCTTGGACCCTCCCCTACCCCTTTTGTGTTATAGACAGACCAGTGTTGCCAGACAGTTTGTCGTTTCCAATGACACGATACATGCATGGACACACACACTTAGAGAAGGATTCAAAGAAATGTGTTTTTAGAAAGAATAGATACAAGCAAAAGTTTAGGAAGCTTGCAGAAGAAGAGTGTTATCGAGATGTGACATGTCAACAAATGAATGCAGGGAAAAGAACACACGTTACATTGAGTCACATAGGGAGATCAGAAGGTCCTTTCAATAGAATGCAAAGGAACACCATTGAAATGCCTGATTCCTACACAACCAGAAGAAATGACAACCACATGGTAGCAAATGTGTTATTGCAAAAATCGATCTCCAGGTATAGATTTCCAGTTTCTCTGAAATCAGATCAAAAGAGCCACTCTATCAATGAGGTCCCGAAAATGATGTGTGCAGAACTACAGACTGAACAAGCATTGCACTGTAGTTATCGACCTGAAGTTTCAAGCATAATCGAGCAACACAAAGACACCATAGAGTCTCGCTTTGAAAAATAATGTGTCTCAACATCACTGAAGTGGCTTGATGATGTACCTGTAGAAGCACTTGTGAAAATTGCAGATGAGAAGATAAGCCATTGCTGCGAAGGATTGGCTGATGTGGTTTATACAGTTTCTCACCAAGTTGCAGTTGCTACACGAGATTTGCATAGTGAACAGTGTGACAACCTCGATCTGAGAAATGATGTTGTGGCCGAGAACAACGTCTTGAAGGCTTGGTTGAAACTAAGATGGAACGGCCCGTTGCAAGAGATCCTGGTCACAATGACTGCTGTGAAGTGTGATGGCCTTCCGAAATGGGTGCATGTCTTCCATGCTCGTAGGGTCCCATGTCCCCTTGATGAAACAGCTCCTCTTCCAGAAGAGATGCCAGCAGTGGTTGAAAGGCCACGGGAGAGGGTCAGTCAAGCTGTAGGGGAACACACTGAGTCTGAAGCAGCACTAAAGCAAACTGAGGTGGGACTAGAAAAGCAAGAAGTGGAAATTGGCTCTGATGAAACTGATATCGAAGTGGTGAATGAGCCAGGTCCAGCCTCTGATGAAAGAACTAGTGCTGTGGGCCCACGAGTGGAGGTGGAAGAGAGCCAGCTAAAGGGGCATACGAAAGTCTGCAGTTGTCCCCTGAAAAAGTATTTACACCCGTAGCTGAAACGTCTGTATCAGAACAAAGGGACGACGAAAGTGGAAGGTTTGGATTGACAAAGTCCAAAAGATCGATTGTGCTTTATTGGAGTTATTCAGCACTTGAATGGTCATATTGCATGGACAAAGCACTGAACGTCATAATGGATGAACTGTGTGATGCAAGATTTGAAATGTATGGGCCACCTTGATTTCAAGCTTGAGACAAAAAGAGCTGAGAAAAGCTGAAACAATGACTGAGAACTATCAAAAGCTGAAAAGAAAACAATTATTGATCAATGAAAAAAAAAAAAGAACTTTTCTGTTAGATTTTATTATTTTAGTTAATTATTTTACAGAAGACTAACCTAGGTCCGAGAAAAAGCTACAAGAAGAGTGAGGGATAAAATTTTTAGAAGAACACGGAGTAGGTTTAAGGATTGTCTATTTAGAAATTTGAACTGCTGAAAACTAACCGTTCTGAAAAGCTACTTACAGAACTCTGTACTGAACTTTTGAGCTTGCCTATGTATGATCTTATTGCAGACAAAGCTTGTGTTGCCTTAGAAATTGATGTAAATTTGTTATGTGCTCAATCTTTGTAATAACAAGTGATACTGATCATATTAGTTTAGTAAGGTTCGTTTACATACCAGATAGAAATTAGGTATGTTAATTGAAAATATTACATCTACACACACCACAGACGAGTTGCAAAATTTTAGGTAGAGAAAATTCAGCTAGTGATAGGGGTGATCTTTGATGATCTCAGATGTGAAATGAACTTGGTGTGATGATTACAAATCCTCAGAGGTGTGATGATTTAATCATCAGAGGGAGGATTGATAGCGCCCAGAACATGTGCTTTAAAATTTAGCATCACTGAGGGAAAACCTGCCTTCGCTTCAAAAACGAAAACTGCATTTGAAAAATGACACGCAAAATATTTTGTGCCACAAAGTGAAAACATGAGCTCTGAAATGCACAGACTTTGTCAGACGCTTTTCACTTAGCAATTTATGTAACCCATGTGCAAGTAATTTATAGAAATGTATTTTAGTTTAGATTTTGTTCTCACTATGAAAATGTGATTTTAATTTGTGAAAGTGTTAAAAGTGTGCATTAGTAGAAAATAACTTGTATTTGAATTAGCACGACATTTTATAATGTAGAAAAACAGAAACCACTTTTAATTAGTTTTTGCTCTTGGAAAGTTTCTGTTAGCCTTCAAGTTAAGCAAAGGAATTTCTCTCCCTGTGTAGAGAACAGCTGTATAATTTATAGCTGTGACCTCGGAGCTGAATCTCTGTAGTTGCTGGAAAGTTTAAACAAAACCTCTTTTAATTCTTTGCTTTAGTGAGGAATAGAAAACACACGTTATTTTAAGAGTGCATTAAAATGTTGCATTTAATGTTTCTTGCTTAATTAAAAGGTTCTTTTGTAAGCCATATTATGTGTTTAGTTAGAAATAATGTGTTTTTATTAGTAGGCTGGTAGATGAAATTATATTAAATAAAATGCAGAATGGGCTGTGGGAAGGACTTTCGCCTGCCTGTCTGATGAGATGACGTATGCTGCCTGCCCCGGAGTGGAGTTGTCCTTGTGGAAAATGCTGGATTCCGGTTGGAGGAAGATGAAGTCATGCCACCTGCTTTGTAAAATTATTTTTTGATAAATGCGTTCCTAGTTTAGAACATTTCAGAACACTGGCAGAGCTCTTGCAGAGAGCTTTGCGAGAGGCAGAAGCTTTGCAGACAGAGAGAGGCAGAGGAGTTTCAGACTCCGATGCAGAAATGAAAGGAGAAGAGCATATGTGATTTGCAGATGCAGGGAAGGAGAGGGCAGACGTGATGGATAGCGTAACCGAGGCAGTTCAGATGTAGGTTTAGTTCCATTCTGACTTTTATTTAGATCCCAAGCTTTAAGCTTTGACTAATTGGCTTTGTCAAGGCTTATTTGTTTTATGCTTGACTTTGGTGTAGCTTTATGCTACGTTCACTCTTGCATTGTGAGTTCTGACTGACATCATTTAGTGCCTCACTGTCTTAGACAGGGATTGTTTCTTTATGGAACGCTTGTGTGGAAATTATTATGCTTGTACTAACTTATATTTTCTATTTTTAATTCTGTAACCTGATTGATATCTGACTAATGAATGAAGAGTCAGAGAACCTTAAATTTTGATTGGAAAATAAATCCCTTTAAAACTACTCACAATTCTCATTATTGGCTAAAATGTTTAGTTGCATTTGATTAATTGCCCATGTTTATGTAGGAGCTCCCTGGTCATAAACGGTGGCCAAGATCTATCGACCTGGAGAGGAAACAAGTGTAACAGTAATCAGAGGTAATGGTGCCACATTTCCTAGATTTTCCAAAGAAAGATTACCGCGAAAATTCCGCTCCATCAGTAGTGAACGCGCATTGCTGTGCACCCAGTAAACAAGTGAGATGTCACGTGTCCTGGTTTGGCACTCAGCCCTGTCTAGGAGTACACAGCGGGCCACACTACAGTAGAACAGTAATTGCAGACAGTCCCTGGTTTCTATTGGCCACCTCGGCCTAGCCCGCAGTGCTGCTGGTTTATTTACAGGGTAATCAGAAGATGTCTTTGTCACAAAAAAACCTCAGATGTGGCGACTTGCTGTTCACTGTGTTATACTTGTTTCAGTGTTTCAGCACGGCACTGATGGAGGCAGTGTGGCGGCTGCTGTTCTCGATCTCTCTTTGCACGTATTAATTTAATGTAGCATCACACGGTGCTGTAAGGTCATTTAATAGGTGACTGCTTTGGGTGTGGATGCTGTACAAAGTGGCCGGTTTCCAACAGTTAATGCGCCCGGTTGAGCAGGGTACATTTTCTTGTCAGTTTTGCATTTAGTAGTTAAAGGGAATAGTGCTCTACGTGTCTCCTATCTAAATTTTGGGTGGCCCTATCTTGAGGCATGCAATTCTACAAAGAATTTCTCACAAACATATAATTATAAAGATTACTACCCAGAGTTTGCAAAGGTCTGCTGTTCTCCACATGGATTTTCCTGTGAACATTTGGACTTCTGCAGCCCTTTAAACAACAAAATCACCAACTTGTTTTTACACCGCTATTGATACCGCACGTATTCTATGCGTGCTATTTACACAACAATACTACATTTACCTAGAGGTGAGTGACCCTCAGATTGTACCATGTCTAACTAAACATTGGGTAGAGAATGTGGCATAACGACCAGAGCTGACGAATTTGGAACTGGGAAACCCGGTTTGAGTCTCGGCGTCGGATTCAAATCTTGTGATTCTGGGCAAATCAGTTAATGTACCCGAACCTACCAAAAATGAAGGTGTCTTTGTGGAATGTAACTGGTGCTCATGTAAAGCGCTACAGCGCCAATTACACTCAGAAGTATTGGAACACTTTACTTCAGCAGTTCCCTTTTTATTCCATTCTTTTTCTGTCCATCCAAATGACGTGTGATGTGATATAGCCATAACAATGCACTTTTTACATACATGTCCATAGGATATCCAGCGAACTTCCCTCAATAATACTCTGTTTATCCACCTTCATCAGGGATAACAACTGACAGTCAGACCCTTTACCTAAGCCTGGCTGAGTATACAGATTCCAAGCTACCAGTCACATCCTACAGTCAGGCGGTGTTACACAAAACATGGGAGAAAGTAGCTTCCACAATCTCTCATAGCGGCGCCCCAAAATTCCCATTGCCTGATGTTTTGAAATTATAATAAAGATGTTTTATTCAAAATAGCATGAACATTCATAACTGGACAAGCACACACCAATAGTTCTGGCAACTAATATTCTTTATTTATAGCCCTGAGTTTTCTGAGATTACACTTGAAAAAATAACAAGGGTCAAACAAAACACAGCCCATTTATCACCACACTGTAGCTTCACAGCACTGCAAACGATGTGTGTTATTACTGAACTCAATGGTATTTAGGGAGCTTAGAAAGATGAAAAGCGGAGTAGACCCTTCCTAATGGTTACAACTTTGTCGTCACAAAGGTATTGAGGCATGTTAGCTGCTTGGGATGGCACATTCTGCTGTAGCAATCCATACTCACTATTGGTTTTTTTCAGGGACACCGAAACAGCCTCCACTCCCTTCCTGCCTTTCTTTGATTAAGTCCTCTAGTACTCTTTTCATTTTCATTCTTCTCCACTGTATCCACTCTCTACCGCCTTATGTCCTTCCATCCATCAGGTACTAATTCCTTACAATCGCTTCCTTCATCCCTCATTCCCTTCCTTCACTCCTTTCACTTTTCCTTACCTCCGTACATTCTCTTCATTACTTACATCACCTCTAACCCACTCTTTTCCTCTAATATGCCCTCTATTTCTCGTTCACTAATTCCTTCTTTTCTCTCACAAAGTCCTTTCATTTTCTTTCTTCCTTAAACCTCCTCTCTTCCTTCCTCCCTTCTTTCCTCCCTTTTTTCTCTTCCACCCTACCTCCTTCCCTCTAACCCACCCTAACCTCCAACCTTCTTTTACTCTCTACTGACATCTCTTCCACCCTACCTCCCTATATCCTTCCTTCAAACCCACCCTTCCTTCATTATAACTTGATGCTTACTGTCACACACAACACCACGCAATTCACCAGCACACAATTCAAAACCGCCTAGCATAATTACACTAGACATCAAACCACTCAGCACAACATAATTCAACTCCACAAAATAACTCTCTAATCACTACCACATAAATACACCCCACATAAAAGCAATCTATACCAAATAGCAACAATCCACTTAAACACACTCCACTTAATTCCAATCAGCCTAATTTCACTCAATGCCACACACAAATCAACTCAACATGTTTCAATTCCACACCACATAATTCAACAAGAAACCACATAATACAATCAACACAATTACATAACACTCCACATACATACAATCCACACCACATAATTCCACATCACACCACAAAATTTAATAGCACGCAACATAATTAAACTCCACTACATAACACTCTACAACACAAAATACCATACCACAAAATTACTCTCCAAAACACACAATGCCAATCCACATAATTCCAATACACTAAATACCACATAATTACTATCCACATAATTCCACTGCACACCACATACATCCACTCCACAACACATAAGTAAAAAATATTTACATTTACAACACCAATAGCTCTAACTGTCGTTTTCTAAATAATCACTCCACTGCAGACAAAAAAAGCAGAAGTAAAAAACCTGGTCATTTACAACGCCAATAGCTCTAACTTTCACAAATGCGAGACCGATTGCATTGCAAATGCTTGTTCTCTTACTTCCCAACACATTTACCACTAACCTCTTAAACACAAACCCTCCAATAGATACAGTTCATCTCATATATTTTTTCTCATCACTGTGATACTCCTTATAATCAGACTCCCATATACATCTTCATTTCTAATGTACGTTTTAAAAATAATTACAAAGTTATATACATACCAGTGAATTGAGTTTGTCGATTATATTGTTATTTTAGCTCTTTCTGCATAGTTTTGACACTGTTAAGATTTGTAAAAACTAAGCACAAAAATGGTATACCACTCTCATACAAAGTAAGTTTAAAATGGCAACCTCTTCAACTTTCCACTCTATCATCATAAGAAAGGCAGCAAATGAAATCATGTCTTTCACTTTAGACTACTGCATCTCCACTTGTGACTGGTTAGCATCTGTAAACCCTTTCTCTCTCTTTCAAAACGAGGTTCCTGTTGCTGCGTTTTCGCGATGATTGCGGAGAAATCTCAAAAATAAACGGGAGTTCAAACCGATATCTAGCTTCAGTTTTCTGAAATTTAAATATTACACAACAGTTTATTACATAGTCCTGAGTTAGAAATTAAAACTTACCATTACTTACATTTTGTCATCACTCTTCAACTTTTCAAAAAAAAATTCTGTGTCTTTAACACCCGTCCCCCAATACAGTCTTAGCTCAGTGTAGCTAGCAACCCAGTTCACAGCACATTCTAGAAGGAACATGCTGCTTCCAAATAAGATACAGCAGGTGTGGTTTATTTACTTCCCAGTTACAAAAGCATTTCAATGTCTGCATTACATTTCTTTTTAAACAAAAGCCAATGATAAGAATTCTTTCTGAGCCATCCAACACACTACCTAATTTTATTCACTTTCATGCTGACAGCATCCAAATAAATATATTTTTTTTTTGTTAAGAACACACCGCCATTTTAACTGCTTTTCCTTTGGAAAACTACCTTGTTAAGCTCCAGCCTTCTCCTGACTACTATTGCTCCTTCACTTCAAAATGCTTACAGTATGGATTGTGGGGCTGTTATAAATGGGGGTCTCTAGTTGGCAGAGGTAGGTACCTTTAACCAAGTAGGGACCCTTGCTTCTAGTCAGGGTAAGGGGACTACACTCCTAATTAACCCCTGCTCACCCCCTTGGTAGCTTGGCACGAGAAGGCAGGCTTATCTCAGAGGCAGTGTGTAAAGCATTTGTGAACACATACAGTAATACAGTGAAAACACTACAAATGGACACCACACCAGTTTAGAGAAATAAGTAATCTTTATCTAAATTTAACACAAGACCAAACGACAAAAATCCACAATACAATATTCAAAAATATGACTTTCAGATGGTAGAAATAGCTTAGTTCAAATTAGATGGTAAATGCGTCACTTCGTTCTCAAAGTACCTGGGATGCGTCACGCAATGCAAACAAAAGGGTCGCAGGGAAGTTGATGCGCCGTTCCTTACACTCAGGGGAGTGGATGCGTCGGTTCCTTACTGCAGCGCAGGGGAGGTGATGCGTCGCTTCCTTACTGTGTGGGGAGTTGATGCGTCGTTTCTTACTGCGGCCCGGTGACGATGCGACAAGATGGCGCCTCGATGCGATGTGACGATCCGGTGCGATGCGAAAAGATGGCGTCTTTGATGCGATGTGACAACGTAGATGCGATGCGTGCACGCCCGACGGCCGTGTGGCGAAATCGATGAACTTTGGAGCCGCGACAGGCCCTGCGACACGCTTCTCCGGTGATGCGACGGCGACCTCTGCGGTGGCGGCACACTTCTCCGGTGATGCGACACGCTTCTTCGGCGATGCGACAACGAACAGCTGCGGCGGCGACACGCTTCTTCGGCGATGCGACGGCAATTGCTGCGGCGGCGGCACGCTTCTTCCTCGTTGCGTCGCGCTTCCAGCTCCCAGCGACACGCAGACACCAGAGGTACCCAGAACAACAGCAGGCACCTCTCTGCAGGTAGAATTCCCAGCAAGGAAATTCAGGGGGAGCTGGTGGTGAAGTCTTGGTGTCCCTGTGACTTCAGACAGGAGGCAAGCTCAGCTTCAAGCCCTTGGAGATCTTCCTCAAGATGATAAAAGTACACAAAGTTCCTTTATCCCTTTTCTTGGAAATGAGTAACCACTGCAGGCCAACCCCACACAGCAACCAGCACTGGGGCAGTCTCCTCCTTCAGCTTCCTTGGTTTCTCTCCTTGACAAAGGTCCGTCTTGATTCCCAGAAGTGATCTAAAGTTCTGGGGTCTGGGCCCCAATAGTTATACTGCAAAATCCTTTGTTCTCTGAAGGCAGAGAGTGTCTGTGCCCAGCCAAAACCAGTTCTGTTCTCCCTGGTGCAGCTTCCTGGCAGGAGGTGGAGACAGCATTGTTGAAAGCAGACCTGGCCCAGGTAGCTGAAAGGAAATCTCCTCCCCCTACTCTCTATTCTATGAGGGCTCAGGTCAGTGATAGGAAATCTCCTCCCCCTACTCTCTATTCTATGAGGGCTCAGGTTGGTAAAAGGAAATCTCCTCCCCCTACTCTCTATTGTCTTGTGGATTGTTACCTGCCTTGTTATGTTGGCCTAGGCCTGGCTGCCATGCTGCTTTTCTTTGCGCACGTTACACTGAGCCGGGCCTTCCTCGCCCTTTGCTCGTGCCAAGTTCTTTTGCACTGTCTGCATTTTCTGTTGTTCACCTTTCTGGGCTCAGTTTGCACAAACATGTACAAGGTCGCATAACAATGTATTCTGGTTCTTCCTGATATGGCCAGTCTCGCGCACCCAGACATAACATTATGTGCAATTGCCGTGAAGGATTCGATATGCTTTTAATACTGTGGTTTACTAGCGCTTAGACAACACTTGGGAGAAATCCCTTTCGGTGAGAAGAGCTATGATGTCCTGCTGATGTAATTCTGCATCTAGAGACTGAGGTATGGGGGTTCGCTAGTCAAAGCCCAGAGGTCTTCTATTATTATAATAAACTATCTTGCTGCACGGGGAGGGTGGTAATGTTATTTAGACATTTATCCACTGAGCTCTGAGATGCTTTCCCCGTTTGTATTCTATGGAATTGTAACCATGCTGCTTATATTAGTCATATGCATTATGCTATTAGTACTGACACGTGTACTGTACATTAGAGCACGTAAGTTGGAATAAATATTTTAACCTATCCAGTGTCTCTTCCTACGCACCTTGTGGACAAGTACGAGTGAGTGGCGAAAGAGTGTTCTTGCTTCAGTGAGTCCTGAGATAAAGATACCGTGTTCTGGGTTGTCCAAACATTAGTACTTGGGTGCTAATGGGATGCTAAGCTAGTTGGGTTGGGGTTTTTGGGTGCTACGGTATATGGTGGCAAACCACTGTATTCCGGGGTCCCATTTTCCTGTGCATAGCTCTGTGTATGTGCAGAAACCTTATGACATGGCGCGACCACCGTGGGGCAGCTTATCTGCGAGACGCTTGAGTAGTACTTGTGCTTGTCCACAAACCCCTCGCGTACGCTTCCGGAGGCGTATGTGATGGTGATACCTCCTATATTGAATGTTTTATAGGTTCTTTCAAGCTTGATATTATTAAAAAAGGTAAGTTAAAAAACCCATTTTGTGCTCCCTGTTAGGTTGTCAAATATAATTGTTTAGTTATGGCTGGTGTGGCGATAGCTGCACATAGTCGAGGAGCACTCCGAGATCACTTAGCTGTGTATGGAGTGCCCGATACTGGGGTCGAGTTGGTCTTTGTGGTTCAAGCCGATGCGGCTTATCACTTTGAAGTGTTTTACACTTGGATCACTTTTGAAGCGGTGGATGCAGGTGATAAGCTGTTTCATGAATATAAGCCCACCGCTGTTCCTGCTGCCTATCGACCCTATACTGTTCTTGAAGTGCCTCTCACGGCTTGGCAGCACCGTGTTTGGTTCAATGGCGCCCTACCACAACCAACTACCGCAGTTCGTTTAGGCCCCTTGTCAATTCAGGGGGCCACTTGGCCTGTATTGGCCGGGTATACCCCGCATCCAAATTATCTGGCATTACCGCTTGCGGAACTGCGCACTATGCATACCGAATTGGTGCGAGTGCATCGAGCCCTAGTGACATACGTTACAGGTAGCCTCCATGGAGCTGCTCCTGTAGTCGCAGGCCAACCAGCTATTGCAGCTGGAGTGACTATAAGTCCTGTCATGGTAAATTCTGTGATGGGCAAACGTCCACAAAATAAGGACGACTATCCTTATTGGCTTGCCGAAAAGTTCGATCAGATAGAAGCGGTGTTTCCACATACGTCCCCAGTGGATAAACATCGCATCCTTACGATAAGTTTGCCAAAAGACATAATCCCCGATTTGACATCATGTGAAAACTGGGGTAAGGTATTCGCAGCAGTTTATTCAAAATGTTTTGGAACTCCTTCCATGACGGTTCTACCCTCTGTAATTAAAAAAGTACAGGATGAACATGGCCCTGAAGCGGCTGTGGAATTAGGGATGAGACTAGTGGGAGTGTTTGATGTAGTAGCTGAGCTGATCCTTGGAAATGTCAAGGGCGATGCTATGAACTTCCAAGTAGCGAATGCTTTGGCTTTGGTCCCAGAGTTGGACAGGCCTCGCGAATTACCGAAAATAATAGCCCGGGCTTATAAAACAATTGGAAGAAATAGCCTAGGCAACAAGCCTTTTGTAAAAATGCAAACTCAATCGCAAACACAAGTTATACAAACAAAAAGTGCATCTGAGAAAGATGATAAACCAGTCTTCACTAAAAAAAGTTGGAGACAGAAAAAACAGGGTAAGCAACAAAAGAAGCCGGGGTCGAGAGGCGCTTCCCCAGTTTCGGTTTCTTCTGAACGTACTTATGATTTACGTGATAGGTCAAGGATTAAATCACCAGAAAGGTTTCAGAGCTCTGATACGCGTTCTCCTCGTTCTTCACAGGCCCAGACGTCGTCACAGGCTGGTGGAGGAGGACGGCAAGATAGAGGAAGGGGCCGAGAGGCTCCCCAGGAGCGAGACCAACCTCGACAACAAGTCAGAGGGAAAGCAGAAGATTTTCATCTTCCTCGACCGCAATTTCAGAAGAAAAAGGTTGCCGCTGTCACAGCGAAATATGCCTCAGACCGTGAGAACGAGACTCCAGAATTGGACGTGGGCAGTGACCCTCCTAGACAGCGCCGCGGAAGTTACCATAGTGCGGGAGGCGCTACGTCCTCATATGGAGGCGACAGCAACTGAAACATTTGTTACAGTAGAGACAGCTGACACGAGAGTTGCACCCCCTGACAGACTACATAATATAGTCATACAAATTGAAGGTGACATACCGCGTGAAATAAAAGGGATTTTTTGGGAAAATCTAACCTCTTCATATGACATTTTGTTAGCGGAGGTGGATTGGCCACCCCCATTCGTTTTAGCTGCACATAAAGGAGAGGAGGTAATCCTTCCAAGCTTCTCACGGCATGTCCCAAAAGACAAAGCTGAAGCACTTGCAGCTGAGTGGGCTGTGTACCTGGCACCAGCGTTATACCGCAACCATGTGGGATGGGATGAAGAATCACCTCCTCATGCAATACCTTTGCGGTCACTACCGCAGCCACAACCCCAATATCCCATCAAACGGCAGGCAAAAGGCCCCGTCTCCGAAATTCTGACACAGTTGGAATATCAGGGAGTAATTGAACCATGCGTATCACCTATGAACAATCCCCTTTTCGTGGTTTCTAAACCCGATGGATCGTACCGCTTAGTTTTAGATTACCGGCATTTAAATACTCATTGTCGGAACTTTGCGGTGCAAAATACACACAGTTCTGCGCTTGTAGACAGTCTTGTTCGTAAAAAATACAAAACGACACTTGACCTTTCAAACGGTTTCTACACGCTCAACCTAGCCCCGGAGAGTGGTCAATGGACCGCATTCACATCCGGTGGTAAATTATTCCAGTTCCGGCGATTACCCATGGGCTATAAAAATAGTCCGGGTATATTCGCCGCCCGTGTTGTTTCTTTGTTAAATGACATTGATCAAGACGCATGTTCGTACGTTGATGACATCTATCTGACGGACGACGAGTTATATCAGCATTTGTCCCGTGTGGACCGCATTATTCTTGAATTTGCGGAGCAGGGTTACAAATTTAACTTTGCTAAGTCACACATTGCTGAATTTACCGTTCTGTTCTTGGGCTATGAGCTCAATAACGAAGGTAAGGGCTTAGCCCCCATTTCTTGGAAAAATGTGCACATTTGTGCCCCCCAAATACTCTGAAGAAACTTCAGTCTTTGCTGGGTTTCCTGAATTTCGGGCGTACTTACATTCCCGAATATGCCCAGCGTATCAAGCCTTTGTATGCTTTGATACAACCTACTTATTCAAGGTCTTGCTGGCTGCCTGAGCACACCTCAATTCTGCAGTCTTTGCAGACAGACCTTTTGGAGTCTAAATATCTTTTGACTCGTGATAACCACACAAACCTGGTGATTAGAATAATTCCGGGGGCGGTGGGATTCACCTATTTAACCTTTAATGAAGGTGATACAGTACCCATCGCATACAAGTCACATCTGTACACTTCCGCTGAATTGCGCTTTACATCTGTTGAAAAAGTTCTGACTGCAGTGCAAATGGCGATTCTAAAAGAACGCGCACTGGCACAGGGAAAGCGGATTCTGGTGGTAACACCCTGTCCTGCCCTGGAGGCAGTAACAAAGGCAAGTGTACCAAACTCAAAAGCAATGCATCCCCGTTGGATACAATGGGCTACATCCTTGACGTCTTCGGACGTCACTTTTGTCTTTGATTCTTCTCTTCAGACTCAGGAGTATTTGCAGTATGAATTCGTTCATCCTCCTCCTTTGTTTTTACTGCCGCTTGAGGATTACAAATGTGTGATCTACACCGATGGTTCGGCGCAACCGGCCACTGGGTCCAAGCACGCTTATTCTGCTGCATGTGCTATTGTTGCGGGATCCTTTGTGGATGGAAAGTTCAAATCCACTGTAGTGCACACTCGCACACTTGGAGATAGTACCGCACAATTGGCTGAGCTGCATGCATTGCTCCTAGCACTTGAGTTTGCTTCTCAGGATGAGACCACTCTAATTGTATGTGATTCTTTTTACTGTGTACAATCTTACAATGACAATCTGTTTTTCTGGTCGAAAAACGACTACAAGGACGCAAAGGGAGCACAATCAAGCATAAAATGCTTTGGGTTCGAGTGGCAGAATTGCAACAACGTCTGCCCCTCACACAGGTGGTTCACACCTTAGGCCATCAGCGGGTGGGCGCACACGCTATTGGTAACGATCTGGCAGATGAAGCTGCCCGTTCAGCAGTAGTCACGTGTTCAGTAGCAGCGGTTACCAGGTCCATGTCTAAAATAGACCCTGTTATATTAGCAGCTATTGCTGCAACCAAGGAAGGTAATAATTACCCTACAGGTTTCCCTTCCAAGTATTCTTACACATTAAGTCCCGATCAGGTTCCTTATGTAACTATACCTGACGTTGGAGATCGGCTGATCCCCAACGCGGACCGCAGGAGTGCCTTGATATCAGCTGCACACGAAGGCATGGCTTCTGCACATGCAGGTGTGTCAGCTACGGTTTCCATCTTGCAGCAGCGTTATTGGTGGCGTGGGTTATATAAAGACACCCGTGCTTTTGTGCTTTCTTGCGACGTTTGTCAACAGATTAAGCCTTCCACGGTAACACGTCCACCACAAACACCGCTCTGCATTGCTAACAGACCCTTTGGGTGTGTTTACTTGGATCACTGCGGTCCATTCTCATCAGACACTGCCTATAAATACATCTTAGTGGCAGTGGACTCGTGCACACGGTTTCTCTGGGTCTGGCCACAACGGAGTGCTGACGCCCGAAATGTAATCAGGGATTTGCGTGTCTTTGTGGGAATTTTCGCATGCGGCACCTTCCATTCGGACCAAGGTCCAGCGTTTGCCTCTAGGGCTTACAAGGATGCAATGGCTTCGCTTGGGGTGCGGGTGAAATTTTCGTCTCCGTATAGGCCTGAGGGCAACTCTATCGTTGAACGAATGAACCGTGACTTAAAGCAATCCTTAACAGCTAGGGTTTTAGGTACTGGCAGGAACTGGCTGGCCCATTTGTATACCGTTCAGCGTGCACTTAATAATCTCCCTAGAAGACCTCTGGGTGGGCGGACCCCATACGAAATGCTCTTTGGCATAAGAATGTTTGTGCCTGACCTTGAAGGTCCAGACATCGCGGCGCAATCCGCCAAGTTTGATGTAGATAACCATTCTGCTATGTTACAGGACTTACAAGAAGCCCGAGACAAACTTGCAACTACACATTTGCCTTCAGCCACAGATCCTGCGTTGCAGATTCCGGTAGCCGGCTGGCTTCCGAAAGTTGGAGAACTGGTTCGAGAGAAGGTTGAAAACAAAAAAGAATTTGGCCCCTCTTTTCGTGCACCGGTTCCAGTTCTGGGCCTGAAGGGAACACGTACAGTCATTTTACCACCGCTTCCTGGTCGCAAAGAGAACAGATACATCTCAGTTGAAAATGTCAAGCTACAGCGCCTGGCCGATCCTGAATAGTGTCACACCAGCGGTCTCTTGTCCTGCCATTTATCGGACATATGTTCGTGGTCCATCTACACGAACGATCGCTGATGCTGTAATTGAGATGGTTGATTTGCCTGAATCCTCTCCTTTGCCTGAAACTACGATTGATCCCCAACTTTCCACCAATATCGACGAGGACGAGTATACCTATCCTGCATCTGAATCGGTGGCGCATCAACCAACAACGCCACTGAGCCCGACTCGTTATTCCTTTGATTCGGATTCCACCTCTTCAAAAGTCCCATCCAAGTTCAGTATTTTTGTATCCTGGTTTAGAGACAATTTTTTGATTCCACCCTGGACATACCTCTGGTTGGTACTTTTCTTGATATTTTTGTTCATGTCCATTGGCTTTGTCACAGTGTTTTTTCTACTAATTAATGGTCACTATTTACCTGAACGCTCTGCTGTAGACTATGTTTCTGGAACTTTGGCTCCTCATTCCTCGTCTCACATCATGAAGCGTGACCACACATTTGTGAACATTTCAGCTTTTCCAGTTGCTGATGGCATCGTATGGGATGCAGTGAACTATCAAATCCATGGTCCGACGGAAATTATTAATGTACCTAATGTCCTTCGTGTTTCAATGGGTGATGTAGTACAAAATAATATTCATTCTGATGATTGGGATGTGCATGCCGTTGAAGCATTGTTTGCCGATTTAAAATATTATGCATCTTTTAATGCTGAAGATTTATATATGAATTCTGCTAATTATGCCGATTTGTATTGTTACCAACATTGGGGTAATCATTTTCTCCATAAGCCAAGTGCCCTGCGTAGTTCTGTTAACTTCACCCAATGGGAACATTGTCCAAACCCCCTGCCAGGTAGCTCTCAAACTCTTCGAAATAAGTTTAATTATTTTACTGATTTTAATCGGTCGAACCCTGCATCCTATTATTTTAGACTTACTAACACATCAACTCAGAAACTTATGTTGACACACACCAAATTGCTATATTCAGGTTCCTTTCTGAGTGCCCTAGCTGTGGGTGGTTATGAGTACTGGGATAATACAGTGGATTTAAAATCTATTTGGGGCTCCAAGCCATGGCAGGTACAGGGAACCGAGGCGTTGCATCGTGCTTGCCTCATCCCTACCCAAATTATGTTCCTAAATGCTTCCATCTATCAGACTACATGTTGGGGCTTAGCAACCACTAAACAATTGAATACGCCATCAATACCATCCCTGTCGAGTTTTCCAAATGAAAGCTCACGATTCAATATGTCCCTCGTGTCCCTGCAGGCAATGTTACAAAATAATTCGTTTAATGTTTCTGAGCTGGTTCAGTCACCCTGGTTAATATGGCCTATATCATCTAATGCATGTCAAATGCGTTTTCATGATACTGGTGCTAGCTACACACAGAATAGGCCTGATCCGAGGTTTACTGATGCCCGTACTGTCACTACATACTCTGTTGGTAAATTATGCAAACAATGGCTGCAACATTCGTCCCTTGATTCTGTTAAACAACATTTGTCCCTCCTTACAGGCAATATTGATCTGTCCGACTTTGTTTTGGGACCTCGTGGTCCCCGACCTAAAAGATTCATTTATGAAACATATAATGAACTCTGGAAGCTATCACAAATGGAAGCTGCTTCCCGTCTTCGGGAAATAGATCAAGCAAATATGGAAAAAGTGCTTGCTGTTGTTGACAATAGTATTAATACCCTGTCTTCTCGCATTTACACTTTAGAGAATATTGTGTCCTCTGTTGTTGATATTGTACAAGATGATGTTTCTGTGTTATATCATGGTCAGAATCAATTGCGCTCAGTTATGCAGTTTGCATGGACTTTACAAACGCTTAAGTTAGGTAAAGTGCCTTGGCATTTTTGAACACCTCTGCCTTATTTCTACCTTTTAACTTAACTGACAAACAGCAATTTATGTCCATGAAGGATGCAACTTACACTCTATTACATATCGAAAAGGTGGATCCTTTGCCGTTCTCTGTTGCAGAACTCGATTCTGCTGTATGGCTAGTTCATGGGGTTATCGCTTTACCATTTTCCTTGTTTGAATTTGACTCATGCATGAAACATTATCCTGTGGGCCGTTACCGGCCATTGGGCAGTGCTTTCCTGCATGAACTCTGGTCATTGCCTTTCATGTATAAATGCCTTCGGGACGGCAAGGAAGTCTTTCTCACGGGGGAGTACTGCGACTCGACTATAGGTCATTCGCTTATTTGTAAACACATTAAATTGCATGGCTCATGTAGCGTTTCCTCTCCTAATCTTGCTTGTGTGCTGAAAGGTATTCCTGCTCCTGTTATTTCACCTACTTTCACTCTCCTTTCCAATGGCAGTTATTTACTTTTAAATAACGAAAACTGTTGTGGCCTGCAGGCTGGCATTCCTTACATTGTAACAGTTTCGCACAGGGTTGTCTGCTGCAAAAATGTGCTGTTTCCTCCCCCTCACGGCAGGGTTGATATCTCTATTTGGCCTTCCATCCCTACCATGGAAGCAGATTTCAATAGACTGAGCAGAATAAAGGCACTATTATTAAACGAGGAAGTTATGCTCACGTCCGCCCGGGAGACATTCATTCTCCAGGTGGCGAGTACCCACAGTGAAATACAGGCCCTTTTGAACACTAATCTCCCCCAACATTTTGGGGAGTTAATACATCGTATTTTTAACGCATCTAACACTGAAGGCCTAGTGCACTTTTTTAAGGTCGTGGGGTCGGGCTTGGTGTCCTCCTTCCAAACTATATTTGGTGTCATACCGGCTTTCATACATTCTATTTTTTCCAGTGTCTTTGGCGGTTTCCCATTGATCCTCGCTTTAGCGGCTGGTGTCTTGCTCTTAATTTGCTTTCTGCGCAATGGCTGCTCCCCGATGGGACCTGCTCGATCCAGAACGCCTCCAGCTGCTCCGTGAACGCCTTTTGGCCGGTTTTGGTGTCTTGCCATTGGCGACACTGAGTGTGTCATATACTCTTTCATTTCGCTTTGCGTATTTCACTTGCGTGCAACCTGTGATGACTTGTGTCCGCTGTCCTTTCACCTGGACTCTGGATTATTGCCTCTCCAATTCGTCATTGTCTGTTCCGGATTTTGTTCAGTTGATGGGTCCCTTAGAGGCCCATGAGCAGGACTGTTCCGTTGCTGGCTGTATGGCGCGTGCGGCTGCACTGGGGATTTTGGCGCAATGGGATATCTGGGCGGCTGCCCAGGATCTCCTACAACGAAGCTGTTTCAATTATCACGCAAGCTGTCCCGCATTGCTTCTGGATGCTCCCTTTGCTGAGGAGCATTCCTGCTCTTTTGATCTCATGGATTGGATGGCATCTATGTTTTTTGACGATTCCAATGATGAACTCTTGGAGGGTATGGCTTTTTTCTGCACCTACACTTTCATGGATTGACCTGCCCTTCGCCGTTTGGGCGCTCCCTGTGCTCCAACGGCTTTGTTTTTCCTCTAATGGGCCTCTGTCCTGGCCGCCGGACTGTCCAGGGGAGGGTGTCTTGTGGATTGTTACCTGCCTTGTTATGTTGGCCTAGGCCTGGCTGCCATGCTGCTTTTCTTTGCGCACGTTACACTGAGCCGGGCCTTCCTCGCCCTTTGCTCGTGCCAAGTTCTTTTGCACTGTCTGCATTTTCTGTTGTTCACCTTTCTGGGCTCAGTCTGCACAAACATGTACAAGGTCGCATAACAATGTATTTTGGTTCTTCCTGATATGGCCAGTCTCGCGCACCCAGACATAACATTATGTGCAATTGCCGTGAAGAATTTGATATGCTTTTAATACTGTGGTTTACTAGCGCTTAGACAACACTTGGAGAAATCCTTTTCAGTGAGAAGAGCTATGATGTCCTGCTGATGTAATTCTGCATCTAGAGACTGAGGTATGGGGGTTCGCTAGTCAAAGCCCAGAGGTCTTCTATTATTATAATAAACTATCTTGCTGCACGGGGAGGGTGGTAATGTTATTTAGACATTTATCCACTGAGCTCTGAGATGCTTTCCCCGTTTGTATTCTATGGAATTGTAACCATGCTGCTTATATTAGTCATATGCATTATGCTATTAGTACTGACACGTGTACTGTACATTAGAGCACGTAAGTTGGAATAAATATTTTAACCTATCCAGTGTCTCTTCCTACGCACCTTGTGGACAAGTACGAGTGAGTGGCGAAAGAGTGTTCTTGCTTCAGTGAGTCCTGAGATAAAGATACCGTGTTCTGGGTTGTCCAAACATTAGTACTTGGGTGCTAATGGGATGCTAAGCTAGTTGGGTTGGGGTTTTTGGGTGCTACGGTATATGGTGGCAAACCACTGTATTCCGGGGTCCCATTTTCCTGTGCATAGCTCTGTGTATGTGCAGAAACCTTATGACACTATTCAATGCAGGTCCTATTCAGCCCAGCCCTGACCCATCAGACTGCTGGAGCCAAGGCCCTCTCCAGCCCCCTGTCACTCACAAACCAGACATGGAATACACAAACCTAGCAGAGGCAGGCTGGATGGTTAGGCAAGAAAATACCTACTTTCTAAAAGTGGTATTTTCAAACACAGAATGTAAAAATCACCCACACTAAAAGATGTATTTTAACATTCTGAGTTCAGGCATTGTCAGGACTCAGCACCCTCAGTGTAAGATTCGGGGCCAGTCCGTGGGAGCTACAGTGTTTAACCAGTCTTGGACCGCATTAGTTAATGCGAGGTCCACCAAGATGGCTGCTTGCGCTGAGGTCAGCGCTGCAGCCTTCCTAATGTGAGCACGAGACTTTCCGCACAGCTGAGGCTCGCTCTCTCCCTCAGCTGTGCGCACTTCACTCTAGGCGGTTACGTGTGAGCAGCGCTAGAGATTTCGTCCGAGTAGAGCCAGTGTAGTTAAGGCGTTTTTCGAGTTTTCGCGGCAGTATTAGACTGAGAGATTCGCCGGGAGTTAATTACCTGCCATAGAAGAAAAAGGTTTTCACAGCGGAGGTTTCCGTTTCCCTTAGTGTCAGCTGCATTCCTGTCATTCCGACGGCGCAGCGGAGGTTCTGTCAGTCACGCAAGTACCAGAGCAAGCTTTGACTGTATATTCGTTACGCTTGATGTATTATTGGAATTTCCCCCTTGTAATTATTTCCCAGCATTTCCAATTCGAAAATACATTATTAAAATCAAGTAGTATGCAGAAGAGTCTTCTCTTCGAATGCTTACCTGAGTATCCTGCTTAGTGAATGTCGGTATCTACTTACCTGTAAAAAGAAAGAAAAGGTATAGTTAGTTTAGTTCTAGAAATACTTAAGGACACAACAATTAATAACTCAATGAAGAACATTTAGAGTGTTATTCTCTTTTTCCCCTTTCCACAGAAGAAACACAATTCCTTATAAGAGATAGGAACAAACTATCCACAGAATAACTACATAAGAAGAGAGGCAATAACCTAGTCTTAGAGGGTACGTAGTTTTTAAGGAAAAGATAGCATAGCAAATGTCAAGTTCAGCTAGGATGTAGTAATGTGTATATTTTTGTATTATAGTGTCGAGTAGAGAATACTGCATAGAACAACCACAAGAATAGCAGTTTAGAAGACACCAGACGTAAAGAAGACCAGGCTGTCTCTTCTCTGTCCCATACCCCTTTCCCCCTTGGGGGTTTCTTCATATTCCCTTGAGTATTTGGGGAGTCTGGAGGGAAGCTCGAGGGGCTTTGGGAAATATCACCGTTCTGCTCCTGTGAAGTATCTTGGGAAAACTTCAAGTAAGTGCTCTTGACAGAGTGAAGTGCCCACGAAGCTTTACTCACCTGAGCAGAATGGCCGAGGGCTTGGACCTGAAGAGTTTAGGAGGGGTTTTAGAAGTTATTCAGAAAGAATTGTTAGCTGTCAGTGAAGAGAATAAAACCCTAAGGCAGGAATTGTTGTCCTCTAGAAGAGAGACGACGGATTTAGCCAATAAGATAGACAGTATTTTCTCAAGCACTAGTTTTTCAGCCCAATCTCCTGATACACAAGCTAGTGGCTCTACCTCTTTCCCACACTCTAGAAGCACTACACAAGTAATACACTCCTTGTCTCCAGTGATTCCACTGGCCCCCCAGAACGCTTTAGTGGTGACCCACAAAAGGCTCAAATCTTCCTTACGCAATGCTCATTGCACTTCATGTGTCGGCCCACCATTTTCCCTGATGCACAGTCCCGGGTAGCGTTTGTTCTATCCTATCTAAGTGGAGACGCAGCGGCTTGGTCTATGCCATTGGTCTCCAAAGATTCAACAATTCTGTATGATTTTGATGAATTTAAAAAAGAATTTTTGCGAATCTTTGATCGAAGGAAAGTTTCCCAAGCCACAGACAACGAGTTACTGGAGTTACGACAAGGAAACAAGGAATTAATTACCTACTTGACCCAGTTTAATAAACTCATTGTAGAAACCGATTGGCCTGAGAATAAAAGAGCTGCATTATTTTATAGGGGCTTGAAAGATGAACTCAAGGATGCCCTGTCCCAAATACCAAATCGGCCAACCGAAGTTTCCACTCTCATAGATTTGGTCCTAGAATTAGATTATCGATTGTCTGAACGAAGAGGCGAAAGAAGGAAGGATTTTCGCCCGAGTGTACCCAGATTTGACCGGATGAAATCTGAAATAACTAGACCAGCAGAGAACACCCAATCGGTCGAGCCCATGCAAATTGGTGCGGTCAGAGGCCCTCTGTCCAAGGAAGAAAAGGAGAAGAGGAGGTTGAACAATCTTTGCATGTACTGTGGAGTCAGTGGTCACTTTGTTAAGTTCTGTCCGAAGAAACCAGCAACTTCACCGAAGGAAAACTGGCGGCACCACTTGTAGGCGGAGTTGGACAGGTGGATGCTAAGGAAATCACAACTCCAAAACCTCATTTGTTGGCGAACACACTGCAGTCATCTGCTCCTCACTTAACTCTTTCAGTTACCTTAAAATTTCGATCGTTCTCTCACCAGGACATTTCGGTGATGATTGACTCCGGAGCTACCGGAAATTTCTGCGACCTCAAATTTGCTGCTAAAATAGGATTACAAGCAATACAAAAAACTAAGAGTGAAGCAGTGAGAGCGGTAGATGGCACGAATCTTTCCTCGGGGCCGATCGTCAGTCACACTGAGTTAGTGGAACTCATTCTACCTGAGGGTCATCGAGAAGGTCTGCAGTTCAACTTAATTGATGCGCCGCAGTTTCAATTAATCCTAGGCCTTCCGTGGTTAACAGAACATAATCCTCAAATTGATTGGGAGAAAAGATCAATTAGAATGAACTCTGAATTCTGCAAGGAGTCCTGTTACCACGATAAAAATCAAGAGAAGGAGTCTGGTTTAGCTTCCAGTCTGTGTGAAAATGGAGCGGCAGTGTGCGTGATCCGTACAGAAGAAATTCCAAAAATATATCGGGACTATGAAGATGTCTTTAGTGAAGTAAATGCCGAAAAGCTTCCTCCTCACAGGTCCTATGATTGTAAGATTGAGTTGGAACCCGGTGCGAACCTCCCGTGCAGTAGAATCTATGCCCTGACTGAAAAGGAGGACTCATACTTGAAGGAATATATCCAAACCTACTTAAAAAATGGTTTCATCAGGCCTTCACAGTCTCCGGTCTCTTCGCCGTTATTTTTTGTGCCTAAGAAGGAAGAAGGTGATCTCAGAACTTGCATTGACTACCGCGCTCTGAACAGAATCACCGTCAAGAACAGGTACCCTTTGCCTCTGATTTCCGTACTTTTGGACCAGGTTAAGGGAGCCCAAATATATTCCAAGCTCGACCTCAGAGGGGCGTATCATTTGATCCGAATCAGAGAGGGGGATGAATGGAAGACCGCGTTCAGAACCAAGTTTGGTTTGTACGAATACCAAGTTATGCCCTACGGTCTTTGCAATGCCCCGGCAGCTTTCCAGTATTTTATAAATGACGTTCTGAGTCAGTATATAGACAAGTGTGCTATTGTCTATATTGACGACATTCTGATTTACTCAGCGTCGGAAGATGAACATCAAGAACACGTCAAAGGAATCTTGGAGAAGCTGAGAGAGAACAGTCTATATGTCAAGCTGGAAAAATGTGCATTCCATGTACGATCGGTGGCTTTCCTTGGATTCATTCTATCTCCAGAAGGAGTCACCATGGATACTCAAAAGACCAAGGCAGTGTTGGATTGGCCATCCCCAAACACAGTAAAGGAAATACAGCGATTTATTGGGTTTGCAAACTTCTACAGGAGGTTTATTCAGGATTTTTCTCGAAAGGTAATTCCAATAACTCGTCTGTTGAGAAAAGGTGTTCCGTTCTCCTGGTCAGAAGAAGCGGCGGATGCCTTTCAGTCTCTCAAGGAGAGTTTTACTTCCGCGCCTATTCTCCTGCACGCTGATCCAACCCAGCCCTTTTATTTGGAGACAGATGCATCAGATCAAGCTATCGGAGGTGTTCTCTCTCAAAGACACAAGGAAACCGGCCAATTACACCCAGTCGCGTACCATTCCCGAAAACTTCTCCCGGCTGAGATTAACTATACAATTACGGAGAAGGAGCTTTTAGCTATAAAAGATGCCTTCAAGGAGTGGAGACACTACCTGATGGGAGCTCGACATACAGTAACAGTATTTACAGACCATAAGAATTTGCAATTCCTGAAATCAGCTAGAACTCTGACACCACGGCAACTCAGATGGTCTTTATACTTTGCGGATTATAACTTTGTGATCACCTATCGCCCAGGAAGTAAGAACGGTAAGGCGGACGCCTTATCCAGATTGGACACTGATGAGCAAAGATTGGTTATTGATGACCAAAAAATAATTCCAGAATCGAAGATTGTGGGAGCCGTGATTAGAGAAATAGACTCACTGGATGAAAAAGTACGAAAGTTGTTTACTCCAGAAGAACTCCAGCAATGGGTGGTGGAAAACTCGTCTCGAGAAATTCGCAATGGATTGCCCTATCATGATGGAGCCTTGTTCATCCCTACCTTGGAACTGCAAGAACAAATTCTACATGACTGCCATGATCACCCCTTGGCAGGTCATAAAGGAATTAATAAAACTGAAGAACTGATCAAGAGACAATTCTGGTGGCCAAGAATGTCTAAAGACATCAAGCAATATGTGTTAGGTTGCGGAATCTGTGCTCAGGGAAAATCGACACGACAATCACCCCAGGGGTTATTACAACCAATGCCTACCCCCTCACCCCTGGCACACAGTGACTATGGACCTTATTGTAGACCTACCCTCCAGTGGAGGCTTTAGTGCAATACTGGTTTTTGTGGATGCGTTCACCAAGATGGCCCACTTTGTCCCATTAAAAGATACCCCTAGTGCTAAAGAGTTGGCCACACAGTTTGGTTTACATGTGGTGAGGTTACACGGTATCCCGAAGGTTCTAATTTCAGATCGTGGCTCTCAGTTCCTGTCTCATTTTTGGAGGGCTTTTACCCAAGGGTTAAACATAGAAACTAAATTCTCCACTAGTTATCACCCAGAGACAGACGGTCAGACAGAAAGGGCAAATCAGGAGCTAGAACAGTATCTAAGACTATTTTTGTTAGATCAGGAAGGAGATTGGCCAGATCTCCTCTGGGCTGCGGAATTTGCGCACAATAACTCTAAGAATAGTTCTACTGGTCATTCTCCATTTTATTTAAATTATGGTCAACACCCAAATCTGATGATCAGCACTGATGAAGTTCCAGTTCCAGTAGCTACAGAAATTGTTAGGCACTTAAGTGAAACACACGAAAGGGCTAGAGAACAGCTGGAAAAGTCTAAAGAATTATATAAAAGTTATGCAGACAAAAAAAGAAGACTAGAAGATGATTATTTAATTGGGAGCAAGGTCTGGCTCAGTACCAAGAATTTAAAACTAAAGGGAAATAGAAAATTCCAACCTCGCTTTATTGGCCCCTTTGAAGTTGAGAAGAAGTTAAATCCGGTGACCTATAGATTGAAATTGCCTACACAATTAAAGATTCATCCAGTTTTTCACGTTTCCTTATTGAAGAAATCATCACCGTATCTCAGGTCTAGAGTTTCCCCAAAGCCAGTTCAAACTGTAGATGGAGAGGAGTTTGAAGTAAAAAGAATAGTAGATTCCAAATGGAAGAACAGGAAGTTATACTACTTGGTAGATTGGAGAGGCTACGGTCCTGAGGAGAGATCCTGGGAACCATAGTCTAATGTGCATGCCCCAAGACTAGTAAAGTCTTTCCATGAGCAATTCCCCCTTAAGGCAAAACCTGGGGAAACCCCTTGCGGAGGGGTACTGTCAGGACTCAGCACCCTCAGTGTAAGATTCGGGGCCAGTCCGTGGGAGCTACAGTGTTTAACCAGTCTTGGACCGCATTAGTTAATGCGAGGTCCACCAAGATGGCTGCTTGCGCTGAGGTCAGCGCTGCAGCCTTCCTAATGTGAGCACGAGACTTTCCGCACAGCTGAGGCTCGCTCTCTCCCTCAGCTGTGCGCACTTCACTCTAGGCGGTTACGTGTGAGCAGCGCTAGAGATTTCGTCCGAGTAGAGCCAGTGTAGTTAAGGCGTTTTTCGAGTTTTCGCGGCAGTATTAGACTGAGAGATTCGCCGGGAGTTAATTACCTGCCATAGAAGAAAAAGGTTTTCACAGCGGAGGTTTCCGTTTCCCTTAGTGTCAGCTGCATTCCTGTCATTCCGACGGCGCAGCGGAGGTTCTGTCAGTCACGCAAGTACCAGAGCAAGCTTTGACTGTATATTCGTTACGCTTGATGTATTATTGGAATTTCCCCCTTGTAATTATTTCCCAGCATTTCCAATTCGAAAATACATTATTAAAATCAAGTAGTATGCAGAAGAGTCTTCTCTTCGAATGCTTACCTGAGTATCCTGCTTAGTGAATGTCGGTATCTACTTACCTGTAAAAAGAAAGAAAAGGTATAGTTAGTTTAGTTCTAGAAATACTTAAGGACACAACAATTAATAACTCAATGAAGAACATTTAGAGTGTTATTCTCTTTTTCCCCTTTCCACAGAAGAAACACAATTCCTTATAAGAGATAGGAACAAACTATCCACAGAATAACTACATAAGAAGAGAGGCAATAACCTAGTCTTAGAGGGTACGTAGTTTTTAAGGAAAAGATAGCATAGCAAATGTCAAGTTCAGCTAGGATGTAGTAATGTGTATATTTTTGTATTATAGTGTCGAGTAGAGAATACTGCATAGAACAACCACAAGAATAGCAGTTTAGAAGACACCAGACGTAAAGAAGACCAGGCTGTCTCTTCTCTGTCCCATACCCCTTTCCCCCTTGGGGGTTTCTTCATATTCCCTTGAGTATTTGGGGAGTCTGGAGGGAAGCTCGAGGGGGCTTTGGGAAATATCACCGTTCTGCTCCTGTGAAGTATCTTGGGAAAACTTCAAGTAAGTGCTCTTGACAGGCATACTAAACTTTATTTTCCTATCTTGTTCCTAGGGTCAGTTAGGATTATAAGATGCTATAATCAAACTGCCCATTCTGGCCTATGGGAACAGATAGCCTTGCAATAGTGAAAAACGAAATTGGCTGTAATTCACTATCAGAACATGCCACACACATCAGGGCATGTCTACCTTTTACATACAATGCACCCTGCCCTTGGGCCTACCTTAGGGGTGACTAATATGTAGAAAAGGGAAGGTTTAGGGACTGGCAAGTGGGTGCACTTGCCAAGTCGACATGGCAGTCCCAGACTGCACACAGGCTCTGCAATGGCAGGCCTGAGCCATATTTTACAAGCTGCTTCTGTGGGTGGCACAATCAGTGCTGCAAGCCCACTAGCAGCATTTGATTTACAGGCCCTGGGCACACATGGTGCACTCTACTAGGGTCTGACAAGTAAATCAAATAAGCCAATCATGGAGTCACTAATCCATTACAATAATTTACAATAGGGAGCACTTGCACTTTGGCACTGAATAGCAGTGGCAAAGTGCCCACAGCATCTAGACCAGCAAAAACATAGCAAAAACACAGGAGGCAACAGCAAAAAATGGAAGGGAGACCCACGCCAATGGTGCCAGGTCTAACACGTGTCCCCTCCAGCTGAAATGTGGGGAGAACTACCCAACCTCTTGGGAGTTCTCTTCACTAAGGCGGAAAAATCTGGACAGACCATCAGCATTGGCGTGTTCTGTACCAGGGCGGTGTTCCACCGTGAAGTCCATCCCCTGTAGGGAAATGGACCACCTCAACAGCTTTGGGTTCTCACCCCTCATCTGCATCAACCATCTGAGGGGCCTGTGGTCTGACTGAACCCGGAAGTGAGTCCCAAACAAGTATGGTCTCAACTTCTTCAGTGCCCAGACCAGGGCAAATGCCTCACGCTCAATTGCACTCCACCTCTGTTCCCGTGGAAGTAACCTTCTACTAATAAAGGCTACGGGTTGGTCTAGGCCCTCCTCATTCATCTGTGAAAGAACAGCCCCCACACCATGCTCTGAAGGGCATCAAATGCTTTCTGACAGGTGTCAGTCCAGTTCACTTTCTTGGGCTGCTTCCTGGAAGTCAGCTCAGTCAAGGGTGCAACAATGCTGCCATACTCCTTGACAAACCTCCTGTAGTACCCAGTGAGTCCTAAAAAGGCTCTCACCTCTGTCTGGGTTTTGGGGGGTTCCCAAGCCAGGATGGTTTCAATCTTGGGCTGTAGGGGCGCCACCTGGCCGCTCCCAACCTGGTGTCCCAAGTACACCACAGAACCTTGCCCGATCTGACACTTACTCGCCTTGATCGTGAGGCCTGCCCTCCGCAGCGCCATCAACACTTCCCAGAGGTGGCGCAGATGTTCTTCCCAACTGGCGCTGAACACTGCAATGTCATCCAGGTAGGCGGCACTGAAATCCTCCAGTCCAGCCAACACCTGGTTGACCAACCTCTGAAAGGTGCCAGGGGCATTCTTCATCCCAAAGGGCATAACCCGGAATTGGTAGTGCCCATCTGGTGTGGAGAATGCTGACCTCTCTTTTGCCCCATCAGTTAAGGCGATCTGCCAGTACCCAGACATTAAATCAAACGTACTGAGGTACCGGGCAGCCCCCAACCGATCAATGAGCTCATCCGCTCTGGGGATGGAGTGCGCGTCAGTCCTGGTGACTGAATTGAGTCCTCGGTAGTCCACACAGAACCGGAGTTCGGGTGTGGCACCAGGCACGGCAGCCTTTGGGACCAAAACCACTGGGCTGGCCCAAGGGCTGTTAGAGGACTCAATCACCCCTAACGCAAACATCTTGGAGACCTCCTCCTTGATGCAAGCTCTCACCCTGTCAGACACTCTGTAAGTTTTGTGCTTAACAGGAGGACTGTCCCCAATGTCCACATCATGGACGCACCACTCAGTGACACCGGGAGTCAGGGAGAACAGATCAGGAAACTGTCCCAACAGTTGGCGACAGTCATCTTGCTGCTCAGGGGTCAGGGTGGAAGAGAGGTTTACACCATCCACTGACCCATCTTGCTCTTTTGCAGACAGGAGGTCAGGAAGAGGCTCAGTCTCCTCCTCCATTCCATCATCTGTCGCTAGGAGCATGCCCACTTCGGACCTCTCCAAGTGGGGCTTCAGGCGGTAGACATGCAGGACCCTCAAAGGGTTCCTAGGAGACCGCAAGTCCACCAAGTAGGTGACATTACTCTTGCGCTCCACCACCTCAAATGGTCCGGTCCACTTATCCTGGAGGGCACAAGGCTCCACGGGGGCCATGACCCACACTTTCTGTCCAGGCTGAAACTCGATCAGAGTGGCATTCTGATCATACCACCATTTCATCTCTTCCTGGCTGGCTTCCAGATTCGCCTGTGCGAGTTGTCTGAAACACCGGGTTTGGTTTCTGAAGGCCAGCATGTAGCTATATACATCCTGGGGAGGTTTACTAGGAGCTTTCTCCCAGCCTTCTTTTACCAAACTCAGAGGTCCTCTTACAGGGTGGCCATACAGCAGTTCAAAGGGACTGAACCCTAAGGACTTCTGTGGCACCTCTCTGTAAGCAAACAGAAGGCATGGCAAGAGGACGTCCCACTTACGTCTCATGGGTTCTTCAAGACCCATAATCATGCCCTTCAGGCTCCGGTTGAATCTCTCAACCAGCCCATTACCTTGGGGGTGGTAAGGAGTGGTGAACTTGTAGGTTAAACCACACTCCTGCCACAGGGACTTCATATACTTGGATATGAAGTTGGCACCACGGTCTGACACCACCTCTCTGGGGAACCCCACACGGGAGAAAATCCCCATCAAAGCACGACCCACCACGGGGGCCGTCACCGACCGGAGAGGGATGGCTTCCGGGTACCGGGTGGCATGGTTCACCAAGACCAGGATGAACCTGTTGCCCATGGCTGTCTTGGGATCCAGAGGCCCCACAATGTCAATGCCCACCCGTTCAAAGGGGGTACTGACCACAGGGAAAGGCTGGAGAGGAACCTTTTGCTTCCTCCCACTCTTACCACTTGCCTGGCAAGTCTGACAGGTCCTGCAATGAGTATCTGAACTCTTGCGCATTTGGGGCCAATAAAAGTGGGTGACAAGCCGTTCAAAGGTCTTGTCTTGCCCCAAATGTCCTGCTAAAGGCACATCATGAGCCAGACCCAGTAGGAAGGCTCTGAAGCGCTGGGGTACCACCAGCACACGGGCTGACCTAGGCTCAGCAACCTTAGGCTCACTATACAGGAGACCATTCTCCCAGTAGATCCAATGTGATGCAGACTGATCACCTGCTGCCTGGTTTGTGGCCTGTTGCCGCAAACCCACAAGAGAAGGGCACTTTTTCTGCTCCTCACAGAACTCTTCCCTGGAGGGGCCTCCTTCCTGCTGCCAATGGGTCAGCTCAGGCAGGTCCCCCAGTTCAGCTACTTGTTCCCCTGTAGGTTCCAGGGCATCCCCCTCAAGGTCTGCCTCCTCCTGGACCGTGGGAACTTCGGGGGCCGGTTTCCCACGCCCCCTGCCTCTTTTCTTTAAGGCAGGCACCTGGGCCACTTGTTCAGGCTCCAGGTCCTCTTGAACACCCTTACTGGCTGCCATGGACCGGGTGGTCACACACGCCCACTCAGGCAGACCCAACATCTCCAAATGAGCTCTTCGCTCCACCTTAGCCCAAGGGGAGCTTTCTAGATCATTGCCTAACAGACAATCAACAGGCTTGGCTGGCCTCACAGCTACTTGAAAGGTACCTGAGACCCCCCCCCACTCAAAGGGAACCTGGGCCACCTTACAGTGGCTCTCCGAGTTGTCAGCGGCAACTACAGGGTAAAATGCATGGGGGATCACCTGCTCTTCAGACACTAGTCGACAACTGACAGCTGTCACACTGGCTCCAGTGTCTCTCAGAGCCTCCACCCTATGGCCATTGATGGTCACCCACTGCCTGTACTTCTTAGTGTTATCAGGCAGCTGGGTCCTAGGGACCATCTCACTGTCTCCTAAAGAGACTAGGGACATCTCTGCGGGACCCCACCCACCTTGGGCACCCAACTCCTCCCCCAGGGCTACACTAGCCATCTGCCGGGGCGGTGCACTCGTGTGTGCTGCATTTGCTTTCAGGGGACACTTAGGATCATAAAAGCAGTAGCCCACACCTAAAACATTTCGGGGGTCCCTTGTGAACAGGCTTATCTGTCGGGCCCCTGACTTCTTCTCAGGGGGAGGCTGGGAACCCTTCCCTTGGTTCCCTTGGGGATTACTTTGGGGCCCTTTCTGGAACTCCCTCTGTTTACCCTTGTCCCCCCCCTCTTCTGCTGGGGACCCTGCCCACCTTTGGCGAAGTCTCCCACGTGACCCTTGTGGACCCGGGTACTAACCCAGCAGTCCGCCTCCTCAGCAAGCTTCCTAGGGTTAGTCAGCTTGCTATCAATAAGGTGCTGGCGTCGCTCGGAAAACAATTATTGGACAAGTGCTCCCATGCAATCAAATTATAGAGCGCTTCAAAATCATTCACTTTGCTACCCTTCACCCAACCATCCAATGCTCTGCCAAAAAAAGAAACATATTCTACCCATGTGCTTGACTCCAGTTTCTTACAATTCCTAAACCTTTGCCTATAAAGCTCTGGGGTCAACCCATACCTGGACATTAAGGCTTCCTTCATGTGGACATAGGAATTCTGATCCTCAGAGGGCTAATCTAACAAGGTATCCCGCCCATCACTGAGGAACCGCCCCCACAACCCCGCTCCCCAATCCTTCTCAGGGACCCGGTGGGAGGTCATGGCCACTTTATAGGCCTTAAACCATTGCCCAATATCTTCATGCCTATGGAACTCCTTAATCACATCCTTGGGAATAAACACTCTTGTTTCTACAGGCACGGATGGTGCGCTGCCACCAGAGGGAGTAATTTCTAAGCTCTTAGCCTTGAGCTCCAATTCCCTCAACATTCTCTCATGTTCTAAATGCATCCTTTTTTCCTCCAGGGCCAACTTCTTATTTTTTAACTCCATTTGCCCACCCAGTTTGAGCTTGGCTAGCTCCATCTGATGCACCCTATCTCTTTCCCTGTCCTCTAGCTCTATTGGGGACAGGCCCTTGGAAGAAACACTGCTACCTGGCCTGGAAGGTACTTTCTCCTCGGTCAGGCCCAATGGCCCATCTAGCTGCCCATCTGTATTCTCTGCCTCTTCTCCAGGCTCTTCAGTATGCTCAGTGGCTTTTCTAGCTTCCAACCAGGCCCTCAGCGCCTTTTGGAATTCCTCCTTTTTGGAGAGGCCTTTCATAGAGATATTAAACTTTTTACAGATGGTCTTCAGCTGTGGCACAGTGTAAACATCAACCTTTTCTTCCTCAAAATCAAAATCTTCAGGTGCAATGGATGCTGCTTTACTCATGGTGAAAGGAAATTGGCAGTTCTCAACAAAAATAGAAGTCCCAAGAAAAATGTTCTACCAAAAATGTATGTGGTCGCGTATTGGTCTGCACTCACTAGTAGTGTACACCTATCACTGTATATGAATCACAAATGCAAGTCCAGAATCCCACCGCTGCCACCAATGTTAGAAATGGGGGTCTCTAGTTGGCAGAGGTAGCTTCCTTTGACCAAGTAGGGACCCTTGCTTCTAGTCAGGGTAAGGGGGCTACACTCCTAAATAACCCCTGCTCACCCCCTTGGTAGCTTGGCACGAGCAGGCAGGCTTATCTCAGAGGCAGTGTGTAAAGCATTTGTGAACACATACAGTAATACAGTGAAAACACTACAAATGGACACCACACCAGTTTAGAGAAATAAGTAATCTTTATCTAGATTTAACACAAGACCAAACGACAAAAATCCACAATACAATATTCAAAAATATGACTTTCAGATGGTAGAAATAGCTTAGTTCAAATTAGATGGTAAATGCGTCACTTGGTTCTCAAAGTACCTGGGATGCGTCACGCAATGCAAACAAAAGGGTCGCAGGGAAGTTGATGCGCCGTTCCTTACACTCAGGGGAGTGGATGCGTCGCTTCCTTACTGTGTGGGGAGTTGATGCGTCGTTTCTTACTGCGGCCCAGTGATGATGTGACAAGATGGCGCCTCGATGCGATGTGACGATCCGGTGCTATGCGACAAGATGGCGTCTTTGATGCGATGCGGCAACGTAGATGTGATGCGTGCACGCCCGACGGCCGTGCAGCGAAATCGATGAACTTTGGAGCCGCGACAGGCCCTGCGACACGCTTCTCCGGTGATGCGACACGCTTCTTTGGCGATGCGACGGCGAACAGCTGCGGCGGCGACACGCTTCTTCGGTGATGCGACGGCAACTGCTGCGGCGGCGTCACGCTTCTTCCTCGTTGCGTCACGCTTCCAGCTCCCAGCGACACGCAGACACCAGAGGTACCCAGAACAACAGCAGGCACCTCTCTGCAGGTAGAATTCCCAGCAAGGAAATTCTTCCCAGCAAGGAAGTTGATGCGCCGATCCTTACACTCATGGGAGTGGATGCGTCGGTTCCTTACTGCAGCGCAGGGGAGGTGATGCGTCGCTTCCTTACTGTGTGGGGAGTTGATGCGTCGTTTCTTACTGCGGCCCGGTGACGATGCGACAAGATGGCGCCTCGATGCGATGTGACGATCCGGTGCGATGCGACAAGATGGCGTCTTTGATGCGATCTTTACTGGGCTGCCGTAAGGAGATACCACAGGGCCATCCAAGCTGAGCGCGCAGCATTTTATGCAGAGCAAATTAGGAAGAGTACTAACCCGGCGAAGAGCATCTTCTCGATAGTCTCAGGCCTCAAAACTCAGAAAGACTTCGCAGGACCACTGATCACTTCTGATCAGCAGTGTGAAGAGCTTGCCGCCTACTTTACTAGAAAGGTAGAAGACATTTATAAATGCTTCCCTATGGTCCAACCTGGCCCCCTTGAGGCATCTTGCAATCATATCAATGTCACACTAGAGGCTTTTCCCCCTTTTCCGCAGGATCTATTACTCTTCCTTTGCTCTAAAGTCAAGTCGGGCTCGCCAGTCGATCCACTAAAGCCCGACCAATTTCGGAAAATTCTACCCACCATCCTACGTCCTTTGGAACAGGTGATCAACGGGTCCTTCAGCTCTGCGGTCGTGCCTACTGCTTGGAAACAGGCCAGGGTGATACCACTGCTCAAAAAACCTTTTTTAGACCCTAAAAAGCCAGAAAACTTCCGGCCAATCTCCTTGCTACCTTGGGCTGCAAAGATCACGGAGGCCTACGTTAACTCTCTCCTCACGGATCACCTAAACTCCAACAACAGGCTCGATCCTTCCCAAAATGGTTTTCGCCCTGGCCACAGCACCGAGTCAGCGCTTTTGGCCGTATCTGAACATCTCTGGAAAGCCTTAGACGCTGGGCAGACGTCGGCACTGATCCTTCTGGATCTTAGTGCCGCGTTAGACACGGTGTCTCACGTCATTTTGCTACAACGCCTTGAGGAGGCGGGAGTCACTGGCTCTGCCCTGAAGTGGCTGGCATCTTTCCTTGCGGAGAGGATGTTTCAGGTGATAGCCCCCCCTTTACCTCTAGCATGCTTCCATTAAGCCATGGGGTACCACAGGGCTCTTCCCTGAGCCCTCTGCTTTTCAATCTCTACGTTCAACCTCTGGCCGAAGTTGCCAAGAGCAGATGGCTGACCATGGTCTCCTATACCGACGACACACAGTTGGTGGTGGCTCTCTCGAGCGTCTCCAAGCAGGACGCCATGAAATTTCAAGGTGATCTTGCGGTAGTCACCGAGTGGATGACCACCAATTGTCTCCAACTGAATGCCAACAAGTCGGAGGTGCTGTTGGTGGGAAAGGACCATGATCTATGGAATGTGCACTGGTGGCCAAAAAGCCTAGGTATTGCTCCTGCCCCCAAGCAAGTAGTGAAGAATCTAGGGGTCTGGATGGACGCTTCGCTTAACTTCCAGACTCAAACTAAAAAGGTGGCGGGAACCTGCTTCGGATTGTTGCGTGGACTCAGGCCCATACTGGGTTTCTTTGATGCCCCTACTAGGCAGATCATCATCCAAGCACTGATCATGTCAAGACTTGATTATGCTAGCTCATTGTATCTGGGAGCGAACAAGTCAGAAATACAGAGGCTACAGAGAGTCCAGAATGCGGCCGCAAGATCTCTCCTCGGTCTGCGTAGAGTCTGTTCAGTGACAAGTGCCATTCGCCGCCTCCACTGGTTGCCCGTGGCCAGGCGAATCGAGTTTAAGGCACTCTTTATTGCCTTTAAAATCTTGAAACTGGCATCTCCTGAAATCCTGACCAACCTGCTTTCACCCTACGTTCCCACCCGGCAGCTTCGCTCCATGGGACAATGCCTGGTGGTGGTCCCCCGAGCCAGGAGGGTTTGCGCCGGAGGTCGTTCCTTCCGGAACAGAGCGACCATCCTTTGGAATTCTTTGCCGGCCCACATTCGAGGGCTCAATAACAACCTCGAATTTAGGAAATCCATTAAAACCTTTCTCTTCCCCACCCCGTAGGTCTCTCTGGGCCCTCTCCGAGCTTGGTCACCTCTCTGCTGTTTCAGCGCCGGGGCGCCTCTTTGCTGGGGCAGCTGTTGCGCTTTATAAACCTGCTAACATAACATAACATAACAGAAATAGCTTAGTTCAAATTAGATAGTAAATGCGTCACTTGGTTCTCAAAGTACCTGGGATGCGTCACGCAATGCAAAAAAAAGGGTCGCAGGGAAGTTGATGCGCCGTTCCTTACTCTCATGGGAGTGGGTGCGTCGGTTCCTTACTGCAGCGCAGGGGAGGTGATGCGTCGCTTCCTTACTGTGTGGGGAGTTGATGCGTCGTTTCTTACTGCGGCCCTGTGACGATGCGACAAGATGGCGCCTCGATGCGATGTGACGATCCGGTGCGATGCGACAAGATGGCGTCTTTGATGCGATGCGACAACGTAGATGCGATGCGTGCACGCCGGACGGCCGTGCGGCGAAATCGGTGAACTTTGGAGCCGCGACAGGCCCTGCGACACGCTTCTCCGGTGAGGCGACATGCTTCTTCGGCAATGCGACGGCGAACAGCTGCGGCGGCGACACGCTTCTTCGGCGATGCGACGGCAACTGCTGCGGCGGCGTCACGCTTCTTCCTCGTTGCGTCACGCTTCCAGCTCCCAGCGACACGCAGACACCAGAGGTACCCAGAATAACAGCAGGCACCTCTCTGCAGGTAGAATTCCCAGCAAGGAAATTCAGGGGGAGCTGGTGGTGAAGTCTTGGTGTCCCTGTGACTTCAGACAGGAGGCAAGCTCAGCTTCAAGCCCTTGGAGATCTTCCTCAAGATGATAAAAGTACACAAAGTTCCTTTCTCCCTTTTCTTGGAAATGAGTAACCACTGCAGGCCAACCCCAGACAGCAACCAGCACTGGGGCAGTCTCCTCCTTCAGCTTCCCTCCGTGACAAAGCTCCGTCTTGATTCCCAGAAGTAATCTAAAGTTCTGGGGTCTGGGCCACAATATTTATACTGCAAAATCCTTTGTTCTCTGAAGGCAGAGAGTGTCTGTGCCCAGCCAAAACCAGTTCTGTCCTCCCTGGTGCAGCTTCCTGGCAGGAGGTGGAGACAGCGTTGTTGAAAGCAGACCTGGCCCAGGTAGCTGAAAGGAAATCTCCTCCCCCTACTCTCTATTCAATGCAGGTCCTATTCAGCCCAGCCCTGACCCATCAGACTGCTGGAGCCAAGGCCCTCGCCAGCCCCTGTCACTCACAAACCAGACATGGAATGCACAAACCTAGCAGAGGCAGGCTGGATGGTTAGGCAAGAAAATACCTACTTTCTAAAAGTGGTATTTTCAAACACAGAAGGTAAAAATCACCCACACTAAAAGATGTATTTTAACATTTTGAGTTCAGGCATACTAAACTTTATTTTCCTATCTTGTTCCTAGGGTCAGTTAGGATTATAAGATGTTATAATCAAACTGCCCATTCTGGCCTATGGGAACAGATAGCCTTGCAATAGTGAAAAACGAAATTGTCTGTAATTCACTATCAGGACTTGCCACACACATCAGGGCATGTCCTACCTTTTACATACAATGCACCCTGCCCTTGGGCCTACCTTAGGGGTGACTAATATGTAGAAAAGGGAAGGTTTAGGGACTGGCAAGTGGGTGCACTTGCCAAGTCGACATGGCAGTCCCAGACTGCACACAGGCTCTGCAATGGCAGGCCTGAGCCATATTTTACAAGCTGCTTCTGTGGGTGGCACAATCAGTGCTGCAAGCCCACCAGCAGCATTTGATTTACAGGCCCTGGGCACACATGGTGCACTGTATTAGGGTCTGACAAGTAAATCAAATAAGCCAATCATGGAGTCACTAATCCATTAAAATAATTTCCAATAGGGAGCACTTGCACTTTGGCACTGAATAGCAGTGGCAAAGTGCCCAAAGCATCTAGACCAGCAAAAACACAGGAGGCAACAGCAAAAAATGGAAGGGAGACCCACGCCAATGGTGCCAGGTCTAACAGGGCCACAGCTACATCTATTGGGCTAAAGAGGCTACAAAAAAGAGAGGTGTTGACAGGGACTTGGGTTTGCCAAATGTGCAGATTACGTGGTTTTCCTAGAGAGGGTTAAAGTTTCATCAGTTGCTGGCTTTGGTTAAATCCATTGTGGATTCCCAAGCTCCTCACCTCATGATTGTGCACTGTGGTGGCAATGACCTAGGCACATTGACTGGTGTAGGGCTGGAAATCCAAATGAAAGAAACCTTTGCAAAACTGACGTCGCTTTTCCCTCACACTGTCTTAGTGTACTCTAATTTATGCCAAAGACAGAAATGAAAGTGGTCAAATCAATTCTGTCCACAGATTGACACAGCCAGGAAAACATATTAATAAAACTGTTTCTGTGACATTCAGTGGCCACCAACACATCCAAAAATAATATGTAAAAAAATCCATTCTGAACATTGCCCTACACACATTACTATATACATACTTCTTTCAAAGCATGTTTAAACTCATATTTTTGTACTAAGTTTCTTTAAAAACCATCTTTCAGACCTATTTTTCATTTTCAGGGTTATACGGGGTGTTGTGACGACCCCATTAACCACGATGATTGTGCCTTTCCCATATGTGAAAACACATATATGCACACACATTGCAGTATTCTACACACTAGAGGTTTATTACTGTACACTTCAAACTCATATTTTTCTAGTGTATTTCTAGAAGAACCAGCTCCAAAACCTATTTTATATTTTCACAGTGACTCCGGATATCGCGATGGCATCGGTAATCGTGATCCCCGCGGATACGTCGTGAAAACGGAAAGCAAAAGCAGGATTTCAATAGCCACCACCACCACATTAAAAAATTATAACTATATAATTAATTATAACCATCACAGTAGATAACTCACTATATAAATAACTCTATAAAAACATTTATCAGAATCTCAATATCTCTATAACAATGCGTATTAATGATTCAATGATATATTTTTTTATGTTTCCACCAATATTCGCGACGAAGTCAGTTGTGGCAATGTCCCCACGATGATACACGGGGGCCCGCGCTGGCGGTCACGGTGCCACCGCCAATATCATGCACGATTAAAAAAATACATTTTGGACACATAACTTGTGTCACTAACACCTCCATTTCTCAGCCTTGGGGTCAGAGTATCTCCACCCTGACCCCTTATGTGGGCTTTCACACAGATTTTCAGCCCTTGGAACCGTTCCCGTTAGATAAAATGGTGGCCGCAACTTTCTATTCAGGTTGCATCCAGCCAATCAGAGCATTCCCCTTGGTGTGTGCATTCGCGATTTATCGCGAAACCTTCGCCAAATATCCATGGCCAGAGATATCACTACAATTTTAAACTTAAATTTCTCAACAACTACTGAACGGATTCATACCAAATAAGCAAAAGGCACTTCCTTGAACCGGCATCTACCTCCCTGCCAAATTTGGTGTAAGTCCATTCAGCGGCTCGAGCTGTAGAGATGGCTAAAGGTTCCTATGGGAATTAACATTACAAATGCAACCTTATTTTGTGCCCCAAATTCTCAGTCCCCACTGCACAGATCACCTCGAAACTTTTCCGAATCAATAGTGCCCACATGACACTTTTTAGGCAAAATTTCATGCAGATTGGTCAAACGACGCCACAGTTATAGCCAAGTCAAAAAATTCTTTAACTATGGAAACTAGGTCCTAACTATAACTACCAACTGGTGACCGCTAGTGGGTAATATATATACGTATATATCCATGTCTATGTAGATAGTTGATATATATGTAATAGCCTACCAAGGGTAATCGGTAGAGTAGCTAGTAGCTAGAACCTAATGATCCATAGCGAAGTCTGCACATTCTATTTGAAATAACGTTGGCGCCGGTTGACAAATCTTGACAGGAAGTTTCCAACTTGATTGAAGAGCGCCGGTCCGACTCCTATCCTGAAAGTCTCGGGGTGATACGTCAGCAAGACCGAGACATAAAGCCGTCCGCACAGACTTGATATCCTCATTCACTTTTCAGACACTAGGAACCTTTAGTCGAAGCTACATGCACAGAAGCTGCTTTGCTCTGAATTACACTAAATTTGGCATCAAGAGGTAGCCCTTGGTTCAGTAGTATATGGACCATTGCCTAAATGGTGTAAACCACTCACGTAGTTCTGAGAAAATCAAAAGTCAAGTCTACATATATATGCTGGGTAGAGCTCTACACCACGACATCAGGCATCCTTGAGGCAGGCACAAAGTAGTGTTATGTTTCGTATAGAGGCCCTAATATAGACACGTTCATATATGCCGTATATGGTCATAATCGTATATGCCCTATTATGGTCCTAATCGTATATGCCCTATTTTGGTCATAATCGGTTGTGGAGAGGAAAAACCGTGACTTAAAGCAATCTTTAACAGCTAGGGTATTAGGCAAGGGCGGTAGTTGGGTCAGTCACCTTTATGGGGTCCAAAGAGCAATTAACAACCAGCCAAGAAGCTCTCTAGGGGGTGTCACTCCTTACGAGGTCCTATTTGGGACGAGAATGTGGGTACCTGATCTTGATTGTGGAGGCACAGTGGCAGATGAAAAACCATTTGATATCCATGATTGTTTGGCTGTTTTACAGGATCTAAATGAATCCAGGACACAACAAAGCAACGTCCGTTTAAAACAGACCGCCACTGAGGAAGTCAAGGCAGTAACGGCAAGACCTGTCTGGATCCCAAAAGTCGGGGATCTGGTCAGAGAGAAGATTGCAGACAAGAAAGAATTCGGACCATCCTACAGAACAGCTGTACCGGTTCTAGCAATCCAAGGCACAAGAACAGTACTTCTGCCGCCTCTTGCCAGGAAAATGGAGAAAAGATTTGTCTCAATCGACTTAATCAAACCACACTATGTGGCCGATACTAAACAGTAGGCCTCATGGACTCCACAGTAGCAGACGCCCTCCTCTCGCTACAATCCAAGAAGTTCAAACAGAAAGACTCATCACGTTTGAAGAGCCACCTGTACAGAATGAAGGACTAAGCAACAATGCTATAGAACTCGTTCCACTTCAACAAGAAGTTCAACTTCAAGAAGAAAATAAACTTAACAACCAAGTTGCAATAAGACCGACTACAGACGTCTACGTCAACATCCTCGTCAAGAGCAAAATCCGATTTCAACAAATCCCGATGCAATTCCAACAATTGATCGAACTGCTTCTGGCTACTTCATGAACTTTGATACGTTTTCACTGGATCCAAGCGAGCCGGAAACGACACCAGCCCGAAAATCACACAAACAGAAACTCGTTGACTTTTGCACTTTTTTAGAAAGACTTACCTGGTGTCACCTTGGATAGAACTATGGTATATCACTGGGATTCTATTTTTTCTTTTTTCGCTAGGTTTAACTATAACTTTTAGTATGCTTATTAATGGACGATATCTCCAGCAGAGCTCTACAGCCCAAAGAGTCAACTTGATTTTAAAACCACACCAGTATTCACATCGTGAACCAAGAGACTTGTCTTCAGTGAACATCACAGCAGTTCCTATACCGGACGGTATAGTATGGGACAAGATGGATTTCGATATATTCGGTCTGACTGAACTTTTAAAGCTTAAACATGTATTTAAAATCTCTTTAAGTGATATCATTACCTCCAGTACATTTTCTGATGATTGGGACACTGAAACTGTAAATAATATGATGTCTGATTTGGAAAAAACTGCAGCTTTTCCGAACAATGAAATGTTAGAAGGTACTATGATACATTGTACTGTTACCAACATTATGGTCATCATTTCTTGCACAAACCTATAACACCTAGAAATGTATTTGAATACCACCAGTGGGAACACTGCCCAACACCTCCAAAAGGTAGTTCGCAAACTTTTGCACCGAAATTCACATACTTTTCAGGGTTTAATACATCTGACCCGAAGTCATTTTATTACAAAGTGGCAACAACATCAGCACAGAAAATTGTGTTGACTAACACCAAACAGATTTACTCTGCTTCCTTTATGGCCCAGTTGCCTACACAGTGTTTCGACCTATGGAAGGACACTATAGATTTAAAATCAATCTGGGGTTCTAGGGACTGGCAGGTCCATGGAACAGAAGTGCTTTTTAGAGCATGCCTCATTCCACAGCAGATGATATTTCTAAATGAAACTGTGCAACAGACATCCTGTCTTGGACTAGCCAAGAACAAGGAAATGAACACACCTGGGTTTCCAGCACCATCACAGATGGGTGGAGGGCAGAATTCAACTGCACATGGGGTAGGATTAGATGACATTCTCCAGTACAACAGGTCAGATCCCAACTGGACAGAATGGCTGATTTGGCCCGTTGACACGAACACATGTCAACAGAGATTCCTAGGTATAATCAAGGGGTTTAGTATCAGTAGGCCAGATACACGCTATGTACAGAGACAACACCCAGGGGTAGTGACATCCTATAGTGTTGGGAAGTTGTGCCTTGTTTGGCTAGAGACCTCAACACTCACAGAAGTGAAACATCACTTGACCTTACTCACACCTGATGTAGACCTTAGGGATGTTTTGATAGGCCCAAGGAAAACACGTCAGAAATGTTTCATATATGCTGGCATCTATGCCTACTATAATGAGAACTGGAAAATATCCCAACAGGAGGCCGCAGAAAGAATACGGGAAATAGACTGTATTAACTTAGAGAAGGCATTAGCTGTAGTGGATAATGGGTTAACAACTTTGACCTCCAGGATTTACTCCTTAGGCAACATTGTATCTTCGGCAATTGACGTATTAGAACAAGACTTGGCCTTGTTACAACACGGGCAATCTCAGTTACTTTCTATTATAATGTTAAGCTGGGCTCTGCAATCTTTGCGTGCAGGCTACGTGCCCTGGCGTTTCATAAACACCACGTCTCTGTTTTTCGGATACAATCTAACCAATAAACAGACAGAAATGGCACAAAGGGGAGCCAAATATACAATGCTGCGTATTGAGAAACTGGAAAGGTTACCATTCACTGTAGCCGAATCACCATCAACTGAATGGCTAATTCATGGCCAAATCACTCTGCCGGTCACTACGTTTCAGTTTCAATATTGCCTTGAGCAAAGGCAGGCAGGCAAATATGAAAAAATGGGTAAGGGTTACATTAAGGAATCTTGGGAGTTACCATATAGATATCGATGCCGGAGTGGGGATCGAGAAGTGTTTCTGAGTGTTACAAACTGCAAGAACGCTTTAAGCGGTTCTCTCATGAGTCAGGATATTTCTCTGCAGGGAGCATGTAGTGGTTCGGTAGCGAATCTATCTTGTCACATGTCAGGGACCCCAGCGGCCATGATCACGCCGGTTTTCCAGCTGCTCTCGAATGGGAGTTACTTGATGCTAAACGATCAAGGTTGCTGTGGGATGGTTCCGGGCGTCGCCTATCTGGTCACTGTTAACTCCAGGGTTACTTGCTGTATGCAAGTATTGTTTCCGCCACTGAACACAGTCAGGGAGGCGCCGTTATGGTCTTCGTTGAATGTTTCCTTTATACAATTTGATACTTTGAGCAGACTGAAAGCCATGCTTTTACAGCAACCCGTGCCCTTAACCTCCGCTCGAGAAACCTTTGAACTTCAAGTTGCAAGGACCTCGACTGAGATACAGGCGCTTATACGTACGAACTGCCCCTTTCATTTCACAGCAATGGTGGGTCGTATCTTTAACATGTCTGATACGAGCGGTATTGTACACCTATTTAAGACCATAGGGTAAGGACTATTAAGCAACTTTCAGACAGTCCCCGAAGTAATCCCAAATTTTATACACTCCGTAGTGGGAAGCGTCTTTGGAGGTTTCCTGCTTATCCTGTTCCTAATTGCAGGAGTCCTGATTGTAATCTTACTGCTACGCAATGGACGGCCCATACTCATGGAGCGGAAATACCGTGAACGCATGGTGCAGCTTCTGGGTATCCCTTGCCTCAGAGAACTGAACGCCTCTTGGTTTTTATCGTTTAGACCAGTCTGGGTAGACTGCATCTTACCTGTTCTTTGATGCCTGTTTTGCGGAGAAGAATGCACATTGGATCTCTGTCTAACGTTTCCATCAGATACGCCTCCGGACATGGATGCTATGCTGGACCCCCTGATGGTTCATGCTCTGCGTTGTCCCAAGCGTCTTCCAATTCTGATGAACGCATTCCTGGAGAATCCACAGGTGCCATTTGCTCCTGCTGGGTTAGGTGACTCCTCCACAGGCACTCAGGTAACAACTGCCGCACAAGCTGCCGCAGCACCGACTGTTGGCAGTGCTGAATTCCATCTATGTGCAATTGACGTTCTCTGTGAGGCGTTGGATTTGTCGTCTGCAGTAGCTAACACCAATAATGCTGTATCTCCCAGCCAGGACACTGAGGGGCCGATTCCGATTCGGGCCGGAAAACGTACCGACCGACTCGGATCCGGAATTTATTCCGACCGACACGTACCGGTGCAGCCCGACCCGCAAAGTACGATGAAATGTGTGCAAAATCCGACCGACTCGTACGGAACACAATACGAACGACTGAACCGCGCGGAAAACAGCTATCCGGCCGGAAAACCGCGCGAATCGAACCGACTGACACGCACCAGGAAGGAATCCGAACGAAACGTACCCGCGAACTCCGAGCCGCGCAGTACGATGCATCGCGTGGAAAACACGACCGAGTCGCACGGAGCCCAAGCCGTACGACCGACACGCATACAAAACAGCGAGCCGAAGCAACCCAATACACCGCGACCGACGCGTACGCAGCACATTAAACAGCACAAACACAGCGTGAACGACTCGGAGAAGCTTGCACGAGACAACTGCAGGGTCCGACTCGGTCAGAAGAACGTCTCCTACATGCACAAAAAGTACAAAGGGAAAAACAAAAAAAAAAGGCCAAACAAGCAATTACAAAGCCAATAAATACTGGGGGTGGGGACAGGGAACAAAGACACACCCACAACTCCACCCATATAAAGGACACAAATCCCTACCATGATCCTTTGCAAATTCAAATGACCTGCCAGCACAGAACACCATCAGACAGCAACCACAGACACACCCACAACTCATCCATCACACAAGCCACACACCATTAGCACCTCAACAAATAGCACCCTCACATACACCCAGCAAAACACACACTCACACAACCTCACTTGCACACCAACACACACATCACTCACCACCACCACCCATCACCATGCCCCCAAGAAGAATCCAAAGTTCCTAGATAGTGAATTGGAAGTCCTGGTAGATGAGATCCTCAGGGTAGAGCCACATCTGTTTGGTACACTGGTCCAACAGACCCCCATGTCGCAGAAAACCAAGATGTGGGCGAGGATCGTCGACAGGGTGAACGCACAATCACCATGTTTGCGCACAAAGGAAGACATCCAGAACAGGTGGTATGACGTGCGCAGGAGGGTCAGGGACCTACTGAAGAAGGATTACATCTTGAGCCAACACACCGGCAGTGGCCCTCCTGCCAAACCAGTATACCTCAGGCCCTGGGAGGAGAAGGTGCGGGCCATCCTACCACCAGTGAGCGTATATGGACTAGAAAACATCCCAGAGCCTGGTGAGTACACAACAAATATACCCAATATTGTGTGACAATACACACACATCACTGTCAAGGGGATAGTCAAACCATGCACCCTTAGCAAATACACAGCAACAAAACCAGAATCATCCCAAGATGTGTATGTCAGTCAGATAAACACAATACATGCCATCTCATAGTGATATGGAACTGTGTCATGACATGTACAAACCCTACAACAAATAAAGCTAGGCAGTGGCACAAATCTAACCAACAAACACTGTCAGATATGTAGCCACCACTACAACACCACCACACAGGGAATCCCACAGAAAGGAAGGAATTCTGTGTATGCTGGTCAAGTCAGTGTAGCCAATAGCATCATGGGAGTTGTAGTCACAGATATTGCCCACCCTCACAATACGCCCATCAACACCACTATGAACCATGCTCACATCATAGGGAGTGGAAAACAACTGACAAGATGGCTGACACTGGCTACTGCTGTGGGGAGCACAAGGCCCTGCTGGGAACTGGGCACCAACAAACAGCAGGACACCACTGACTGACATCCTGAAAGCCAACTTGCACTCACTGCAATGGAAGCACGTTCCATGGTGGGATATCTGGCTGGGTGGGAAGGAGGACTGACAGCTATGACCATAGTTACCAGCAGCTCTTCTCACACACACCCCTAACACAAACTACACACAACTCACCTGGGAAAATGCATTGCCTCACACTAAAATTAATTATCCCACAAAGAACCACCACCCTGGGTCATGCTGTGGGAAGCACAGTGACACACATGGGACTTGTAGCCAAACAAACGCCAGGACAACACTGTCAGCCATCCATTCAGCACAGGCACACTACCCCACAGGGAAGCAGAGTCAGAAGGAAGGAATTATGGGCAAGCTGGGAAGGGGGGTGGAGGCAATAGCATGATGGGAGTGGTAGTCACAGCTCAACATCCCCCACCCACATGGCCCAGCAAGCTCACACTGAAGCATGCACACCTCACAGAGAGTGGAAAGCCCCATCAAAGATGTTTGACACTGGTGCTCTGTTGTGGGGAGCACAAGGCCATGCTGGGAACTGGCCACCAACAAACAGCAGGACACCACTGTCAGCCATCTTGCCATTGCTGTCACACCCACACACAGTGAAGTACACTCAAAAGGAAGGAAGTATGGGCATGCTGGGAAGGGGGTGGAGGCAATAGCATGATGGGAGTGGTAGTCACAGCTCAACATCCCCCACCCACATGGCCCAGCAAGCTCACACTGAAGCATGCACACCTCACAGAGAGTGTAAAGCCCCATCAAAGATGTCTGACACCGGTGCTCTGTTGTGGGGAGCACAAGGCCATGCTGGGAACTGGCCACCAACCAACAGCAGGACACCACTGTCAGCCATCTTGCCATTGCTGTCACACCCACACACAGTGAAGTACACTCAAAAGGAAGGAAGTATGGGCATGCTGGGAAGGGGGTGGAGGCAATAGCATGATGGGAGTGGTAGTCACAGCTCAACATCCCCCACCCACATGGCCCAGCAAGCTCACACTGAAGCATGCACACCTCACAGAGAGTGGAAAGCCCCATCAAAGATGTCTGACACTGGTGCTCTGTTGTGGGGAGCACAAGGCCATGCTGGGAACTGGCCACCAACCAACAGCAGGACACCACTGTCAGCCATCTTGCCATTGCTGTCACAGTCACCCACACACAGTGAAGTCCACTCAAAAGGAAGGAAGTATGGGCATGCTGGGAAGGGGGGTGGAGGCAATAGCATGATGGGAGTGGTAGTCACAGCTCAACATCCCCCACCCACATGGCCCAGCAAGCTCACACTCAAGCATGCACACCTCACAGAGAGTGGAAAGCCCCATCAAAGATGTCTGACACTGGTGCTCTGTTGTGGGGAGCACAAGGCCATGCTGGGAACTGGCCACCAACCAACAGCAGGACACCACTGTCAGCCATCTTGCCATTGCTGTCACACCCACACACAGTGAAGTACACTCAAAAGGAAGGAAGTATGGGCATGCTGGGAAGGGGGGTGGAGGCAATAGCATGATGCGAGTGGTAGTCACAGCTCAACATATCCCACCCACATGGCCCAGCAAGCTCACACTGAAGCATGCACACCTCACAGAGAGTAGAAAGCCACATCAAAGATGTCTGACACTGGTGCTCTGTTGTGGGGAGCATAAGGCCATGCTGGGAACTGGCCACCAACCAACAGCAGGACACTGACTGACATCCTGAGAGTCAACCTGCACCCACTGCAAGGGTGGTATGCTTCATGGTGGGATAACTGGGCTGGAGGGAGAAGGATGTCCGGATGTCAACAAAATACCACCAATGCTGGCCATGCACACACCTCAACATTCACATTGAAATGCTTCATGTTGTCAAGACAATGCGCTACACCAATATCAACAGCTGACTGTGACAACTTAGGACAATGCAATGTACAGGCCCGCATCCAGAGGTACAGTCACAACTGTCAGGTGTTTGAACCATTGATGCCTGTAGAAACATTACATACATTGTGTGTCTCTTCTAAATACAGGTGATGATGGGGACACAGCAGCAGATGCTGAGGAGTCCCTGTCACAGGCTTCGGGGGACACTGAGCTCACTGGTGTGGAACAGCCTCTGCCCACCTCGGATGACGAAGACCTACCTGGCACCTCCGGGGTGAGTCATCATGCAGCACCAGCAGGACCACCAGCTGCACCCCTGCACCCACCCCTCCAACAACTGCCAACACACAGACCACCCCTGCCGACACAGACAGACCAAGGACCACCACCACCAACAGCACACGGACCCCGGACCAACGTGGAGCTACGGACACCAACACCAGCAACAACCCCCAAGGGGGCCCAGGGTCACCTGTGCGTGCCACCGCAGGTCCTGCACGTGTCGCCAGGGGTGGTGGGAGGGGTGGTAGACATAGGTCGCTGCTTGCAGAGGGGTCTGGACTGCATGATGACCCACAACTGGTACGCATAGCTGATGCGTACCAGACTAGCACCGGAGAGTTCAGCCAGGTAGTGGGGATCCTCAGGGACATTCAACAGCAGCAGGCTGCCCATCATGCCCGCTTGGACTTACACATGTCCCGCATGGAGTCCAAGTGGGACACATTGCAAGAACAGACGGCGGTGCATAGGGACATATTACAATGCCTCCGCCAGATGTGCACCAACATGTCCACACCTCCCTGTGTGCCCACAACATCTGGTGCTGCAACAACTGCAACTGCCACAGGGAGGGAGGATGACTCTGGCGGAGAGTCCCCTGCACCGCAGCAGCCTGCACTTGAGGGTCCCCCCCCCAAGAAGAGGGGTCGTCCGAGGAAGGACAACTGAGAGGCCGATGGCCATGCACAACCCCCAGGAAGCCAACACCTGTTCGGGAAAATCACCTTTGTGCGCAAACTCTTCACCCTGTCGAATGCAACACAACTCTCCCACATGACATGGGGAGCTCAAGTTGGACCAATGTATCAGATGACTGGTGGACTTTACTCAGGACATTTCTGCTATCTTGACTTCCAAATCATCTAGGGACTTTGGATTACAATCACAATGTACAGCACCCACCATCCTGTGCACTATACTCACACATGTATGACAATAAACTCACTAATACACCATACTTGCCTCTGTTGTGATTCCAACGTTGTTTCTGAAGTGGAGCTGATGATCTGTGAAATGACACTGTGCATGCTAACTGCTACAGAAAGTACAACACCGACATGTGAGTCATGGCGACGTGACACATATGAGGGAGACACACCACCAGGGCTACACAACACATACACACCAGGGACATCTAACTCATCGCCCACACTGATGTTGCGAGGAAATACGGTGCAATGCACAGACCCAACACCTATTCACAGCCTGTGTTAACTAGCCCACTGGTGCAGTAAGCAAATGTCAGTCAGATGTGTGACCACAGACAACGCACATCACAAAGTGAAGCACAGGTTTATTACACATTTGCAACATGTTGTAACCACTACAGATGCAAGGTAATCCCACCTGGCAGTGGGCACACAGTCAACAAGTGTAGAAGAAAGGAAGTCCATGGGTGTGGCGCACATCACCTGTAGGGAAACGACAGCCACCACCCTGGAAGTCGATTCACGGTGTCGGGGGATCGCAGTTGACCAAACAACTCTGAAAGTACCCTGTGAAGGACAGAAATGACACACAGTCAAAAGCACTGAAGAACAGGACAGAACTGCAATACTCATGCCCAATACATGTCACAAGATACCCACCCAGAACCAAGTTAGCATGTCAACACTGTTGTGGAGTACAGACTACCTGTAAGGGCACATCGCTGCACGCATACAGTCATGTAGCGCATGGACACACTCAAACAGCACCAGAGCACCACCAACACATATCATGCAAACTCACATCATTGACATAACATCCCTGGATACTCAAATTCAGCTGAAGAAGTTGGTGATGAGCTGTGTGCGGACATCACCCTCATCATCATCATCATCACTGGCATCGTGGTCCAGGCCAGGATCCTCCACAGGTGGCGGATGTTGGTCATCGTCATCCAGGATGAGAGTCAACTCCTTCCGCACTGCTAGGTTGTGTAGCATGCAGCAGACGATGACAATCTTGCACACCTTTGCTGGGGCATATGGGAGGGCCCCTCCAGTCTTGTCGAGGCAGCGGAAGCGGCTCTTCAGGAGACCAAATGTCCGCTCAATCACTCTCCTGGTCCGACCATGTGCCTCATTGTAGCGCATCTGGGCTGGTGTCACAGGGTTCCTGAGGGGCGTCAGCAACCACGGCATGTTGGGGTATCCAGAGTCACCTACATACAGACAATTGCACATTAGCTGAGTTGGAAAAGAGGGTGGAACACTACATTGCAGAACACACACAATGGTACAAAGTCAGTACCCACCGACAAGCCAGGCACGCTGGTTCCGCATATGTGACATCATCCTCGGGATGCGACTACTCCTCATCACGTAGGCATCGTGTGCAGAACCGGGGAAACGGGCACAGACGTGTGAGATGCTCATATCTGCAAGACATACCACCAGTGCATTGACCGAATGGTAGTGCTTGCGGTTCCTGTATGCCTGCTCTTGGGCCTGTGGTGGTACCAAAGCCACATGTGTCCCATCAATGGAGCCAATGACATGCGGCATCCTCCCCAGGGCATAGAAGTCACTCTTGACATCAGTGAGTTGGTGACGTTTAGGGAAATAGATGTACTGGTTCAGGTATCTCAACATAGCCTCCAAAACATCGCGGAGCACACGGCTGAACATGGTCTGTGACATCCCACCAGCAGACGCCACAGTGTGTTGAAAGGTACCGGTGGCAAAGAAGTGTAGGGCTGCCATCACCTTCACCTTGGGGGTCAGCGCTGTAGGGTATGTCCGGCCAGGTTGCAGATGTGGGGCCAACCGCACCGTCAATTCCTCAATCAGTGGCCTGGTGAAGCGGTACCGTCGGATGCAGTCCCGTTCCACCATGGTTGCAAGGTCAGGGAATGGTCTATGGACAGCTGGTGCCCTGCAGTGCATAGGTGAAGAAAGAAAGATTTTCAGTCACCCCACATATGTGGCATTGACCATACTCAATATCACATGATACATCATTACAAGACACAAGTACATAATGTGTGCAGTTCCGTAAGGACATGTATGGCACCTACATGGCCAACATCTAACATCACAGTTCAACAAGTGGCATCAACAAGTCCCAGGTAGTGCCATGGGATATCATTAGGCTGTGTCACAGTTCCCATCTACTGCTGTCACGTTACAAACACACACCACAGTGACATGTGAGGACAGATGTGTCCCAGGCATCACAGCTCATCGACAGGTAGATTCCCAGGGACCCTGTATTGCCACATGGACACTGGCATGACATGGTGCATCATGAATACACCACAGCAAAACAACCATGACCCCCACAGGTAGTGGTCCCTGTTGCCTCGTCAGGACAGACATGGACGTCTGTGACACACACACGCACAACATCAAAGTCCATGCACAAACAACGTGGATGTGGAGACTGTCTCCCATTGTGCACATGGAATCAGAGACCTTGTAAACACAACATGCACACAGACTGTGGAGGGCCATCACTATTATGGCAATGGGTCACCCTGGGACGTACATACCGTCCCACATGGGACTCAGGGGGTATGTGACATGACATACACATACACAACCGTGAAATGTGGCCATGCCACATGCTCAGAAATGAACAGTTGCACATCACAGTGGTCATGTGCACGACACACCAAGGATTCTGTCCCCATGAACACGTGCACAGCCTGGGAGTGGCTGCCCCCAAGTGCCACCCACAAAACAACATGTTGACCCCCATACATGGAATAGGTAATGCAGCCTTACATGCCTTATGATACAGTGTGGACAGGCTGTGCTGTTGTAGGTGTGCCCCTCACTCCCTGGGAAGTATATGTGGCTGGCATATGTTCACCTGTTACAGGCATGGTGACATATGCCAGTGACTTGTACAGGGACGCGTTGTACAGCAATGGACCGATCTGTGCGCACGCATTGGCCATTGCATACAATGTGAGCAGATACGCGTTGTACAGCAATGGACCGATCGGTGCGCACACATTGGCCATTGCATACAATGTGAGCGGGTACGCGTTGTACAGCAATGTACCAATCGGTGCGCACGCATTGGCCTTTGCATACAATGTGAGCGGGTACGCATTGTCAACCGATGTACGCGTTGTACAGCAATGGACCGATCGGTGCGCACGCATTGGCCATTGCATACAATGTGAGCGGGTACGCGTTGTCAACCGATGTACGCGTTGTACAGCAATGGACCGATCGGTGCGCACGCATTGGCCATTGCATACAATGTGAGCGGGTATGCGTTGTACAGCAATGGACCGATCTGTGCGCACGCATTGGCCATTGCATACAATGTGAGCAGGTACGCGTTGTACAGCAATGGACCGATCGGTGCGCACGCATTGGCCATTGCATACAATGTGAGCGGGTATGCGTTGTCAACCGATGTACACGTTGTACAGCAATGGACCGATCGGTGCGCACGCATTGGCCATTGCATACAATGTAAGCGGGTATGCGTTGTACAGCAATGGACCGATCTGTGCGCACGCATTGGCCATTGCATACAATGTGAGCAGATACGCGTTGTACAGCAATGGACCGATCGGTGCGCACACATTGGCCATTGCATACAATGTGAGCGGGTACGCGTTGTATTCACAATACGCGTTGTACAGCAATGGACCGATCGGTGCGCACCCATTGGCTATGGCCTGGCTTGGCAACGGACGCGTTTTCAAATCTTTAACGAGTCTGATGCTGTAAATTCAGTTGGTCACCCACAACAATGTTGCAAATTCATGGGTGGCATGAAGTTGAACTTTTGAAGGATGCTGTGGGCATGTGTAAGTGGTGCAATTCCATGGATTGGCCAGATTCAGAAGATGCAAACGACTTGGACCTATCACTTTGGACACATGGGACAGTATCTGCCTCTGCAGCACACATATAATGCTTGCTGTTCCCCTGAGAGCTCACTTGCCTGCACTACATGCTCCAGGACGACATCTGCCACCACCACTGCTGCTGTATCTGCACCCTCTGGATCCTGCAATGGCACGTACTGTGGAGAGAGCCCCAGCCTTCAGCACTGAGGAGAACCAGGCCCTGCTGGACAGCCTCCTTCCACAGTACAGCAAGCTGTATGGGAAAGCAGGGGAGCAGGTGAGTGTGCTGTCCACTGCCTTACTAAATGTGCATGTTGTCTGACTAGCAAGACTTACAGTCTGCACGCCACTGGCTAGCAGGCTCACTGAGTAGTTGTCACCCCCCATAGTGTGTAGTTACATGCACTGAACAGGTATAGTGCAGTGACAGTGCATTTAAACAAGGTTTTACTTCCCAGGCAATGATACCATGTAGTAACTGCTGGCAAACTGTCCATAGCCATCGTTGCACTGCCTGTGTACATCATGTGCCCCTGTGATTGAGACATGTATATCCAACTGTGTAATGCACGGATATGTTGAATGTGTAGTAATGGCATTTTCACTTTGTCATCCTCACAGGTTGATGCCCACCAGAAGCAGCAGATATGGCTGACCATCGTCCGGGCAGTGAGATCCGTGGGGGTCTAACAAGCGCCGGATCTGCAACTGCCAGAAGAGGTGGCAGGACCTTCTGGGCTGGACCCGGAGGATCGCACGGGTCCAGCTGAAGCTGTCGCCTCCTCGCAGGAGGGGCGGACACCGGACCCTGACCCCCACATGCTCAGGATCCTGGCGGTGGTCTTCCCTGATCTGGATGGGCAGCTGAAGGCCAGACAGCAGCAAGGAGGGGTGAGTCCATGACTGCATTGTGAACTTTGTCTGCCATGCTATGTGCCCTCCTCTGGCCTGGTTAAACTTCCACAGTACATCAGTCATGTGGTCCAGGACCCATGTCCCTCAATTGTGCACTGCCCACTCCTCATCTGATACCCAGGTGTGGCCCTTACAGTCAGGGAATTGTGTCACTTGGGTACTGTGTCCTTGCATTTTGCTTAGCTCAAGGTGGGGGACAGCATTTGTTCCCCTAACTCTGTGGTGGGCAACATGGGTGGGTCCATTGTTTACACAATGCCTGTGTTCTGACATGTAATCTGCGTGTTACTTTGATATGTGGTCCAATTGCTGAGCTGATCCACCACATGTGCCTGGGGTATTTGGCACACACCCATGCTGCGGGTGTGAACAATGTTTGGGCCCCAGGAGTGTGTATATTACGTGTGTCACACATACTTAGCCACCTGCCTACTGTCCAGGGCTCATCCCTCATTCACGTGGGGCAGGACAGTCATGCCTACTCCAGGCCATACAATACACTCTGTACTCCCACTCCCGTGTATCAGCTGGACGCGTTGTGCTCAGTGATATGTCCCCTCAGGTGTCTGCCTCTGTGTCAGTGTGCTGTGGCTTCGTTGTCAGGACTACTGGGGTGTTTCTCGGTTGGGGCTCAGCATGCCACCGGAGATGTGACCATAGGAGACGATACTTGTGTGACACATAGGTGTTTGATCACCTGACCGTGCAGACTGGGGTATGCGAATGTGAAGTTCAGGCAGCTGTTTCCCATTCACAGCAGATTGTGATGTGCTCAGGTTCAGAGGGTTGTGTTACAGGTCTCCCATATGTCCAATTGGTATGACGTGGACAGATAAGGGTTCAGATGATGTGGTGTGTGGGGGATGTACATGTGCACTTGTTCAGCTCCAGGACTTGCATTCCCCATGACCTACTATTGTGACACAGTGCAGACTGTTGTTGTCTGGCTGCCCTGCCCATGTGACTGGAGACAGTGATGTATGACTTAGCAGGCATGCCTGTGCCATGGCATGAAACTTCCTATGAGTGATCCTGCAGGGGAGTGACATGTGCTACATGCACACCATTGTGGCAATGACTATCAGGACATGGGTGCATCATGGTGTCTGTCGCTGGTATGCATCACATGCATTTCATAATTGACTCTGGGCATCCCTTTATCCGGACACCTGTACTGACTCAGTGTCAAGAGTTGTGATGTGTGCATGTTCACATGCTTCACCGTGTTCTCTGCACTGTCCAACTACTGTGTAGGTGGTGCATGTGTCCACACTGGGGTATTGCCATCCAACAGACACCAGACAGATGGGTGCAAGGCCAGGAGGGATGTGAGTGCCATGGTTGACCATCAGACTGACAATTGGCTTCTCCTACTCTGTTTGGGCACTTTTGGCAATGTTCAACTAAGGATGCCAGGGCTTGCTCTGTAATGTGCTATACTTACTGTGGTGTGTGCGTTCGGTGCAGGTGACTGATGTCTGTCTGTTTCCCTATTGTTTGCAGATACATCCACGGCCACATGAGGGGACAGCTCCACGGACCAGGAGGAGCCGCAGAGCCAGACTGGGTCAGCAGCCGAGGAGTGGTCGGAGGGACCCAGTGGCACGGAGGGCGAGGGGAGCCACACCGAGGAGTCCTCAGCACCATCCACCTCAGCTGAGGACCACAGCAGCTCGGAGGATGACTCCCTTGTGGAGGCGGGTGTCAGCAGCCACCACACCCCAGCTAGTGTTGCTGTCCCCGCCAACACCACCACCACCACCACCGCCCTCCCATCGGCTCCCATTCCCGAGGTCCGTGGAGGCTCCCATGTTCAGGAGCGTGTCTCCTTCGGGCCAGGCACCGCACCCCCTGCCCCTGTGTCCCCTGCTGCCCTGAGTGAGGAGTCTGTGTACCTCCTTCTCCAGCTCCATGTAGGGCAGACAGCGATGCTGAGTGTCCTCCATGCACACACCACTCTGTTCACTCAGCTGGTGTCGTTCATGGAGGGCATCTCATCGGGCATGTCTGCCCTACAGAGGGGCAATAGGTCCATGGACTCCTCCCTGACGGCAGCAGTGTCCCTCCTCCGACAGTCCCTCACCCCTCCTACCTCTGCCCCATCCACACTCCCCAGCACCTTACCTGTCCCAAGCACACACACACCGGCACAGGCACACACCAGCACAGACACAAGCAGCACACAGACACACACGCCAAAATCAAGACGCACACGCACGCACAGTCAGGGGACTGAAACCACACTCACAGGGGATGGGGCCCAGGCACACACACACGCATCCACGAGCACTGTGCAGTCCTCAGTTACCTCTCCCTCCAAGGCCCCTTCCCTTGCCTCACCTGCAACCCCAAAGACACGGCGGGTCTTCCTCAGTGACCTCGGCCTCTTCCCCTCCAATCCAGCTGTTACAGCATTCAGGGGGAAGAGGAAGCCCACCCACATGGAGGGGAGTGCCCCTCGCCCCCGGACACCCTCCCACAGGCGCAGACCGACTGACGCCCCCATCCGCAAGTCCCCCCAGACCCGGAAGAGCAAGACCCCGCTGCCGCCCTGCAGCTCAGGCACCAAGTCTCCTTCCTCCATCCCTCAGGCCCCCACTCCACAGGTGCCCCCACCACACCCTGCCCCAGGTTCCCCCACCCACAGATACACCATCCCCAAAATGATCCGGCCTTCTCCCCCTGCCACTTGCTCTTCCGGCACCACCACCCCCGCTGCGCATGTCTGTGCCACTGGTGTGGAGACGGTGTCCTCCCCTCTGTCCTGCCCACCTTACCTGAACCCCATTCTCCTCCCCTGGAGGTAGGCACTGCAGTGGAGTCCACTACCACCCCGTCTGACTTGGGCACTGCAGTGGGGAACCTGTCCACTCCATCTGCACGGCCCACTGCAGTCGTGCCGGCACCCACACCATCTGAGTCATGCCCCCAGTTGTGCCGGCACACACCATGTCAGACACCTCCACTGCAGTTGTCAGTGGCTCTCCAGCACCCACCACCCCTTCCCTGCCTCCTCCTGGTGATCCCTGATCCTGTCCCTGCGGTGCCTGGCCTGCCCCCGTATGCCCCTCCGAGGGATTGTCCCTGGTGTGTAGCAGTGCAGGCATGCATAGGGTGACATCTGCCACTGTCACCCTGTTTTGACTTTCAGAATGGACTGGCCATTGGCCTTTGTTTCTTTTTTTCTGGACTTTAACTTTTGAACCCACATATGCTGAATAAAGCTACTTTCTGTTCTCTAGTGGTTTGGCTTCTGATGTACATGATGTTGATGATGCTAACCATGCCCTTGCTGCAGTGATGGTGATTTTTGGTCTCATGAAAATGAAGTGTTACTGTGCAGGAACCCATGTGGTCCACGGGTAATGTGTCCTATCCTGTAGTGTATCCATGTCATCCTTAGCAGCATATGAGGGTGTCATGTTTTCAATATTTGGCAATGGGATTTCCTACTTACATTTGCAATATCACATCTGTGGCTTACACCCCTGCACATCTGTTGTGCTTGCCATTGTTCAATTAGTCTACTTCCCTGACCGTGTGGCTATCTCCACTGGACATGCAAGTTTGGGCATCAATGGGGAAGGACTAATCTGTGTTGTCAGTGCAACTTGCTATACATGTGTGTTGGATCTGTGCTGATGATTTCGTTGACACTCCCATGACCAGGCTGATATGACGGGAGCCTTCATTTAGTGCTAATTGTTGACTGTGTGACCAAGTGTTCTGCTGACATGATGGAGCCCTACTGAGGCAACATATGGCACAGCTTTCCTCACACAGGAGTGGAGTCCCCTCATGGCAGTGTGTAATCCTGTGACATTGCCTGAGCCCAAGGTGTGTGTTGTGTGAGCATGTCTGTGTGTGTTCACTTCGATTTTGCTGTGCATGCTGGGATCCCTAGTGATGTTCCTGTTTGTGATGCTTGCTGAGTTGACCTATGTTCCCCCAAAGTCTTCTCCCTGGGTTCTCTGTGATGTGGGTGCATGGCACATTACTGGTCATCAGGGTGTCACCGATAGGTGTGTTTGCTGTCAGGGCTGAGTTAGTGGGCAAACGCAGATGGGACACAGTCAGGATTCCCCTTGGCACTTGTTGTTTACACCTGTCATGTAATTTCCAGTTTGTGTTAGCTTTCAGTGATTGTGACACGTTGTGTGTGTGACTGCTGGCACTCCTCAGGGTCAGGGCTGCAATGTTGGGAGTTGTCTATGTGTGTTCTTTGTGGGTGACCTTGGCTTCTTCATTGGTGTGGGACTGTGGCTGGGATCCCATTGGTTGGTGTGGTATTGCCGTCATGTCCATGTACAGCGTGGTGTGCAGTGTGTCAGACATTCAGGAGTCTTGTTGAGTGGCCATGTGTGATGTGTTTCTGCACCTTAGTTCCCACCACCACCCATGGGATTGTCATGGGTGCATGTGCAATGTCACCAGTGCATGTGAGCTTCACTGCTGCACATTGTTGGAGGTCGAGGTGTGTGGTGTTGAGTGTGTGCAGATGAGAGTTGTTGCCCGGCTAGACCCTTGCCTCCATGTTGGCCTTGGCTTACTGGCCGTGCTGATTGATTTGTGCTTGTGTAGGTGTGATGGTAGTTTGTTGCTCAGGACACATGACTGTGGTTCACAGTGTGAACAACATCTAGCTTTGTCATCACAGTGGGATTGTCATGCAGCCCAGGGTCACCACATTGTGGGGACCCTGGGGGTAGTGCTGTGGTGTGTCTGTGTCTTGCTGTGTCAGTTGCTGTTCCTACATGCTTGTGTGACATGTGTGATTTGTGCTCCCTCTCATCTAACAATGCCTGATTGCCCACATAGGGGATTTGGATCCATGAGTTACTTTTGTGTGGCACTGTATGCGCATCTGTATAATTGGTATTCAGGCCTCATCATGTGTTGTGTGGTTGCCTGGGGACACTGGCACCCCCCCCCTCACCTGTTGTGTTTGATGTGCAGTGTGGGGCTGCCTGTTTGTGTTTGTGCATCTGCACCACTGCATTGGCATATCTTTAGTGTGCCATTGGCTGTATGTTGTTTGGTGGGTTTCACCTGCTGTCCCTGGGACTCCTAGGTCATCAGTCAGCACAATGATCATTGTTTGTGTGTCCCATTGCTGCCATGGTATGGTATTTGTTCACCTCACATCTACAGTCTCCACAGGATATCTACATTTGTGTGCCCATTGGTGCAAATATGTGGGTCTGCATTATGATGGTCACTTCTGTCATTGTGTGATTGATGAATGTTGACAGTGTCAGCCCCCATGGGTGATGTTTGTCTGCACATGGCCAAAGGTATGTCTTATTTGCACTGCACTGTTTGCCTCCCCCAATCTATGTTGCTATGGGACACAAGCACTACTTTGCCACTGATGTGTTTGTTGTTCTGTGACCAGGAATCATCCATGCAGTTTGGCAGTTGCAGCTTTTTCAATGTCAACACTTACATTTTGGTCACTGTGATGATGGGGGTTGGACCCCATTGCCACAGTGGTCATGGTCTGCTTGCATTGTGGAGGACACACACATTTATGTGTGACACATGTGATAGGGGGTCACATTGTATGTTCAAAGTCATGTTCAGTGTTGTAGGCATTTGACACAGTCTACACACGCTTGTCATGGTGTTGGGGGGATGTCTTTTTCTTGTATACCTTAGGTTGTAGTGTGCTGGTTGTGTCATACATTGTCCATCCTATGAGTGGTGGTGGTGTTGGTGGTAGGCATCCAGCCCCCCCTGAGTAGGGGTGGTAGTAGTGACAGGCATCTAGCACCCCCTGGGTAGGGGTGGTAGTAGTGACAGGCATCCAGCCCCCCATGGGTAGGGGTGGTAGTAGTGGTAGGCATCTAGCACCCCCTGAGTGGGGGTGGTAGTAGTGGTAGGCATCCAGCCCCCCATGGGTAGGGGTGGTAGTAGTGGTAGGCATCTAGCACCCCCTGAGTGGGGGTGGTAGTAGTGGTAGGCATCCAGCCCCCCATGGGTAGGGGTGGTAGTAGTGACAGGCATCTAGCACCCCCTGGGTAGGGGTGGTGGTAGTGGTAGGCATCCAGCCCCCTGAGTAGGGGTGGTAGTAGTGGTAGGCATCTAGCACCCCTGGGTAGGGGTGGTAGTAGTGGTAGGCATCTAGCACCCCTGGGTAGGGGTGGTAGTAGTGACAGGCATCCATCCCCCATGGGTAGGGGTGGTAGTAGTGGTAGGCATCTAGCACCCCTGGGTAGGGGTGGTGGTAGTGGTAGGCATCTGGCACCCCTGAGTAGGGGTGGTAGTGGTGGTAGGCATCCAGCCCCCATGGGTAGGGGTGGTGTTAGTGGTTGGCATCCAGGCCCCTATGTGTATATGTGGCATTGGTGATAGCCATCCCGCCCCTATGGTGCTGCTGTTGCTGGTGTAAGTAATTTCCGCATCCCTATGTGTGTGTGTTATATGTCGGGTACGTGTGGTTTGTTTGTGTGGTGGGTGTCTGACTTACCTTCTGCGCCGTACGCGTCTGTACCAGTTCTGGTAATAGATGTAGAGTATTGGTAGGATCGGCGCGATGGGATTCATGGTTGGTTCGTCTCGTTCGTCTTTCTCTTTGCTTCGCCTCGTCCTCGTCGCTGGCTTGTTCGTCTCGTAGCCGTGGATCGTCTTGTGGCGCGAATCGGAGCTTATGTGCGCCTCTCCCGGATGCTTTGACGTGCCGTGCGTAGCGACGGGTTCGGCGCGTACGGAAGGCGCATCGTACTAGTCCGGCCGGACGGGGCTGCATTTTGGCTTCCGTGCGACTCGATTCTGCGTTTCCGGATCCGCCTCGGTCGGAGAACAGGAGCTGTATTGGGTGAGTGCGACTGGGTCGGGATGTGGGCAGTTATGCGCATCGTACTTGCTCGTTCGGACGTATGTGCGAATCGGTCGGGAAACACGCATTCGCCTGGTTTTTTTCCCGGGCGAATGGTGTTAGGTGCGCCTCCGACCGGGATCGGAATCGACCCCTGAATCTTGAATTGGCTCATCGCGTCCTGGGAAAGAATTCGGCTTCTCCACTTCGTTTCAGAAATAAACGAAATAAATTTGGAACATTTCCTAAATTGACACTTTCACTTGAGAAAGAATGGCCTTCTTCTGCTTGTAGTAATGCAACTTTTATAAGCGAGACAGAATTGACTTTTTCAAGTGGCAACTAAAGAATAGCTGATTTGTAACATTTTTAAACATTTTTTAAATGTCTTTTTAAAACAATGTTTTTAGCTGTTTTTAAGAAAAAAATTAAATTGTCCAGATTTTAAGATGGTCATTGTCATCCAATTCGAAAGAGGAGTGGGTGTTATGTTTCGTATAGAGGCCCTAATATAGACACGTTCATATATGCCGTATATGGTCATAATCGTATAGGCCCTATTATGGTCATAATCGTATATGCCCTATTTTGGTCATAATCGTCTATGCCCTATTATAGTCATGATCTCCTAGGCCCTAATATAGGCATGATCTTTCACCTACATTAGTTCCCTACAGTACACAACGAACTCTGAGGGTTGAACGTTATCTAGTCTGTGGTTTGAACACTGCAGGGTTTTTCCCGAACACAGGCCTACAATGTACTCATAAATTACGCATGAGCATTCACCAGCTACATCTCCCGCATAATATGTATGTACAAAGTTAACCCCTGACGTCTTCCTCATGTCCAACAAAGACCAATACAAACCATACTAAGGGACGACACACTTTAGGATATAAATACACCACATCTTGCCACGGTAAGACAGAGGGAACCGAGACTTCCATGCCGACAAACTGACCAGAGACACTGAGGCTCCTGCATGCAGTCGCTCCAGCTGACAGCGGTCTAACACAGCTTTTGGGGGGTGTCCAACTCGAGATCAGGGCGGGGTCCCACACTCTCTCTATTCAGGTAATGGGGTTCGACTAAATCCTAGAGGGATTCTTGACTCTTAGGCTTTCAGACCTACACACATGCTAGGTACACTTAGGTACATCTAGTTAGGCATCATAGGAGTACGCGCACTTTTATAATGCATTTCATATATTCATGTATGTAACCATCATTATTGCAATATGGTAGAACTGTACTATCCTTTCACTTTTATCGTACTGCTGATAATATATCTCTGCTATTGTCTGCTGGTTGTTGCAGCACATATATTCTACACTAGAATAGCAACTGTTCAATAAATACTTATTGAAATGCCCAGACTGTTTATACTGTGTACCTCTCTGAGACAAACCGAACAAGTAAGCACGAGTGACTGAGCGAAAAGTAGTACATTGTTTCCACGATTCTGAGGTATCAGGGTTGTCATGATCTAAGGTTGCCAGGAACTACTCTCTCCCCGATAAGAGGAGATTCTAGTGGCACTGTGAGCTAGCTAATGCAAATCCGGATAACATACGCGGTGGGGGTGCACAGAGCCAGTCTACCACCAAGCCCACAGTTTATGTTATCCAAACGCGCAGGTCCTGCAGGGATATTATAGGAACTACACGACAGTAGGAGAAATGTTTTTATGTCTCAAAAATGCCAGTTTACTGCACTTTACAACACACATATAAAGTGGGAAACATTTTAAGCTTAGTCAAAGTATAGAATTTTGTACTGGAAGGGCTTCCTTTCAGTAGAAATATTTTGCTAGACTGCACTCGCACACCTTTGCCCCTTGGTGCAGGATATGGCCTGTCTTGAGAGAATCTGGGAAGATGCCTTGCTTAAGGGAGGCATTGACAATGGTAAGTAGGGGTAAGAGAGCATACCCAGAGAGAGCTTGGATGATGGATTATGGTAAGACATCATTGTCATAAGAAGTGGATCTGAGCAAGTTGAGTATGTCAGCGAGATCAAGGAGAGAAAGTGCATTGAAGGCTGACCTTTATGGAATTCAATGGGAAGTGGTGGTGTAAGATGAAGCAGGCTTAGTATTGTTAATGTACTGTTGGATCTTCTGTGTTTTCTGTTGATAACATTGCACTTTTCTGTGGAGTAAGAAATAGGGGATCCATCAGTGGGTTGATGCAGTGCTTTATTATTAACTTGTTCAGCATTCCGCTTCTCTTGGTGGCTTCAATGATGGTGATGGTATAGTACTTTGCTTTGGTTAATGTGATCTGCGTGTTGCACAGAGGGACTTCAGTATCAAGAGTTCTTCTGGAGTTCTGCTTTCATTCCAAAGTCTTTCCTGTCTATGGATGGAAAAGTCTTAACACCAAGAATACCAGGGTGCTGAAGGCTTTAGTTTTTCCTGAGTAAGAATATTTGTGTAGAATCTTTCTCCTCCTCCCTGAACTTCCTTGAGAGTCTACTTTGCTCAATATAGTCAATTACCTCATTCAGTATAGGTTGCTCCCAGCTTCCAGTCCTGCCCTGCCAGTATCCCCCACCTCCTCCCACCCACCACTGTTTACTCAAGTCCCTATCGTGCCACTTGTTTCATTCATTTGGGACATTGTATTTCTTCTCAAACAGTTCCACATTTATCATTCAGATGGTAAATGTGGATTTCTTATGAAACAGATTATTTACGACCTGTTCTATTTGATTTTTTTTATTTATCTGTGCCTTTAGCAATGTCTCATTATTTGTCTTGTAAATGGGATGGTTTGCAAAGGCATTAGTGACTGAAAGAGCAAGTGAATTAAGAAGACGGCTAGAGAAAACACTTTAGCCATCGATATATTTTCTATTAACCTAATGGTTATGTGCAAATATAGTGTGATAACTAGAACAAAAGCATTTAATTTAGGAACTACAATAACTCTGATGTTTGAAATCCCGATAGTCTGTTTTCTTGCCTATTCTGTTTGATGTTTTATTCTCAGTTTTAATGAAACGTGGTTATCACCAGACTTCCAATTATGTTTAATTGATAGAATGTAAAGATTTTATGTTAATTTGCTCTTAAGGCATAAAGTTTCAATTAATTTTTTAATCCAAGTCTTTTGTAGGGCATTTGCATTTCCCAAGACTGTACTAGCATCGTGTGTATTCATCACGATTTAATATGGAAGCTCCATTTTGTCCTGTAAATGCATGTATCAGACAGAATTGCAGTGTACTGACTACAAACATATTTTGTTGGGTGAATATTTTTACTGCTGCATTTCTCAATAAATGCAAAGTCTTACAGTAAATATACATCAGGGGCTATGTAGTCACTGTGATGTTAAACATTCACACTTTTATATTGGACAGAATAGTCACGTATTCCTTCATATTCTGAATGTGAATTCATTAGATAAGGTTGTGTATGACATAAGAAGAAGTCTGACATAACATATAAAATAGCTTTTCTATCTGTAAAGACCATGTTCACCCATTAGGGCATCATGGCACTGATTAACAGATATTTATTGTTACTCAACGCAGTGATATTTATTGACCTTTGAAAAGCTAGTGGGCTATGTGGACCCCAGGATTTGACCATGTGACCATTATGTGAAACATAGACTCCTGGAACAGTATTACAAATAAGGCAAAGTATCCCACGGTAGAACAGGACTTTGGCACAATTTGATGCTGGAGCGCTGGTCAGGTACATTAACCAGGTTCTTCTTGGTGAAAGATTTTACCTTCTGACTTTATTCATTTGAGTCCCAATCCACTACAGGAGTACACTTCTAAAACTCCCCAGGACCTCAGGGTAGGCACTTAGAGACTCAAAGGTGGCAAGCAGAGGCCAACAAGAGGGTCTTGTCCAGTTCCAATCGCCACTGGTCAGCGGGCAGTTGCAGGGAAAAGCTTCTTGTAGATTGTTGTGCTCTTGTAGCTTTAACAGGTGGTCAGCCTTATGCCCCTTGGAGCCCACTTCATTTTCCTGGATACATGAGGAAGAGCAGGTTCAGTCTTCTAGGAACTTATAAGGGCTCAAACAGCAGGTTCAGTCCTCTTCTTTCACAGATCCAGAAGTGTTCTGAAGTGGGTGCCGGAGATGCCACATGTATCAAGTAATATAAACCAGGTATGCAGTTCCTTTTGAGAGAGAAAAACAAGAGAATATAGGACTGATTGGTCTAGTGTCCTAAGGGTGGGATAGGAGTCAACTCCTTTTGGAACTGAGGCCCTCACACACCCGAATGGGTGTCATACTTTGTCATTGAGCTTGCTCCTCGTCGGGCCGGCACTGCAATGCCCGATGGGCACCCTTGAAGTGGCTCTTTTTCAGAGATCTTTTATTCCAAAGCCGTAATGTGAACTGCAGGTGTAGGGCCATGAAGTGTAGATGGGTGTGTTGATGTGCAATGCATGTAGGAAAGTATAAAATAGACTAAGTAGTACTCTTAAGTCATTTTTAATGGGTGAGACTTCTTGTCTAATTAAAAACAAAAGTGGCAAACCACTGACACAATGTTCTGTGGTTGCTTCTACAAAAAGGTCAACATGCTTCTTGCCTGATCTGTCACACAAGTGATCCATTGGCAATTCGTCAGGACCATAAATCAAATTATCATCTACACAGTGGTTGGAATACTAGTTAGTAGAAAGGGTAGGCCAATCACTAAAATACCTAAATGTGGTGTACCTTATAAAAATACTGACCTGTAAAAAAGTAATAATATACATTAGTCAAGTTCTCTACTTAGTTCAGCATGCGGTGGAGTCCATAACATGTTGTTAACTATAGTGTGCTTATAGACGCAGTGGAAAGGCAGAAGAAGGTGGCAGGCATGTGACACATCTAAGGGCATAGGCAAGCAGGTAAATATCATGCACTGTGGCTGGAGAAACACGGAAACTCACCAAAATAGGGTGGGTCTCTGGCCTCCTCAAGTGATGGTAGAGGGAACGCTAGTTTTTAGTGTCCTAAAAAAGAGAAAGAATATGTGTTGTCTGGCATCAAATTATCAGGCGAAAAGGCAATTTAAGCAGGGATCATCATAAAATCTTATGTACTCACAGTGTGGATGCAGCAGTTATGCTGAACAACCTACCATCTCTCCACCAGCTCGGAAGAGTGGAGCAGGTGGGAAGCGGAATGTTAAGTACTCGCACTTGCTTACTCTGTAGATTTCGTCAATTACGTTTCATGCATAGTATAAAATAGCAACGAAATGGGGTTGCCATTTTGGATGCCCCTGTATTGTGGTGGTGATATATGCAATATCCCTAGATCGAGTTCCCTGGGGCCCGGCAGCCGTAAATTAGGTGTATATATTGCTATTGGAGTGCCCTACCGGAGTGCGGTAAGGGCACTGATGGACTATACAGGCGATTGCGAACCGGAAATCGATTGAGGGATATTGCATATATCACCACCATGATACAGGGATGTCCAAATGGTGACGGAAGTCTTCTGGCACAGTAAACATGGACTCTGAGGGATAGGTGTGTGTGTGGGGAGTGTACTATGATAGTCCTAGTGTCTTCCCGTATCTAACACTAAAATCCAGTTGTAGGAATTTCCTGTGCCACCAACAAGCCCAGAGACAGAAGTCTGGTAGGACAAATATGAGCTTTCATCAACCTGATATGGCATTCTGTTTCACTCCTTTGAAGTTTGTACCAAACAACATATGTAAAACCCCAACAGGCCTGTCATGTTGGTCTTGAGACTCCATTAAGGATAATGGGGCGACCCGGTGTCCCTCAGAACCTGGGTATTGGTAATATAGAGAACAATTGGTTCTGTTGGGTAATACAATTGCTGTGATTACTGTATTCAATACAACGGTAAATGTATCTCACAATTCCTTATTCACAATAAATGAAAAAACATTATAGGTAAGAACACACCAAGAAAAAGAATTCACAAGTAGAGTTGATTTATAATGTAGGTATAGGGTAACCAAAATGCTCGAGTGGAACATTAGGTGTGAGGCCTTACCAAGAGGTCAGGGCGTAGCGGGGATCCAATATTGGTCTCCAAAGTATGAATTCAAATAATTCCGTCACACTACATCAACTGTGAGAATTCTAAAATTACAGGGAATGTGCATCAGTATCCCATGATACTTTTGAATTCATACTTTGGAGCATTTTGGTTACCCTATACCTACATTATATGTTCACTAAAGACGTGTTTTCCTTATTTGTAGATCTTCCAATAGATCGCAGTTTCCGTGCAATTTCATTGATTGAAGTTTCTGCTTTTGTGGTAAGCTACAATCCAGCTACTGCATTGTTTGCAACAATCTCGAATTGCTAGAACACACCTGACTACCACCTCTCTATAATTAATTTTATAGGCTGTCCATCCCTCCCTCCATAGTCCTGAGGAAGACCCGCAGTGACGCTTACCATTCCACACTGTTTCCAGGGTCGAAACGTCGACACTTTTTCATCACACATGTCTATACAGTTCTCTTGACCAAAAATTAAACACTATTCGGTCTTGCATTACATGTGTTAAATAAGGAGACAGGACAAAAATTCCAAATGTTCTTTTAATTTATGTCACAGATGTATGTTTTGTATATAGTGTACCGTTCACTTCACCAGTCACCACATGTCACCTTCTCACAATCGTCACCTTTGTATTGTCACAATTTACTTGTGTTTGTGACAGCCATTTAATATTCAATACTTTTTGGAAAATATAAGAGTAAATCAACTCTACTTGTGAATTCTTTTTCTTGCTGTGTTCTTACCTATATTGTTTTTTCATTTATTGTGAATAAGGAATTGTGAGATACCTTTACCGTTGTATTGAAAACAGTAATCACAGCAATTGTATCACCCCACAGAACCAATTGGTCTTGAGACTCCAGCAGGACCTGACACCATGATATTGACAAGAGGCCCTCTGTGATGGAGGCCGATCTGGCTGGAAGTACAAAGGAAGGGTGCAGGCATGGGTGTAAGCTACATCTGCTTGTGATAGGGTAGGCCTCTTTGAAGTAAATCAAGTCCTTGCACCCAGCCCACAGGCCATAATGTCAAGGGCGCAACATCACCTCCCCACATCCAATGCCTTTAGCCCTTGTTCTGTAAGCAAGTTCATACTTCATTCACACCCATTGAAATGCTAATTACTGTCTGGCAGAAGAGAGAGAGCAAAATTCTTGGACTTCAATCAAGTCAAAGGTGACTTTTAAAAGTAACCTTTCCAAAATATATATAAAAATTCGACTTCACCAGTGAACTGGTCTTTTAATAAATGTTTCACAAAGTCAAAAAATGAAATTTGTAGCTGTTTCTGAGGCAGAGAGAAGAATTTTTAATGTAAATATGTTATTCCAATGCTTTCCAATGGAACACCCAACACTGCTACAGTTAGAAAGATTTTAGGTGCTAGTCACTGTAAGGACATGTATAACATTAACCTTTACAGTTCCTACTTTTAAATTCCATGTAACCTGCCTTAATGGGCAGTAAGGCTTACTTAAAGATGACTTATAAATACTTAAAAGGAGGGAATTAAGCAAAAGGGTTATCTTGACAGGTCGAATTTGCAGTAAAAATCTGCAAAGCTAGGCAGCTGGTGGCAGGCCTGCAGTCATGTTTACATTGTCACTGTAGTAGTTGGCACAATGGGTGCTGCACAAGCCCTGGGTACCCCTTGGTACCATAAGGCTTACAGGGAAGTTATATATGACAATCAGGAGTATAGCAATTTTACCATTTAGAAAGGAGGAGCACTGTACCACTGGTTAGCAGGGGTAAAGTGCACAGAGTTGTATATCCAGCCAAAATAGTGTTCGGCAAAAAGATTTGGGGTGTTCCTGCAGAATTTCCAACACAGCCCTCACCAAGCGAAAAGCTAGGGTAGACTAATCAATGCCATGATATATTTCCCTGCTCAGGTGATAGAACATTGACATTTTGCCTCTTTTGCAGCAGCACTTGTCTGGTCTATGCCCCTCTGAACATATCTGCACTCCTTTGTCACCATCCTCCTGGGCCACTGGACTGGTTGATGGGGAACCCTTCTCCTTATCTGCAGAGCTTATCTGTAAGCTCCTAATCTTAGCCTGATCACAGCTTCATCTTAATATGCAGATAGTACTACTATGGCCATCAAGGTGATGTAGCCCAATCTGCACCCCTGGGTCAGAACTCTGCTCCTACCCTAAGAAAACCTCTTCCCACAAAGACATCAACCAACAGAGGCCACTAACAGCTGTCAGTGCCAAGAGCTATGCCCATGGTCATCCAATGCCAGTTGGAGTTTCCAGTCTGGAGCATCTGGCAGACCTCACTTCCAGCCATGGAGCTGGCAAAGAGTATTCCACTTGCTCCTGAGTTCTCTCTGGCCTCTTAGGTTTCTCAGAGTGGGGGACTACACCCTGAGGTGATACATACATACTTTCCTTCCATTCTTAGATCTGCCACCTCAGATATGGTATCCTGAGATTTGCCTCAGTTCAGGGTCTGTACTCTCAGGTGGAGCAGGTGCCTGGCAGTCCAAGACCTTCAGGGGTGAACACACAGCCCCCCTTAAGGGTGACACCCTCTGGCTGTGTCATGTAGGGGTCTGCATGGAGTGAGTCTACTGTCCTCTGTCTCTGTGTCTCCGGGACTTATAGGTAAGTTAAATATGCCAATCAGGAGTAAACCAATTATACCACATTTAAAGGAGGTGCACAAGCACTTTACCCCTGGAAAGCAGGGGTAATGTGCACACAGTACCATAGCTAACAAAAAAAAGGGGTTAGCTCAATGGCAAAGATATTTTGGGGTTACCCTGCAGAAAGAGCCACATTTCGAACAATTAGTGAAAGGCAGAATATCTGTTTAAAACCACTGGTCTGCTTTCCACTGAGGTGACAGACAGAGACTTGGATTTAAAGGAGGCAAGGAGTGACTCAACGCTCCTGCTGGGGGGGTAACCTCCATGTGGCACACAGTCAGTGCTACCTTTGACAACTTCTCTGCCTCTGCGCCCGCATCTATAAAATGGTGTAGGTGCAAAGGCAAAGGATTTGCCCCGTAGGAAATGCATCAGCTCTAAACTGGGGTGGCATGGTGAGCAAAAGAATGATGGATTTAACCCAGATCTCTTGACTGGGGGTGAATGTTTTGATTTGTTCTGCATTCCGTCCATCAATTGTGTGTCTTTTGCTTTCTCGCCCTAAGTGCACCAGGTATGCCCAGACGTGGGTCCTGGGCTCACTGTGCCACTGGAATCAAGCTATCCTGGCTGAAGAGGGGTGAAACCCCGAAACCGGTCCTAGGATGCTTGTTTCCGGACCAGGGAGGACCTGGCTTGGCAGTTCGGGCTGGACTGTTCCCATGAGGCACAGGGTCAAGACTGATTTGCATATGGCCAGGTCTAAACTGGGGTGGCATGGTGAGCAAAAGAATGATGGATTTAACCCAGATCTCTTGACTGGGGGTGAATGTTTTGATTTGTTCTGCATTCCGTCCATCAATTGTGTGTCTTTTGCTTTCTCGCCCTAAGTGCGCCAGGTATGCCCAGACGTGGGTCCTGGGCTCACTGTGCCACTGGAATCAAGCTATCCTGGCTGAACAGGGGTGAAACACCGAAACCGGTCCTAGGATGATTGTTTCCGGTCCAGGGAGGACCTGGCTTGGAAGTTCGGGCAGGACTGTTCCCATGAGGCACAGGGTCTAGACTGATTTGCATATGGCCAGGTCTAAACTGGGGTGGCATGGTGAGCAAAAGAATGATGGATTTAACCCAGATCTCTTGACTGGGGGTGAATGTTTTGATTTGTTCTGCATTCAGTCCATCAATTGTGTGTCTTTTGCTTTCTTGCCCTAAGTGCGCCAGGTATGCCCAGACGTGGGTCCTGGGCTCACTGTGCCACTGGAATCAAGCTATCCTGGCTGAAGAGGGGTGAAACCCCAAAACCGGTCCTAGTATGCTTGTTTCCGGTCCAGGGAGGACCTGGCTTGGCAGTTCGGGCTGGACTGTTCCCATGAGGCACAGGGTCAAGACTGATTTGCATATGGCCAGGTCTAAACTGGGGTGGCATGGTGAGCAAAAGAATGATGGATTTAACCCAGATCTCTTGACTGGGGGTGAATGTTTTGATTTGTTCTGCATTCCGTCCATCAATTGTGTGTCTTTTGCTTTCTCGCCCTAAGTGCGCCAGGTATGCCCAGACGTGGGTCCTGGGCTCACTGTGCCACTGGAATCAAGCTATCCTGGCTGAAGAGGGTGAAACCCGAAACCGGTCCTAGGATGCTTGTTTCCGGTCCAGGGAGGACCTGGCTTGGCAGTTCGGGCTGGATTGTTCCCATGAGGCACAGGGTCAAGACTGATTTGCATATGGCCAGGTCTAAACTGGGGTGGCATGGTGAGCAAAAGAATGATGGATTTAACCCAGATCTCTTGACTGGGGGTGAATGTTTTGATTTGTTCTGCATTCCGTCCATCAATTGTGTGTCTTTTGCTTTCTCGCCCTAAGTGCGCCAGGTATGCCCAGACGTGGGTCCTGGGCTCACTGTGCCACTGGAATCAAGCTATCCTGGCTGAAGAGGGGTGAAACCCCAAAACCGATCCTAGGATGCTTGTTTCCGGTCCAGGGAGGACCTGGCTTGGCAGTTCGGGCTGGACTGTTCCCATGAGGCACAGGGTCAAGACTGATTTGCATATGGCCAGGTCTAAACTGGGGTGGCATGGTGAGCAAAAGAATGATGGATTTAACCCAGTTCTCTTGACTGGGGGTGAATGTTTTGATTTGTTCTGCATTCCGTCCATCAATTGTGTGTCTTTTGCTTTCTCGCCCTAAGTGCTCCAGGTATGCCCAGACATGGATCCTGGGCTCACTGTGCCACTGGAATCAAGCTATCCTGGCTGAAGAGGGGTGAAACCCCGAAACCGGTCCTAGGATGCTTGTTTCCGGTCCAGGGAGGACCTGGCTTGGCAGTTCGGGCTGGACTGTTCCCATGAGGCACAGGGTCAAGACTGATTTGCATATGGCCAGGTCTAAACTGGGGTGGCATGGTGAGCAAAAGAATGATGGATTTAACCCAGATCTCTTGACTGGGGGTGAATGTTTTGATTTGTTCTGCATTCCGTCCATCAATTGTGTGTCTTTTGCTCAGCTCTAAAGCATCTGCAGCACATTTCATAATACTAAAGTGTCCTGTTGGCACCAAAAGCACCCAGATACACACCCGTTGCCCTCTTGAGGCACTTCGCATAACACAGCCCCTGGAATGGATGCAGTAGTCCACTGAGCCACAAATTCTGGGTAGCAGAAGTTGTTTATAAATAATGTATGCATTCTGGTATGTACCATGAAAGCCAGCACTGGCATTGAGGGGCAGATTTGCTTAACTTTTCCTTGCCTCAGGACAGGCTTAAGAAGGCAGAAGTAAGACAGATTTAAGGCAGTAAATAACCTTTGTAAATCAGGGGAGTGACTATCATTAGGCAGCTTGTACCGTGACCATGTGGTGCAGGGGTGAAAAGGGCCTACTGCACACCATTTATGATCATCTTTTACTACTGAACTAAAGTACTTTACATTACTTACTACTGAATAAATTAGACTCAGAGGAATCTTTTGCCAAAATATATGCCCATATATGTATGAAGAAAATGTAATGAACAGGATTGTGGTCCTTTTAGCTTTGACCCACCCTTTGTGGTTCAAAGCTGGATTTCTTACAGGTTGGATAACTTGAATCCTGTGAAATAATTTGAAGAATGCATGCCATGCACATATATGCTGAAAAAAGGCTACCAATCAGTTTTTATTTATAAAATAGTACACATTGTTTGGTAACCACATTTGTGGTAGAGAATAACTAGCCACTTCAAAGCAGAATAATTAAATATTGTCCTGGTGGGTGTGCATTTCCAAAACACACATGCACAATTTGATGAAAAGATGCAAATTATGCAGACACCTATTTACCAGGCACAAGAATGTTTGGCCAATTTGTGCTTCATTTGTGCTCTAGTTCTTGTGCTCCCTTACAGTGACGGTAATCGCAAACTGCATCTTGTGGACAGATTATGAAGTGATCATCCCATAGAGAAGGATATCTCTTAGTATGAATAGGAAGCTCTCTTTCGACCTAACCTTCAAGGGCTGGAATTCTCTTGAACATAGTTGGACAGAAAACACAGTAAAATATAATGAGCACATGGCACATGGGTCATTACTGACCCCTCCAGAGATTTCAGGAGCCAACAAACCAGTGGCCCTGTACTCACGGTCGAATTGGCCATTTATTCTATTGGGCATTTCCCCAGAAGGATGGAACCACTGGAGACGGATTTTTGAAGGTCAATAGCCACTGCCTATGTCTCCAGCTCCCTGGGTTTTATGGCACCGAGCACAACAGGCAAAAAGCGAGAGAGAAAATGAGAGTGAGAGACAGCGAAAGAAATAGAGAAAGGAAAGAAAGAGTGGGCTGGTTTGAACATTTTTGCAAGTGTTGCTTTTGGTTCTCAGTCTGACTCTGCATGCACTTCATGAGCGGTTAAAATATTAAATTTCTATATTTATTACAATATTTAATTTCTACCAACCTGTTATGGCTTGAAAATAACTAACATACTAAGGAACTTTAAGGCTTTCGAATTAATATGAGTACTGGGTGGGATATTGGGCCCTGAAGAGATCAGCAAGTTTTGGTCACTTTAACCACATACACAGAGGAAATCAATTCATATGACATTATGATCTGCATGAAGGTGGTCACTTACCCAGAAGAGGGCAGTATTCAATGTTATTTGTTTCTTTTAAAACAATTTTCATGTACATCAATCATGTTTTAACGTTTTTTATAACTATGTGTATGGTGCCATTTGAAATATTATAATTTCTAAAGCAACCTAATAAAGATATATGTCCTGTTCCATTACTTTGGAATAAATGTAACTGTCTCCTTAGAGGACCTGTAAATTAAGTTCTGTTTCAAAAGGTAAACAATACTGGTGGGGTGTGAATGGAAGAGCTCAACAAAGAGAGCAACATTTTAATGAGGCGTGTCTACCCTCCTAAATAGAAATGTATCGTTACCAAATAAAAGCCTGTTTTAACAGATCAAGGTTATTTCCATCAATGAGGGAACTATTCATACAGCAGCTGTTATTAGGCCATTGACCATTTTTAGAGTTTGCCATACCAAGTAAAACCCCCTTTAACCCAACCGTGAGGTCTTATGTGTGGATGTCCTGTGAGAAGAGATCTCGTGTCATAGGGCGTGATTAGGATGGCGGTCGGACTTACGTCGGACCGCCATCCTTCGGAAACCGGACCGCCAGACTAGCTGTCAGTGGTCCCGGAACCGGTATCACGATATGCGACTGCCTTCAAGGCGGTCGCAATGTGTAACTTCTGTATTGCGGCGTGTGCTGCGGGATGCAGCACACGCCGCAGTGCAAAAGATACACTCTGTACATATCCCTGCACTATTGGCAGGCACCATGCGGTGGCTGCCACATGGTGCAGGGATATGTAGGGGGCACCATAGGGGCCCCCCAGGGCCCATTTTGGAGGGCCAGGAGGGAAGGGGGGCCGCTTTGGGCCCCCAATGTCCCTTTCCGCCTGCCTTTTCATGGCGGGAAAACCAACATGAAATGGCCGGCAGAATCTGACATTGTAATACCTACGGCGGTGCCTGAGCAGGCACCCCCACCATTGCAGGCATTACACTCGAGCCCGTCGGATCCATGGCGGTCGGTCTCTCTGACCGCCAACCATCTGCCCGCCATCATAATGCAGCGGACGGTAATCAGGATCCGATGGTGGTGGGACCGCCACTGACGGGCTGACGGTGGCGGTCCCACCACCATGTTAATAAGGCCCTTAGTTCTCAGCTGCCATTCATCCATATGCAAATGCTGTTGAGAAATTTGCTTTTATTTTACTCCTAACATGAGCATACATTTTAAACACTTGAGGGTCAAATGGTAAGAATGTCCAGTAAATTAGATGGGGAGACACCCATGCCAGAGTTAAGGATTCTGCTGGTACCTCCCCTCCAATTACCAGGGATGGCATTAGTGGGCCTGGAATTGGGAAAATCATTAAGGACTCAGAATTGCTGAGTCCAATTGAGCATGTGATCCTCAATTCAAAGCCCGTTTTAATGCATATTTTCCTACTGCCATTAGCAGGAGGAAATTATGGACGGGAACACATTTGGTTTTTCAAAGTACATTTCTGCATCTTGTAAAACCTGCAATAGGGAGGAATGATCTCTTAAAGTGCAAAATACTTCCGTAAATGTCTGCAACAGATCGGATTGGGGAACTGATCACAGTGAATAAACTGTTTGTTCTTATATTTATTGCAAATATGTAAATAGTTGGTTGACTTTTTAAATGAGTGGCTTGAGAACATTCGCGAAAATGTATGTAAAGAACAATGTGTCTGCATTTAATTTTTTTTGTGCATAAAGGGCACTCTGTCCGCAATACACAAACTATATAGAGTGGAAAAATATTTCATTTGTATGGTTAACAGTTCAAAACGTCTTTTTATGTTTACAAGGACACCTGTGTTAATATGTAAATGGGTTTGGAAGTTGGAAACCATTGTTAAAATATCAACATTGTTCAAGTTCAGATAAGCTTTAATCGGTTAAAAGACAAACCATTAAAGCATGCATACATATAAAAACGAGTTGAAATGGGATGACTGCCCGTAGCAGACTGTGCAAACAAGCAGAAAATACAAGTTTTTATTAAAGTCAATAATAAAATGTCTCTTACACTCTACTCCTCTATTACATAAAAACAAACACATCCCTAAAATCAGCTTCATTATAACCCCCTAAAAATTCAACATTAATATTAATATTGAGAGAAGACTTGGCATAACTTTACCAGCTGATTGAATAGAAAAGACATAAAAGCCCCTTTAAACAACCCCTCAATCACACAGGCCATACAACTGGTAGTTTATGTTAATAAAGATAGTCCATGTATTGAAGATGGCTCATTCACCCATGTTTTTCCTGGCTTATCTGTACATTGTAACACATACTTGGACAGTTTGGAGCAATTGCAAATGCATTAAGGCTTCTTTACACTGCCTGATATTTAAAAACCTTAAAAGAGGATTTAAAATCCGAGTTATCTGCTCTTGGTACAACCCAAAGAAGAACAACATGTGTAATTCACATTGAGGTGTAACAAAATCACACGGTCATTGTGCCATTGGCCTATACACATTGGGAGGATAGGCCACCAAACAGTGGGCCAGGCCAAGCCTGAACCTTACCAAATAACATCTGTAAGGCAGAGGAACCTTTAAGTGGACCGGCTCGATATTGGGGGACGTGTGTAGGGGGAAATATGCCGCCACCATTCCCTTTCCTAGTTCAACCTACCACATCTCTTCAGCTATCTGGTTTAAAAGTTCTCTTTCGACCAGTTGTCTGAACCGGGTATTTATACACACTGGGTTGGTGAATAGCTTGGTTCTGTCAATTGCACATAATGTTTTTTTTGACATACAGGAGCCACTTACTCTTGTGTACCCCTGATGGGTTTAGGCAGTCGGAAATCAGTGACTGTGTCAGTGCTGCTTCAGGCCTGGACCAAACTGAAAGCCAAAGCAATGTTGGAGCCATCCTAACCAAAGCCGCTCAAGGACCGCCTGCCTTATTACGAGTTGAACGAGTTGAATGCAGACGGTCCTTTGCCTTTCCCAGGTTGGTGCCTGAAAAACAGGCCTGCAAAGGGAACAGCAAAAAAGTTCCACCACGGCATGTATGGTGACATCCATGCCGTGCTGGAACTTTGGGGGAATACAGACAGGTGGGTACATGTTGTGCCCCCTGAATGTATCCCCATGGCGGGGGCATGGGGGCCCTGAAGGGCCCCCTTTGTTCCTGCACCACCAGCCTTTTCATGGCGGGGCTCCAGCCATGAAATGGCTGGCGCTGCAGGAAGATGTAATATGCTCAGCGGGACTGATGCAGTCCTGCTGAGCATTTTACATTGTGGCGCAGCTACGCCACTGCCAGGGAATGACCGTTTCCTGGCGCAACCGGTGGTCTACCACTGGTACGACAGTGAGAGTCATAATCCAGCAGACGGTGGACCGCCACTGCTGCGCCACCGCCAGTGCGGCTGTCAGAAAAAAGCTGCACTCGTAATCAAACCCTATGTCTCCCAGAGACTGCAGTCCTAATTCTTCATGGACTATGATGGAAGGGATACTACCAGGAAGCAACAACAATATTAGTTGAAATTTGTTCTCACTAATCTATAATGACGAGCAGTCAGTATACCCCCAAACACCAATGCCAAAGGTAGCAATTGATATAGATCTAGCTTTATAGATAGGGGTGGCAGCGTTTAGAAGCATAGAGCCTAGCCTGGAGGCGAATTTACATAAGGGCGTTGGTGCCTTCTCGAACTGCATGACACTAACAGTATTCAGGTGGCCTCAAGTGCTGTTGCTGTCCAAAGACAGCCTCAAACAAGAAAATGTGGAAACACATTTAATGGGAGTATTACCAATATGGAAGGGAGTTAGCCTGCTTCTTGGTCGGCTGCATACCATAGGATTTGGCTTTATTTGTGGAGAGGCCTAGGTCGGACAGAAAAAAGCACAAAGTTATATAGGAGTTTCTGAAGACCCCTCCCCATTTGTGCAATGAGTATGCAGTCATTTGCGTACATTAGAACGGGCAAATGTCATGTCCCTGTTCTCGGTGGGTTAGCAGCAGCTTCAATCAGGCAATCCTCCAGTCCTTTCTTGTAGAAGCTAAAAAGAAAGGGTGCCAGGACACACCCTTGCCTGACACCTTTTCTGATCTTGATATACAGAGTATATTAGACCCATACCTTATCCTTCCTTCCACATCAGCGTGCAACTGTGAAAGAAGGTGTACAATTTTTAGGGTTGGCACCCCTTTTTAATAACATAGCCCATAGCTTGCCCCTTACAACATTATCAAATGTTGCAGATAGATCCACGAACACCAAGAGACAACCCTCCTTGACAATAACATACTTATCAACCAGCGCAGATTCAAGCATTAGTCTGACGTCCCTAGGCCATGTCTGAAGCCATACTGTGCAGGTGATAAAATACGATTATCGTTTGCCCAGCCTTCCAATTGGTATAGCAGGACTCTGCCCAAGATCTTGGTTGTGGCATCAATCAATGCTATAGGGCGAAAACAATGGGGGTCATATCTGTTTCCTTTTTTGTGGATCCGAATGATGGTAGCTCTTGACCAAGAAGTAGGCGGAGCAGCACTAATCGAGCTCCTGTGCACATTCACCAAAATAGGGGCCCAAAAAGACAGGTTGTCTTTAGAAAGGTCAACTGGGACCCCATCTGGTCCCGGAGCTTTATTTGGTAGACATCTGTTGATCGCCGAAATTACATCCCCCAATGTAACGATTAAGACCCTGATTATGAGTTTGGCGGCCCTGGAGCGGGCCACCACACCAGCGCACCGCTCCAGTAACACCAAACTCGACTGCCGACCGCCTGCCAGACTATGAGTCATCTTGTGGTCTGACGGGCAGTCCTTTGGCATCCTATTAAAAAGGCACCGCAATGGGAACTCCAAAAGCCATTCCTCCACGGCATGGACTGTAAAGTTCATGCTGTGCAGGAAAGATGGTGATTGCATGCAGGGGGGCACAACATGTGCCCCCCTGCAAGCACACCATGGCCGGAGGCCCCCCTTTGTTTCCTCACACCACAGTTTTCATGGCGGCCTCACACCATGAAAACTGTTTCAGTGAGGAAAATCCGAATATGCTCAGGGGTGCCGCAGCAGCACCGCCAGCATATTAGAGCCTCTCACCGCTGCGTCACCGATGGTTGCGGTGGGCATTTGGCGGTCCCACCACCATATTCGTAATACGGCAGGTGTACCGCCAGTCTGGTGGTCATGGGACTGCCACCATGGGTTCGACGGTCCATGGCCCTAAGTCATCTATATTTATAAAATCAACTGTATCTGTAGGGAAGCTATATTCAGGGGATACCAATTTGTTACAATCATATAGCTTAGTAAAATTGTCAACCCAGACACGTTCAGGAATAAACACCTCTAGGCCGAAATTTGGGTTAGATGCAAAGAATGGGGCATTGACCACCCTCCAAAACTGAGTTGCATCCTTCTTCACAGAAGCACTAACCAGCTGCTCCCATGCCTCCACTCTAATATCTTCTTTCCTTCGCCTAGTAGCTTCTTTATAAAGCATCCTGCACTTCCTTACCTCTGTTGGACCCTTGGAAAGCTTTTCAGAGCTTGCAAGAGACTACAGTGAGCACATGAGCAAGCTTTAGCAAACCATTTAACAGGGCTCTGTGGGTAGTGGCTCCTAGAAGTCGCTAGTTGATCCTTAGCCAACTCACAGATCTCAGAAAAGGCACCCAAAACGGGCCCGGGTCAGGATTGTCGCTGAGGCAGAGTTCAAACTGATCCCTGTGATTTCCCATAAGTTGTACTAAAAAGTCCTCAGGGTCAATCTCCCTCCATTTCTTTTGCACTCTTTTATTTCTTGCATATTTTACTGGACAACCCATCCTGTCCCCGAGCGTCCTAGGAAGGCCTACATTAAGGGCCTTATTACGAGTATGTCAATCCACAGGACTCCGCACTCGTGGTGGCAGTCCGGCCACCGCCACATTCGTGGTCCACCCCTTATGAGTGTAGCGGTCGGGATCAAAGATCTGGCTGCGCTGGCTGTCTGGAAATGGGCAGGAAAATGCTGGCACTGCTGCTGGGGTGCCACCGAGTATATTCCAAATTTTATTTCCACCGCCCTTTTCAAGGCAGTGAGCCCGCCATGAATAGGGTGGTGGACATGGAAGTAAAGAGGCCCGTTTCTGTGCCTGGGGGTGCAAGCAGGGGACACATGTCACCCCCTGGGAATGCATCCTCCATTCCTGCATGGTGTGGCATGCATGCCACACCATGCAGGAACATGGTGCAGGCGCTGTCACGGCGACGGTCTGCTGTGAAGGCTCTCCTATGAGCTTAACAGCCCACCGTCATGACACCACCGCAGCACCGCATGCCCGCCATAGATTACACTCGTAATCCAGCGGGCGGGCTCACTACAGGCTTGGTGGTCCTCCAAACTCATAATAAGGCCCTAAGACTGCGCACCTGTGAGTTGTGGTCACTTAGAACACTATCAAGGATCTGGAAATCAAAAACTTTGCTGACCCACACCTTAGATACTGCAACATAGTCAATTATTGAACCTTTACCCCCCTGTATATGTCACCTGATATGGGGTATCATTCACTGTTAAATCAGTACCCAAAATAAGGTCACAGATCTTCAGCAGCCTATTCAGCTTATCTCTACATGGGTTATGCTCAAAGTGCAATAAATTGGAGAAATCATTATCAGCTTACCCACACACATGATCGTCCGCAATAGGTCAGAGCCTAAGCTTAAAATCACCCCCCCACAATATTATATAGTCACCTTTTAATCCTAGTAACATTGCAACTAAACTACATGCAAGAGAATCCACACTTTGGACATTATTTCTAACACAATTGTTGTGATAGAAATTAATGAATATTATTAGGGGCACCCAGTCATGGGCAAAACTATTATTATAGGGAGAGTCCACAGAAATCTTCACCACTTTGGCCTCCAGTGTGATGCTTATAAGTGTTAAAAGCCTGCCAGGAGTTGGCGTTGCATGCAAGGATACGAATAGGAAACCATTAATGTGTGTGCTGGATCTCAACCAGGTTTCTTGAGACAGACGATCTGTTGTTTGGACATTAAATGTTACCCAGGTACTAGCTGTCAACTTACTATTAATGCCTGCAATGTTCTAAAAACGTATGTTCATATCAGGATGTATGACTCCATTGCCAACTAATTCTAATGTTTTGGCAGCTTTCATGTAAGATTGACCCAGATGAACATCATCATCTACAGACAGGAAACTAGGGGAGCGATTTGACTTAGCCTCATCAATACGGCAACTAAACAATATGGTAAAACCCTTACTTCCCCTGGTTAAATCAACTATAGGCACAATTGCGTCCCCCCTTGGCAGTCAGTCAACCTCTTCCAAGGGAGCAAATCAGTTGTGTGTGGGGATGAAAAAGTTGCTGCTGCCTTGTACATGGTTCCTGATACTCGGTCTAGGCTGATAAAAGTAGCACAGTGGGAACGGCTGAATTCTTTGAAAGAGTTCTTGCTGATTGCCAAGCCTATCCAAGATGAACCCAATAAGTGTGGGTCACGAAAATTTACTACAACGCAATTGCTGGTTTCCGTCTTCGAGAGTTGTCCAGCCAGTGAACCCTCCATATACCAATTATACCATTTGAGAGCTATCAGTGCATCTGAGGGTTTTGCCAAACCAGTGGATCACCTTGTTATTTAGTTGGTAGTCTGATTCCTTTAGGGATGGATACAGAGGCTGGACTTTTTTAGAATATGGGGTGCACTCTGGAGGAAGCTGTAGGGCCTGAAAGTTTCTGCTTCCAGTTCTATTTAACTGGACATGTATAGAAGCTATTGAGGGAAAGGGCCTTCCACCAGATCAATGTGCAGGGCTCATTGTAGGGGGGTGTACTGCAGGGTCTTGATTTGCCAAGTTAGTCTGTAAACACATCCTTTTCTCAGCATCATCCCCAGACTCTATTATAGTAGGTGGCTCAGTTCCAACATTGTTATTTTTGGCTATTCAAATTTATTGAGCCAAGCCTAGAAAAGATTGAACCCTTCAGCAATTTTCCTTCTATAATATTATATTTAGTTGTTAAAAATACAGAATAACTCTAAAGAAGATAGCAACAGTTAAAATAGTAAAACATTTTAAATGAAACTATTTGGAAGTAATTTGTTCAGTTGCTATAGAGTCATTGTAACTTTGTGGAAGTGTTTGATTGGAACTTTTAGTAAATACTCAAATTCTTGAACTTCCAAGCAGATTTTCAAACATTTACATGCTAACCACAACTGTTGAACTTGTACATAAGGCTTTGAATTAATCAACCAGCTACCACACAATTTTTAAACTCTGCAACAACTTTTAAATATTTTGGTAAAGTGCTGCAACATTACATTTTTATTAAGTGTTAGAATTATTGACCACATCACTTCTATATTTTAAAAGTCCTAAGCATATTTTAAAGCCCTTCAGGAATCTATTTTAGCATCCTTAAATCTCCAAACTATGTTGCAAAATCTGTAAGTAAAGTATGGCAAATCCCTAAATAACCTTAAAATATTTTAATGAACTGTTGTTCCTAAAGCAAAACTTTGAACGTGTCAGATGTTAGAAAGTACATTTTTTGTCATGGTCACCTCCACTTTTGGCTCTAAATGCTGAATTTATAGATCTGCATTGGGACCTGCTAACCAGGCCACAGTGCCAGGGCTTTTTCCCTTAAACTGTAACTGTTGAATAGGTACACCCAATTGGCGAGCACTTATCACTCCTTATTAGTCCCTAGTAGATGGTACCATGGGTACCCAGGGCAAGGGTGATAAGAGGGGTCACCAGAGCTGCAGAACTTTATTGTGCCACCCAGAGTGACCCAAGTAAAAGTATGTCTGCAGGTCTGCTATTTCAGCCCTGCATAAGCAGCCTGTCTGCTCTTGAGTGGACTCGCTCACACCATGTGCAGCAGAGCCACACAACTGCCTTAATGTAAGTAAGGCACTCTTAAGGTGGTACTCCTAAGGCCGGGAGGTAGAGTGCATTATATTAAAGGTATGGATGTATATGAACATACATATTTATCCCTACAGTAAACCTGTAAAGCAAGGTTTTACTGTAAGTGACTGGTGGTCCATAGAGTAACATGGGCTGGTAACTGAGAAAACTTGAGATAGCCAGCTCCATTATGGAACGACCAAATTGTGTCGTGTTTGGTATCAAACACCATGCTTTTTCACCCCCAACATGATTCTCATGTTGAGGGTTAGCTGGCATGCACGGGGGTGCCACCCTTCGTGGGTACCCCCCTAGGATACAAAGCTCCAGTGCCTTGGCGGACTTCCCCGAGCCGTTTGCCACCATGACAAGAGTCTGCCCTCCTAGTGGGATGTGATCGCACTTTCCCTGGATGGAGACAACGGCCTGAATAGGAAGCAGGTCACACCTCCTCCCTCCCAGGATGGCTAGTGTTTACAGTCAACAAGGTGGTGAACCTCAAAGGCTTTCACCACCCTTGATGTGTAATTACCTTGTCCCCCACTCAAGGACGGAGTCCTTCCCGCCCTGCAGCTCAAGCAGGTGGGAAAATGAGCTATTCAGGAGACATACACTCCCCAAAGCCTAGTCAAACCTTTAGGATGGGCTAGGAGGTCTGTACAGCTGAGTAAGGGTTCAGCCACTTTGAAAGACCCTAAAATGGAGAATTCTGGATACCACAGTGATATACACCCACAAGATGTTGGCACTACAGGGGCAGGATAGCCACAGGGACCATTGCCCATTGGCTACTGTCCCTCAAGCCCTTAACGCCCCCTAAACTAAGACTTAAGGGGCTCCCCTGGCACCAGAACTTCAGTTCAAACTTGGAATCCTAGAAGAGGCACAGAAAAGATGCCGTCACTGAAAACAGGACTTTGGACTCTGCTGCAGCACCAAGAGTGGACACTTAAGTGCCGTGAAGAGACCATATACTGGATCAGCGTGTCAACGTATGTCCGTGGTGAAAGCTTGTTGCTCCCAGCAAGAGGATCTCCAGTGGACACCAGAAATCCAAAGCAGACTCCCCTGTCTGGTGGAACCAGTCAACTGCAACCTGCAGAAGAACTGACGTGGTGTCCTGGAAGCCCGGAGTGGTAACTAAATTCATACTAAGTTTCAAGCTGGTAGCACACTCCTGTCGACATCCAGCTGCCGAAGTACCTGAAGACTTGGTGATCACCAGTCGGGTGCTCGACCCCTTGAGTGACATCTCCAGTCCAAGAGCAACTCACATCGACAGAAACCGGCATAGGCAACAACCTCGCTGCTGTTTCCCTGCATCCTGAAGTTGGAGTCTTCAAGTGTGTGGTAAAGCATATTTGGCGCAACCTGCCCTGGTGATTGACAGCTGCCAGCTACCTCTGCACCCGGAGCCGCCGAGCAAGGTAGAAGAAATCCAATTGTTGCACCCGAGTCCTGTAAAGATCTCTATTATCAATGGGTAGAGCGTAACTCCAGCTCCAGGTGTGGTTTTGTCAAGTGCTGCATTTTCTGACAGCTCCTGTAAATCCTGTCAGCACCAAGGACAGCCAAGTAACCACTGCACCTAAGCTCCCTGGGCAAGGTAACAAAGTAACGACTGGGGGCATACGCACCCAGACCCTCATGCACCCACTCACATACCCACTCAAAAACTTATACTCACAGAGATAATGCTCGTAATCTGGCGGACGGGCGGGCAGCCACCCTGTTTGCGGTTTGGGAGCGGGTCGGTGGCATGGTAGCCCGCTCCCACATCAGGCCCTATGACAGCATCTTGGCACACAGCAAGGCAAAACAAACAATGCAGTGGAAGAATGGCAAAATGCCTTCTAATCCACACTAGGCAGAACCTAACCTACACTCTATAAACTTATAGAAGTGTTACAAAAAGAGCAAAGCTACCAACAACTAGAAATGGAGGAATCCCCAACCCAAACTGCACCTAATCTTAGCAAACAAACCAAAACAATGTATGACATGCTACAATTTAAAGTAAAACTTGTCATAAACAACAAAGGAGTAGAAATAATAGCCACAAGCATATTATAAAATAAATACTAACCTACAAAACTCCTGAAAAAGAATATCATAATCATAACCAGCATTACAAATCATTGTTATATAGATAATAAACATAATATTTTATTATTTCAGTCAAAACATTAAATAAAACTCCAATTGTAAATAAGACTAATATAATAAAATAATATATATATATGTATTATTTATATAAAAAAACTAAAACTCACCAACTAAAAACCTCAAACAAGAAACTCAATTTGTTGTGAAAAATAATTACACCAAATAAAATACACAACACCAAATAGCATTCGCATAACAGTTACATAACGAAAAAGTATAACATTTCCCACCCAAAAACAAATACATGTAATATCATTTACTGTTCTGTAGCTGCAGATCATCCTCTGTATCATTGTAGTCAAAAAGTATAATCCACCAAAAACGGGATAGAACTGGGATAACATGTCCCCAAAAAGTCTAAAAAAAATGCATAAATAAAACCAATCCAATAGCAATCCAAAGTGTCCAGAAACCATAAAACACCTGAAAAAGTGTTTTAAAAGAAATGCTGCTAGAAATCCCAAAAAAGGAAATCAAAGTAAAAAATATTGGTTACTTAGAAACCAAAATGTCAAATCCCAATGCTGATAGGACACATTCGTAAATGAAAGTCTGCAAAGTAAAACTGAAAAACCACCTGCAAAAAATAGTACAATCAGCAATATGGTATACATACATTCCACATAGGGACTGATTATGATAGTGGTTGGACTGCCACCAACAGGCCGTCGGTGGCAGTCCAACCACCGACAGCCCTTCAGTACGACCACTGCATTACAATGCTGGCAGTCGGACCCACATCTGTCGGACAACAGACCGTCGCCTCCGCCATAATCAGAGATCCCAACGGGGTGGCAGTCGGAGCAGTGACCGATCATGGCGGCAGTGCCAAGGGGATTTAGATATACCTTTTCGACAGCCTTTTCATTGCAGGAACACCGCTATGAAAAGGTTCTAAATAAGGGATATTGGGGGACCTAAACAGGGCCCTCTTCCATCGTAGGCCACTGAGAAGTGGCCCCGGGGGCACATGTAGTGCCCCCACTCACCTCCCTGCAGTGTGTGTGATACACTAAATGATACATGGCACATGGTGTATGGAACTGCTGGAGGTGCTGCAGCCCTTTGCAAAGGCCGCAGAATGCCACTGCCGTGGTTCCGATGCTTTGTGACTGCCAGCCCGGCGGTCGCATCGAAATGCAGCAGTCGAATTTAAATATTCTTTTTTTTTTTTATTTCCTGACCTTTACCCGTATAAACCTAACATTCCGCTACAAAAAATATTATTTATTAATTTATATATATATATATATATATATATATATATAATATTAAGATACATATATATATATATATATATATATATATATATATATATCTATATATAAATATATATATATATATAAATATAATATATAGATACATATATATATATATATATGTATCTTAATATTATATTTATATATATATATATATATATATATATATATATATATATATATATATATATATATATATATATATATATATATATCTACTGGCGGTCGCCAGTAGATAGTTATAGTTAGGACCTATTTTCCATAGGAAATCCGCGTCATTCTATTTGAAATAACTCTTGCGTCGGTTGACGAATCTTCGCGAAATTTTCAAACTTTATGGCCCGCTCCGGTCCGCTCCTACCCTGAAAGTCTCAGGGTGATTCGTCAAGCGGGGCCGAGAAAAAGGGGGTCCCAAAACATGTTTTCCCCATTCATTTTCCCATAGGAAACTTTAGACACGGCTACAGCTCGAACTGCTGAACGGAATTACACCAAATTTGGCAAAGAGGTAGTTCTTGGTTCAGAAAGAACCCTTTTGTTAAATGGTGTAAATCCGTTCAGTAGTTGCTGAGAAAATCAAAAGTAAAAAGATAGATATATCTAGGGCCGCGGATCCTCCCGAGCACGAGCTTTATGTTAATTGGCTGTCAACACTCCAAATCAGGAAGTGTTGGCAGCCATTTTGTCCCTCGGTAGAACCGAGGGACAGAAACAAGTGCGCAAAGCGCACAAAGGGGGCAGGGTAGAAACACCCTGACCCCTAGATCTGCTCAGGGGTCCCACAAGGTCTCCCGCGCTTCGATAGCTAATTGGCCCCCGGGTGGGCCAAGTCCCGGGGGCATGCTGGGGGGTTAATTTTATGTGTGGGGGCCTCTAAGAGTCCCCCAAGCCCCGGGGACCACCACCCCCGGGGCTTTATGTATAATGGTGCGGGAGGGCTCTGAGCCCTCCGCAGCCCCGGGGACCACCACATCCCCGGGGCTTCTTTTTAAATTAAAATCCTGTGTGGGGGGCTCCAGCCTCCACACGCCCGGGACCACCACCTCCCCGGGGCACTAAGCAAAATTAAAATGGGGGTCCGTTTTGGACTCCCAAGCCCCGGGGACCACCACCTCCCCGGGGCTTTCAAAATGTAGGGAGGGGGCCGCGCGGCCCCCTCCTGGAGCCTGTGGTGGCCCTGGGGACCGCCACCCCCAGGGCCGGCTCCTGCAGTGTCCCGGGGTGCCTACCCCGGGACACTGCTGTTTGCAATGACAGGACGGGAGCCTTGCGGCTCCCGTCCTGTCATTGCAAACTTGCTTTGGATATTGGAAGAGAGAGCAGGAAACCTGCTCTCTCTTCCAATATCCAAAGCCGATTGCTTTCCACATGGGGAGCTGCATCTTAGCAGCTCCCCATGTGTAAGCAATGCCGGCTCCCGTAGGACACGGGGAGCCGGCGGGACTGTGGGGGGCTTGGGGACCCCCCCACAGTCCCCAACGAGAGGCCAGGCCCCGGGGGATGGGGTCCCCGGGACCCTCAGGATTCAAGGGGAGTTAATCCCCCGACTTAAAACGCGCCACGGGGCGCGTTTGCACAGTGGTGAAGGGAGGGGGCGGGGCTTCAGGTGACATGTGTGCAAACAGGCCCCGTGGTGCGTTTTAAGATGGGGAATTAAATCCTCTTCAATCCTGAGGGTCCCTGGGGGCCAACTAGCCCAACAGGTACGTCCAGAAAGCGCCACAGAGCTGCGTTGCAGAGAGGTGTAAAAAGGGGTGTGGCCTCTGTACATGTCTCTGCAACGCAGCCCCCTGGCGCATACTGGAGGTTCCTGGTGGGCTAGTTGGCCCGTAGGGACCCTCATCATTCAAGGGGACTTAATCCCCCAACTTAAAACGCGCCACGGGGTGCCGGCGGGACTGTGGGGGGCTTGGGGACCCCCCCACAGTCCCCAACGAGAGGCCAGGCCCCGGGGGATGGGGTCCCCGGGACCCTCAGGATTCAAGGGGAGTTAATCCCCCGACTTAAAACGCGCCACGGGGCGCGTTTGCACAGTGGTGAAGGGAGGGGGCGGGGCTTCAGGTGACATGTGTGCAAACAGGCCCCGTGGTGCGTTTTAAGATGGGGAATTAAATCCTCTTCAATCCTGAGGGTCCCTGGGGGCCAACTAGCCCAACAGGTACGTCCAGAAAGCGCCACAGAGCTGCGTTGCACCACCTCCCCGGGGCACTAAGAAAAATTAAAATGGGGGTCCGTTTTGGACCCCAAAGCCCCGGGGACCACCACCTCCCGGGGCTTTCAAAATGTAGGGAGGGGGCCGCGCGGCCCCCTCCTGGAGCCTGTGGTGGCCCTGGGGACCGCCACCCCCAGGGCCGGCTCCTGCAGTGTCCCGGGGTGCCTACCCCCGGGACACTGCTGTTTGCAATGACAGGACGGGAGCCTTGCTTTGGATATTGGAAGAGAGAGCAGGAAACCTGCTCTCTCTTCCAATATCCAAAGCCGATTGCTTTCCACATGGGGAGCTGCATCTTAGCAGCTCCCCATGTGTAAAGCAATGCCGGCTCCCGTAAGACACGGGGAGCCGGCGGGACTGTGGGGGGCTTGGGGACCCCCCACAGTCCCCAACGAGAGGCCAGGCCCCGGGGATGGGGTCCCCGGGACCCTCAGGATTCAAGGGAGTTAATCCCCGACTTAAAACGCGCCACGGGGCGTGTTTGCACAGTGGTGAAGGGAGGGGGCGGGGCTTCAGGTGACATGTGTGCAAACAGGCCCCGTGGTGCGTTTTAAGATGGGGAATTAAATCCTCTTCAATCCTGAGGGTCCCTGGGGGCCAACTAGCCCAACAGGTACATCCAGAAAGCGCCACAGAGCTGCGTTGCAGAGAGGTGTAAAAGGGGTGTGGCCTCTGTACATGTCTCTGCAACGCAGCCCCTGGCGCATACTGGAGGTTCCTGGTGGGCTAGTTCGCCCGTAGGGACCCTCATCATTCAAGGGGACTTAATCCCCCAACTTAAAACGCGCCACGGGGAGCGTTTGCACAGATGTCACCTCAGGCCCCGCCCCTCCCTTCACCATTGTGCAAATATTCCTCTAAAATCAGCCGAAATCCGAATTCTGATTTACTCACCTGTTATCAGGAGAGACCTCAGTGCTGCATCTTTCAGCCCAGTACTGGTCCTGAAAAGTAATTTTAACCGTACTTACCGGTAACTTGAATTTCCTTCATAGGCTAACATTGACTGGTTTCACTTGGAAATTCTTCTAAGTGTGGAGTTTTGGAACTTTAAAATATTCCTCTAAAATCAGCCGAAATACGAATTCCGATTTACTCACCTGTTATCAGGAGAGACCTCAGTGCTGCATCTTTCAGCCCAGTACTGATCCTCAAAAGTAATTTTAACCGTACTTACCAGTAACTTGAATTTCCTTCCATAGGATATCATTGCCTGCTTTTTGCTGAAAAAGTTTCTAAGTGTTGATTTTTGAAACATACAAATATTCCTCTAAAATCAGCCGAAATCCGAATTCTGATTTACTCACCTGTTATCAGGAGAGACCTCAGTGCTGCATCTTTCAGCCCAGTACTGGTCCTGAAAAGTAATTTTAACCGTACTTTACCGGTAACTTGAATTTCCTTCATAGGCTAACATTGACTGGTTTCACTTGGAAATTCTTCTAAGTGTGGAGTTTTGGAACTTTAAAATATTCCTCTAAAATCAGCCGAAATACGAATTCCGATTTACTCACCTGTTATCAGGAGAGACCTCAGTGCTGTATCTTTCAGCCCAGTACTGGTCCTGAAAAGTAATTTTAACCGTACTTACCGGTAACTTGAATTTCCTTCCATAGGCTAACATTGACTGGTTTCACTTGGAAATTCTTTTAAGTGTGGAGTTTTGGAACTTTAAAATATTCCTCTAAAATCAGCCGAAATACGAATTCCGATTTACTCACCTGTTATCAGGAGAGACCTCAGTGCTGCATCTTTCAGCCCAGTACTGATCCTCAAAAGTAATTTTAACCGTACTTACCAGTAACTTGAATTTCCTTCCATAGGATATCATTGCCTGCTTTTTGCTGAAAAAGTTTCTAAGTGTTGATTTTTGAAACATACAAATATTCCTCTAAAATCAGCCGAAATCCGAATTCTGATTTACTCACCTGTTATCAGGAGAGACCTCAGTGCTGCATCTTTCAGCCCAGTACTGGTCCTGAAAAGTAATTTTAACCGTACTTACCAGTAACTTGAATTTCCTTCCATAGGCTAACATTGACTGGTTTCACTTGGAAATTCTTCTAAGTGTGGAGTTTTGGAACTTTAAAATATTCCTCTAAAATCAGCCGAAATACGAATTCCGATTTACTCACCTGTTCTCAGGAGAGACCTCAGTGCTGCATCTTTCAGCCCAGTACTGATCCTGAAAAGTAATTTTAACCGTACTTACCGGTAACTTGAATTTCCTTCATAGGCTAACATTGACTGGTTTCACTTGGAAATTCTTCTAAGTGTGGAGTTTTGGAACTTTAAAATATTCCTCTAAAATCAGCCGAAATACGAATTCCGATTTACTCACCTGTTATCAGGAGAGACCTCAGTGCTGCATCTTTCAGCCCAGTACTGATCCTCAAAAGTAATTTTAACCGTACTTACCAGTAACTTGAATTTCCTTCCATAGGATATCATTGCCTGCTTTTTGCTGAAAAAGTTTCTAAGTGTTGATTTTTGAAACATACAAATATTCCTCTAAAATCAGCCGAAATCCGAATTCTGATTTACTCACCTGTTATCAGGAGAGACCTCAGTGCTGCATCTTTCAGCCCAGTACTGGTCCTGAAAAGTAATTTTAACCGTACTTACCGGTAACTTGAATTTCCTTCATAGGCTAACATTGACTGGTTTCACTTGGAAATTCTTCTGTGTGGAGTTTTGGAACTTTAAAATATTCCTCTAAAATCAGCCGAAATACGAATTCCGATTTACTCACCTGTTATCAGGAGAGACCTCAGTGCTGTATCTTTCAGCCCAGTACTGGTCCTGAAAAGTAATTTTAACCGTACTTACCGGTAACTTGAATTTCCTTCCATAGGCTAACATTGACTGGTTTCACTTGGAAATTCTTCTAAGTGTGGAGTTTTGGAACTTTAAAATATTCATCTAAAATCAGCCGAAATACGAATTCCGATTTACTCATCTGTTATCAGGAGAGACCTCAGTGCTGCATCTTTCAGCCCAGTACTGATCCTCAAAAGTAATTTTAACCGTACTTACCAGTAACTTGAATTTCCTTCCATAGGATATCATTGCCTGCTTTTTGCTGAAAAAGTTTCTAAGTGTTGATTTTTGAAACATACAAATATTCCTCTAAAATCAGCCGAAATACGAATTCCGATTTACTCACCTGTTATAAGGAGAGACCTCAGTGCTGTATCTTTCAGCCCAGTACTGGTCCTGAAAAGTAATTTTAACCGTACTTACCAGTAACTTATATTTTCTTCCATAGGAATCCATTGTCTGGTTTTCAGCAGAAAAGTTTCAAAGTGTCGATTTTCACAAACTACAAATATTCCTTAAAAATCGCCTGTATGACTTAAACGCATTCTTTCAACTGTTTACAGGAGATGCACCAGTGCTGGATCCAGGATCCAACACTGAGTAAGAAAAAGTAACGATAACAGTTTTTACCTGCTAAGTGAATTTCCTTCCATAGGATAACATTGGTGATTCTATGAGAAAAAGTTTCTAAGTGTCAACTTTTAAAATACAATAATATTCCTTAAAAATCACGACTGTAACCAAAACGCTTTTACTCAACTGTTTACAGGAGATGTACCAGGACTGAATCTAGGATCCAGTCCTGTGGTTAGAAAAGTAATCCATAAAGTAACTAATTGCATTTAACTAGAAATTCACATTGAGCTGAATGTTGCATTGTGTTTGAAAATGTGTTGCCCATTGCAACAACTGTAACTACTGTACTTAAAAGTCTATTGCCTATGTGCAAAGTATTTAAACTAAAGTAATTCATTCTGAGAAAGTATTTTTTGTAATGTAATGTATAATGTAATTACAATGTAATTTAAAAAATAAAATATGTAAAAGAAATTGTTTCTAAAAATGTAGTAAATCAGTATGAAAAAAATTAATATAAAAATTAATACATTTAAAAATTGTCATTTAAAAAACCTTTGAAATTCACTGAAAAAACCGTAGGTTTCAGGCACGTTATAGTTACAAATTAGCATTTTAAAAACCTTTGAAATTCACTGAAAAAACCATAGGTTTCAGACACGTTATAGTTAGAAATTAGCATTTAAAAAACCTTTGAAATTCACTGAAAAAACCATAGGTTTTAGGGACAGTTATAGTTAGTTGGACATTGCACTCGTACAAAACCCGTGAAATTCCCCCGTTATAGTTAGTTCAGCTAACTATAACTCGCGCCCGCAATGCACTGCTGATGACGTCACATATTACATCACTCATGACATGGTCAGTGACATCACTGATGACATCACTGATGACATCTCAAATGACATCACTGATGACATCATCCACGTGATAATCTGATGCAGCTCCTCACACCCTAATATAACCTTTGATACACCCAATCTAAATTACAGAGTGCCATTCGCAAAACCATAGACACTCCAACACCAATAACTACATACCCACTCACTGATTCTTAGGTCTACACACACACATCCACTCACTCACCCGTACAGTCACTCATACTTATGGTCACTCAGTACAGGACTATCATATGCACTCTTACTCCTATATAGACACTCAAACACCGCCACTCATCCATAGAGGTACTCACACACCTAGTCAGTCATGCAAATAATTAAACACACTGCCATTTACTCACCTATACAGTTATACACACCAGCTCACTTAATCATACAAATACTAGCACATTGTTACGCTCTTATACAATCACTGATACAAGCACACACTCATCCATACAGCCACTATCACAATCACTCACTCTCGCTTATAGCTATTTATATACTCCAATACACATATATACTGCCTTTCACATATGTAGTTACTCACACATGTACCACTGGGACATACATTCACTCACTAACACACTCTTACACACACTTACCCACCCATACAGTCTAGCACAGATGCACTCTTGAAACCATCCACCCAGTGAATCACCCACTCACACATCTATGCACAGTCGCACACACCCCATCCACACAAACACTCAGGCACCCATACAGATACTCATAGAACCAATCAATAACCCATATAGACACTCATGTAGCTATTCGCAAATCCATGCATCCACTTACACACCAACAGACGGATACAGACATTCACACAGTTTAGTCACTAACCCATGCATTCAGTAAGATACGTTTAATCACTCACTTGTAGAGTCAGTCACTCACGTACTAAATCATCCATTCAGACACTTATACACCCACTCATTCTTCAATACGCCTTTCCCTATATATATTAAACATATTTAAACTTTACAGAAACACACAGTCACTGGATGATGTCATCAGTGATGTCATTTGAGATGTCATCAGTGATGTCATCAGTGATGTCACTGACCATGTCATGAGTGATGTAATATGTGACGTCATCAGCAGTGCATTGCGGGGCGCGAGTTATAGTTAGCTGAACTAACTATAACGGGGGAATTTCACGGGTTTTGTACGAGTGCAATGTCCAACTAACTATAACTGTCCCTAAAACCTATGGTTTTTTCAGTGAATATATATATATATATATATATATATATATATATATATATATATATATGTAATATTACTAAGCACACAATTTAAAAAGAATGCTTTAACACATAAAATCAAACACTACAGTATAATATATACAAAATACCTCTAACAAGTGATATTTTCTACATCAGTATTTTGTACAACAATATTAAAAGCAACACTTAAAATTATATTCTCACCTTCAATATTCCTACCCACAATATTTTTGACATCCTAATATTCAGGACAAAATGTTTTTGCATAACAATATTTTTAATTAGATATTTTGTCCAAATGCCCCAATTGATAAGTGTTAAGTCAATACCTAAAGTAATTTTTCATGACATTTTAAATTAATAAAAATACTCTAAACTACTACATATACTCCATGGGGTTCAGGACCACCCAAAGTAATTAGTTCTGGAAATCCGTAGGACATAAGAATAACTAGATGTTATGATACAATAGCCACACAGAAAGTACAACACAATGTCCATGACAGCATTAGTACAGCATAGAGAATATGTTTTTTAAAGGAGCTAAATTACTGAAAGCTACTTTGCTTTTGCTTAGTCACATTTTACTTACAGTCAAAATCATTGCTAGAGCAAGGCTATGGTCATTTCCCATTAAATGTCAATTTATTGAAAATATACCCACATTTATTCAGACAGTTGTGTCCCATTCTCTTCTGTTTGAACTTCTTGTTACAAATGGAAGCACAATCCTTGTTAGCTTTTCTTTTTGAAATTATTTTGAACTAGAGAATTAAACTATTTCCCTTGTGATCCCATAGCATCTAATTACGTTATCTGCTTTGCTCAGTGTTATATCATCTGGCACTCTTATTCTGCTGGTGCTATTCCAGTGCTTTAAGGCAACAGTGACCCTTGCTAAATCACACATAAAAGCTTTTGTACCAAGCAGAGAAAAACTGATCCATCTATGAAATCAAATTTGTAAATCTAAATCACAGAAGCAAAGAATTTACAAAATGGTGACTCTTACATCATCTATGTAAGCTATTACACCAGGCTTCAGAGATTCATATCCGCCATATGTAAATGACTCAAATACTCTCTAACAAACTGGAAATTCTCTTTTGAAATCCTTTCCTGTACTGGCTGTGTGTTACTTGAAAAATGTATTTTCCAATTAAATGAAATCAATGCCCCTTTGTTCCTTGAAAACATATGGTTTATTCTACTGTCAATACAAAATATACTATATATATAAATGCTAGTCAATCGTGCATTTTCACATTTTGTTCTATAACAAAGTGTAAAAACATTTTTAAAAATGCATGTGACCTCAACAGCAGTAAAGCGTATTTGGCTAATTTTTGGCCCAATGATCCCAAGATGGAGGGCTGCATATCGTAGGCTTGCACTGAAATCTTCCACCCCAACATGCATAATGAGACCCAATTAATACACTCTATCTGGTCATACGCCAAGCTCCTGTATATTCACTCGTGGCCTTCTATACATACACAAAATGAGCTCCTCACCTTAAAATCTTTAATACTCCCTTGTGATTGACATGGCTACTGCATTTAGCGGGGATTGCACTAAGCACTGGTGCATTACATTTGCACCTCTTTAACCTAAGTGAAATTGGCTGTTATTTTGCCAGTTGTTTTGTTTAGCATTTATTGTAGAAACATGTTGTTGATTTAACTGCCTAAATCTATAACCTTCAAACATTTATAATTAGAATTTTAGAATGTTGGTACCTACTAATAGCGATGTGTGATTCTATTACCCCAATTTTCAAAATTAAAGTGCTGTTTTTACCAATGGTAACAAATTAAAAAGACTCAAGAAAATCAAATGTTTAGCACCTCAACATATATAATTTTGTTTGATAAAATCTTAAAAAAGGAAGAAATACAGTTTTATTTAAATTTGAAGTATGTACATACCCTGTACAAATGTTTTCTTAATGTATTATTAAAAGATGACCTCTATTAGTATTAATGGTTAAGAGAATAATTCATGCTATGAGTGAGTTATGATTCTAGCGGACAGTGTTTAAAATATGCAGTTCTTACAATGCTACAATGCTTATTGAAAGAGATTATTAATTGGGTTTAGAGTACTGCATCAACAGTAATTATTTTTCATTGAACAAAGTAATTTTTAGTAGTGATTTATTTGTTTTTTGTTTTATAGAACTTTTTGTTTTTAAAAACAAAATCTATTCATTTTTTAAAGCTTTGATTTGTATTTGTGTTTTATATAATTGGTTATTATTTTGAACTAAGTGGTTAATTTAATAACGAAATTATCATTTGTTGCATTTAAGCAATTAGGACCAACATTTTAAAAAAATTGCCCTAAATCACTTTTGAGTAAATTAATTGTCCCAGGTCTAGATGGGCCTCTGAAACATCATCAGTGTCCAATATCTGAGTATTTGGCCAAAATATCTGAATTAAATATTGTGATACAAAAATATTGGCCCTCAATATTTGCCGGCTGCTTTAGTGGCGGTCAGGAGACCACTGACAAGCATGCGGGCTGTCTGACCACCGTATCACAATGCGACCGCCGGGATGGCAGAGGGAAACTCGTCAGGGGCACCCTGCGGCCATGGTAAAGGGCCGCAACACATGCCCGCTCTGTGCAGCACCTCCTGCACGTCTGTGCACTGTGTGCCATGCACCATGTCGTGCATGGCGCACAATGCACAGAGGTGAGTGGGGGCACTACATGTGCCCCCAGGGCCACTTTTCAGTTGCCTACAAATGCAGGGTGCCTGTTTGGGGCCCCCATATCCCTTTCCGACAACATTTTCATGGTGGGATTCCTGCCATGAAAAGTCTGTCTGAAAGGGCTATTGTAATCCCAACGGCGGTGCCTACCTCGGCACCGCCACTATTCAGGAACGCTGCTCCGACTGCCGCCCTGGTGGAGTCGGTGGTCTTGTGTCCAACAGCTTAGGTCCAACCACCAGTATCAGAATACGGCGGTGGGACCGAAGGGCTGTCGGCGCTTGGACCACCACTGATGGCCTGTCGGTTATCTGACAGCCACTATTGTAATCAGGCCCTTAGTTTTGATTGGAGTGGGAACAGTAAATGTCAACCCTTTAGTGTCCAACACCTACTTCAAATTGCTTCAGATTGGAGTGGGAACAATAAATGTCATCACTTTAGTGTCCAAAATGTTCCCCCAGTATGGTTAGATTAGAGTGGGAACAGTAAATGTCACCCCTTTATTGTCTAACAGCTTCCTCAAATTGGTTTAGATTGGAGTGGGAATAGTAAATGTTGCCCATTCAGTGTCGAGCACCTTCCCCCAATTTGTTTGATTGGACTGGGCTCCCCGTCATTAAATGGGTGGTGGAAAAGCAGATCGTAATGTGCCCAGCAGTGCTGGCATTGATACTGCCAGCATTTACTGCCCTTTGCCACACCGCCACTGCCATGGGATCCTGGATCCTGGCAGAGGCGGCGGTCTTGTGGCAGTCCCACCGCCACCATCATAAAACTGTGGGCGGACCCGCCGTGGTGGTCGGACTGCCACTGCGAGTATGGCGGTCCCAGGACCGCTGTACTCGTAAAAAGACCCTATGTGTTATTTTAGTAGTATTGCTGGTGATTACAAATATATTAAAGATAGTTTTGTGTATGTTTGTAAGCAATAATATTATTAATTACTTGTTTTGTATAACAAAGACACGTCACACAATATTGTAGTTTTATTTATGTTTTCAAAATGTATTTATTGTATATTTTCACATTTTTAATCACCTATAATTCAAGTTAAAAATAAACATTTATATAAAGTTTAGAAAATAAAACAGCTTTTTATATTTTCTAGTAATAAAAAACATGTAAATTATATTTTAATACTGTTGTATGTTGTATATTTACAACTTTTATCTTCCATTGTTTAACATATTTTTAATATTTCTTAAATTTTTTATATATATTTTTTGACATTATTTTAACTTATCTTTTTTTCAGTATATATTAAATAATTGTAAATATTTTATACTATTATTTAATTTATACTTTAAATTTTTTTGACATTTTATCACATTTGTTTACATGTTTTATTATTTTTTACATTTTCTTAAACATTTATTCCACATTTTTACAATATTTCCCATTCATTTCTAAGGGGAAACAGCCTTTTTTTAAAGTTTTATTTAGTGGCCTTTTTTTCTGCTACCTTCTACTTTGTAATCTCTTTGTGCTATTTTTAGTCTGTGTTCCTGGAACCAGGTGGCCGTAAGGTGCTACTGTTTGCCGGAACAGGTAAGTCCTTTTATAAGGATTTTTAAGGGTTTTAGGTTGGGGGGAGTTTATGGGGGAGGTCTACAAGTTAGTTATAGTGTTGTCTGTGGGATTTTTGTAAACTTAGATGTATTAGTGTTACTTCTTTTCACTAGTTTGTAGTTTTGGCTTTTCGTACACTATTTTAGCAATGCATCACTAGGTTATTTTAAATTGTGTTATGTTAGTTATATTTAGATGATTATCTTTTATGTCTATGTATTTTTGGGAATGAAATGTGTTTTGCAGTGGGTTTTTTAATTACCTTTACAGGTTTTTGTCTATAAGTGTGTCCTATATAGCATTGGCAGTTTACTTTTTTTTTTAAAGGAAATCATTTTTGGTTTACAATAAACCAATGCTTTATACTTTTATTTCCTTTTTCAGGTTTCCTGGAGCTTTCCTTTTAAAAAAATACTTTTGGGGTTTTTTTATGGTTCCCAGATATTGTGGTTTGCTTTGTGAAATTTCTATTGGATTTGTTTTTTTTTTGCATTGTTTTTATTACATGGATACTGAGAAAGATCTGCAGCTAAAAAACAGGAATTTATTTATTTATTTTCTTTTGGGTGGCAAATGTAATATTATGTAGTTTGTGTAAACATTTTGTGATTGTTATTTCGAATTGTTTGATTTATGTGTTGTAATTATTTTATGTGATGGATTGAGTTTGTTTTAAACTTTCTTGGTTGGTGATGGTTGCATATAAAAAAAAAATTACATATCATATTATTATGCCAGTCTTTATATTAACATTGGAATTGTAATTAATGTTTTGATTGAAGTAATAAAAAAAATATTTATTATTTTAAATAAAAAAGATTTGGTTGTTGGCTTAGAATTTGTTATAATTTTTTAGGACTTTGGTAGGTTACTATTTATTTTATCATATGCTTTTGGCTATGATTTCTAAGTAATCTAGGGGCATATTAGTAAGACCCACGTTAAAACTATCGCCGTTTTAGCGGCAGGAAACTGCCGCTAAAACGGCGATAATGGGCTTGCTAATATGCGTTATGGAATTCAATAGAAGCCCAGGTTAGATGTCCTGCACATCTAACCTGGGATTCTATTGGAATTCTATAACGCATATTAGCAAGCCCATTATCGCCGTTTTAGCGGCAGTTTCCTGCCGCTAAAACGGCGATACTTTTAACGTGGGTCTTGCTAATATGCCCCTCATCCTTTGTTATTTATGAAGAGTTTGATTTTAAGTTGTAGCATCTTGCACATTCTTTTGGTTTGTTTGCTAAGTTTAGGGCTAATTTGGCTCCATTTCTAGTTCTTGGTAAATTTCCTCTTTTGTAATTCTTCTATAAAGTTTTTGAGTGTAGGTTTGGTTCTACCTAGTATGGATTATAAGGAATTGTGCTATCCTTTCACTGCATGGTTTTTTCTGTGCCAAGGTGCTGTTATGGACATTCTACCATGGTATTTGAAATTTGGATTGGCATCTGTGTCCAAATCAATGCAGTCTGCCATCCCAAGTGTCTTCGAAATAGTCCATCAAAGGACTAAGGGCCTCATTACGATAGTGGCGGTTGGACCGCCGTCAGGCTGTTGGTGGCAAACGAAACGCCGACAGCCCTTCGGTCCGACCGCCATATTCTGATACTGGATGTCACATCCACAGCTGTCGGACACAAGACCACCGGCTCCTGCAGGATCATAGATCCTGACGGGGCAGCGGTCGGAGGAGCGTCCCTTAGTGGCAGCAGTACCAAGGCAGGCACTGCCGTCGGGATTACAATATCCCTTTCCGACAGCCTTTTCATGGCAGGAACCCCGCCATGAAAATGTTGTTGGAAAGGGATCTGGTGGCCTCAAACTGGGCCCCCGTATGCCATGAGACACTGAAAAGTAGCCCTGGGGGTACATGTATTGCCCCCACTCACCTCTGTGCACAGTGTGCCATGCACGACATGGTGCATGGCACACGGTTCATGGACATGCAGGAGGTGCTGCGCGGTGAAGTCATGTGCTGTGGCCCTTTCCCATGGCCGCCGCATGCGCCCGCCGTGGTTCCGACGCATTTCTGACAGTCAGCACAGCAGTTCATTGCAATATGGCGGTCGGACCGCCCACATGCTTGTCGGTGGACTCCTGACTGCCGCAATAGCGACCCAAAGTTTGTCTTCATTTTGTTGGTAGAAAGGGCTTTCTATTAGTAAATTGTAGTGGTTGGCTATCTCTGTGACAGGGACATAAGCAAGAGCTATCATGTTTTTAAATCCAAAGACAAATTGACTGTTTGTAGAATATTCTACAGTTAGGGTCTGATTACGAGTTCAGCGGTCCGTGAACTTTCGTACCCGCGGTTGTTGTCCGACCGCCGTGAGCTCAATGGTCCGACTGCCATATTACGAGATTGTCGGAGTGCCTTTGCAAAGACCACAGTCGAACCGGCTACACCGCCAGGCACCCACAGGCAGCGGTGGCTGCAAGTGGGCAAAAGGGCAGTACTGATGAGTCTCACCGCCTTCCATATTACTAGTTGGCTTTCCAACGAGCTGACCGCGGAGGTAGGACCACCGTCTTCAGGTCGGCAGAAACATAGAATTTGGGGCACATACTCACCCCTTTCCTGCTCTTCCAGTCAGAGTTCTACGTGAATCCCTTTCTCCAGGTCCCCCCTTCACAGCACCATTTTCAACCCAAAGACTACGACCCTGTTTGTGGTGATCTACAGGTAAGGTCTTTTGTACCGTATACACAATGCCGGACTGCCCACATATGGGCTGTACCCAGGCAATGGTTAGGTGGTATTTTTCCACATGTTTCATGCATATGTGTGCATTCGACACATATGCAGTCGAAATACTCACACAGGCATCGATATATATGGAAAACAATTCCCCACCGCCGCTATACACTTGCAGCCACACTGCGGGTACTGCAGTCAACTTGTAAATACGGCCGTCGGAAGACCACTGGCACTGTAGTCTTCTAGAAGTTGCGCCATTCAGGCAGTCGGACCGCCAAACTCCTAATCAGGCCCTTGGAGCAGATTTTTGGAGGTGTCTCCATATACTTTGATTGAAATGACAGTAAAAGTCTTTTATGGCTGTGTGGGGGTAGATTTCTAGAATGGTTTGAATCATTGCTTCCTCAAAGTCTATGATTATTTTATGCGGGTAGTAGTTATTTGTTTTATGTTTTATTTGATTTACGAGGTTGTAGTAAGTGCTGCTTTGTTTATTTGATAGTAGAGCATATTTAAAAGGGATATTTGTGTTTTGATATTCACCATGTACGGTGTATACCTGAGTCAATGTTTTGGGACACATTTTGAAGGTCCCATTTATCATCCATGTTTGACATTAGCTAAGTTTTACTAAGGGCCTGAATATGATCTTGGCAGTCTTACCGCCGGACTGCCGCGTTGGTGGTCCCAAAAACACTACTGAGTATGTGGTGTTCCTACCTAACATATTTAGAGCCATGCAGGCTGGGCCGCTGTCTGCGTTGAAGGAGCGTTACCCACCACGGTCACGGATCACGCACCGCCTACGCGGTGGACTCAGCTGGCGATTAGTACTCTATCACGCCAGGGAGGTGGGATTGCGCCAAGCATATTTAGATCTCACAGTTGAACTGGCAGTGTCCTGGTGGCTGTCTACCGACAGAGGGATACCGCCACAGGACACGGTCTGAATGTACTATTCTTGTGGCCATTGGATGGTTGCAAAATACACACACTTGATGTCTGTTGGCTAATTCCCTTCACCTGCATACCACCCAATAAAACACACCCCATTTCAGACCATCATCCTTTGCCACTCAACAGCAACACAACTCTGCAGGTGGCACAGAGGACACAGGAACCTGAAGCATTATTTGCTTCCTGTTCTTGTTCTTTTTACCACTTTTTTCCAGTTTGGAGCCAGTTATTTTATTTAATCAATATCAGAGGTGGAATTGTCAATCATGGTAGATGAAATCATCACAGTAGAGCCGCACTTACTTGGAGCCCAAGTCCAATATACAATCATTCCACAGAAAAGGCAAATGTGGATCAGAATAGTTAGCAGAGTGAATGCTGTAGCTACCAACGTGCGCACACAGGAGGAGATTAGGAAGCTGTGGAATGACCTGCGGAAAGGGTCCATACCCTAGTTTTCAAGCCCTATCTGGAGACACAGCAGACTGGTGGTGGGTCTCCCAGGCCCCCTTTAAATATGCACCCCTTGAAGGAGAAGGTCCTCCAGGGAATCCCTGGTGGAGTGGAGAGTAGTAAGTTACACTTTTCAATGTGTCACTAAACCTAAATGTCCTTTATGTTTTAAATGTAGCTCCTGCCAATGTGTTTCCCACCTTTATCAAACATAGAAACCTAGCTATATTTGTAGCATATGCTCACTTGTTGGTAGGAATGTGTTTTGTTGCTTGTAAGTGTCTACACCAGATAACAAGCTTGACATATGTGTTACCTCTTGTAAGTGGTATTACTCATTTTACAAAATATCATTATTAGGTATGGTAAACTTGCAATTTAGCAAGTTATGGCAATGTTACATTGAAATGACTACAACTACCATGATGCCTTGTCTCTGTTTTGTCAAAATAAGATTGTAATGTCATATTTGTTAGTTCTTACAAATTAGCAAGTTATGTCAATGTTACATTGAAATGACTACAACTACTATGATGCCTTGCCTCTGTTTTGCCAAAATAAGATTGTAATGTCATATTTGTTAGTTCTCTCTTTACCTTCATTTATCCACACTTGTTAAACTGACAAGTATTGCTCAAGTCCTATGTGATGATCTCTCATGAAATGTGTTTGGGTTCAATTGATTATGTTGTTCATTATTTGTTATGGATAGATTTTATTTGTCTCACTAATCAAACTGTGTTGAGCTAAAAATGGCACGGTATGTCCTTTGGTATGCTAAAGAGAAGTGGTGGCCCCCAAATTTGTAGTCTGAAATGTTCATCTGATGACCAATGACAAACATTCTTCTAAGTTGTGTCTCTGCATGATAGGTAGCCAGCTAGGCCTAGGAATGTTTTTTCACATTCCTCACCTAAACGGTGTGTTGTGTCCAATGTTTGTTATATCTCATGTATACTTTCTAACTACCATTTTTCCATTTCACGACATCTTCTCACCTGTTGAAGTAAAGTTGTTGTGTGGAATTCAAACCAAACTGTCAGTGTAAATCCATGCAATACAACTAAAAGGAATCATCATAAACTTTTCCCTTTTAGATTGCTTTATGTATTAGCTACAAACTCATTGCATGTAAAATCCAGACTTTTAAAATGTTGTGTTTTTATACACAACAGGTCCAACTGCAAGACCACATGAGTCCACAGCTGCAGCTGTGCACTGTACCCCAGGATCAATTCTCCAAGGAGGACTCTGCTGATGTGGGATTCCTGTTATGAGGCAGGAGATCAGGCTCCAGCTGGTGACATAAATCCAGTATAGTTTGCCTATTCAACCTGTACTTCTTGAGGACATCCCTTTCTTCCATGCTGGCAAGGTTTGGGAAAGGCAGGTACACCGGAGCCTGTCATCTCCTCACCCTCCCAGGGTTCAACTGTCTGCATTGTGGAAATATTTTAACCTATTAAACATTTTCAACATTTTCACATATGAAGTAAAACACCTATGTCATGTTGTCCTAATATAATTAAAGGTTTGACAACACATTTTAAAGACCCTTTGGTTTTGTCCTTCTTTCTCTACAAATGAAAATTTTCACCTTCAAAGATCATGGAGGAAAAAAATGTGTAAATAATACATTTCACATGTATTATACACACATTTTTACATTTTTTCCACCCAAAATACCATCAAGGGAGGTGCTGGCAACACTGCCCAACTCTCGCATTTATTCCCAGTAACGCAGCACAAATTAATGTTTACTTTTAAATTAATGAGCAACCCTTGTCGTTAGAACATATAAACAAATTAGCCACCATTTTGAGTGATGGAGACACTCCTAACAGTCACAAATACACGATTATACCTTCGGAAATGGCGGGAGCCAGACCTCGTTGTCAGGACATTTGGAATAAGATGGCCGCCGCGGAAGTTGAGCGTGTTGTGGGTGGTAAACTTCACGACAGACACAGCCATTGTCTAACATTGGTGAAAGCAACGTACGAAGGCCAGTGGCTGTGCCTTTCTCCACTGATGAGCCTGTTTGTCGTGTACATGTACACGGGGGTTGGAAAAAAATCTCACTTGCATTCTGACACTGCTGCCATCAAGACCTCCTCCACTTTGGCTGCTGTTGCTGACCTCTGGAACCAAGGATGTCTGGCAAGACAGGCGACAGGGCCTGTGACTTCTCACCAGAGGAGCTGGATTTGCTGGCTGAGGAGGTCCTGTCCCTGTATTGACAGCTCTATGACTCACCAGAAGCGCAGGTACATGTCTGAAATGCCTATATGAATCTGTCTAACTGCAAATTTTATATTTTCACAGGCTACAATGTCCCTTTGAGTTTTAGAGTGAAGTGTAGGGATTGATGTCAAGTGTCACATATTGTGGTCCTGACATAGGACAATGATTTTAGTGAGTAGTAAGCACTCGGCAATGTTGACTACACAACACCATTAATATGTGTAGTGTGCAATGAGCCCTAGATGCCATTTTTGTGTATATGTAGAGTTCTATGCATGTATATAATTGATATATGTGTGAGAAGTTGGTAAATACCATCATGGTCAATGGAAACCACATTTTATACTCTTCACAACTGTAGATATGTATGTGCTCTGTAAAGTAGCTAATATGAATGATGTTAGGGATGTGTATAGTCCCACAAATCACTTTGCCTAGATCAGTCCTGTCCATGATGTAATTTGAGAGCTACCAGTAGCTCCCAGACCCCTTCAGACTACCACACTGCCTTGAGGTGACTTAATGGGTGGGCAGAAGGGGACCCTTTCAATGTAAGAGTAGATACAAGGCAGTGTTCATGTGACATGATGATCATCAGGCTGCAGATAGCACGGCCTGACAAGGAGCTCAGTCAGAATAAGGGACACACTGGGGCTGAGTCACATGGTCATACAACTGAAGTAGTGAGGTACAGCCGTCCGGAACATAAAATCTTTGCAGCTAAAATTGTGAGGTGTGCTTGAAATAGGCACCTGAATGAATTTAAAGGGACAACAGTTGAAAGGGACAGTGACCTGACTTCTTGAGGTAACACTTTGTCATTTGACTTACATGTCAAAGACTTTAGTGTCGAAACTGCAGAGCCGTTATACACAGTGGCCACTATTCACTGTGACATGATTATGAATGTTTATCTTTCAGTAGTTATCAATCTTAAGCACTGATCAGGAGTAGGTCTCAACACAGATTATGTAGGGGACCCTGGGTTAGATATTGTCACAGGCCTGGATTAGTGTGTTTAGACCATGACTTGGGATGAGGCTGGGCAACAGGTCAAGAGCCTGGCGGTCTTTCAGCTGACAAACCGCATATTTCTAAATAGGGCCGGCGGACCGCCTACTAGGCGGATGCTGACTCCGATGCCGCCTCGACTGCAGGACCATCACCACCAAGATCGTGATCAGGCCCTAAGTTACCTGCTGTAGAGAATATTACGATTTGCTTCTCATTATTTAGGTTGTCATGTAAATAATGAGGAAAGGTTCCTCATTATGTGTAATTGTTAAATGTTCAGGGATGTGTATAACTTGGTATCTTCACGGGGCAGGTGGGGTATCGTGGGTGGCTTTTTCAGTTCGTGCAATAAAAGGTTTTAAAGTGGGTATAGGTGGTAATTGTCCTGTTATGTGTTTGGGGACTTTAGGTAGTATATCTTTAAGGATTTTGGTTGTGGGTTCATGGGAGCTTGTGACTGCCTCTCTTATATCCTGCAATATCTCACTTACTTCTATTTCTGTCACATTTGGGGGTGGTTGTGCTCTCTTTCATGAATTACAACATCATCTTTTGTAGTTGCCCTCCCATAGCATGCATTAGAATAATATTTCACACATTTCCAGTTTATTTTTTTCTGATGGTGCCCTTTCTTGGCTGTAGATGTAGCCCATGTGATTTAGGGCCTGGTTACATGGTTGGCGGTCCTACAGCAGATGGTGCAATGTGCCATCCGCTGTAGGACTGCCTATGCAGTGGTGCAACCGCCCTCAAGATCAAGAGTTTATTCCTGGTCTGGTGTGCAGTCCTGCGGCGGACTGACAGTGGCAGTCTGGTAGGCTCATAGAAGAGCCTACCATGCAGACAGCCACTCTCAGAGCGCCGCCTCCACCTTTCTGCACAGTGTGGCATACATGCCACACCATGCAGGAAGAGGGGGTGCATACGCATGCACCTCCTGGGCCCTGAGGCAGCAGGGGGCCCTATTAGGGCCCCCTTAGTTGCCTCACTGCCACCCTTTTCATGGCGGGGTCTCCGCCATTAAAAGGGTGGCGGTGAGGCAACTCAAAATATGCTTGGCGGTACAGCTGCGCCACAGTCAGCATATTTCTGCCTCAGACCGCTGCGTGAACGCTGCGGGATCCTGGATCCCTGGCTGTCGCAGTGGTCCTGTGCGGTCCAACCACCGCAGTCGTAATCACGTGCGTGTTTTTGTTTTGACAACACGAAGCAATTTTTACCCGTAACCCGTGATGTTAAGGATCTGCACACAACACAGTCAGCAGTGAGACTGACAAAGTACATAGAGTGGCTGTGCGGGGGAGGGGGTGGGGAGAGGGTCAGAGCAGGCAGTGCCGCAGAAGGCTAGAAGCAGTGACAGGCCGTGGCTCCTGGGGCCGACTCCAGGGCTCCAGACATGCTCTTGGCCCAGAGGCCAGAGCCTCAGCCACACGGTGCAGGAACAGCCCCACCATGGCTGTGCCCCAGCCCTCATGCATTGAGGACTCGGACGCCGTGCTCGCCGCTACAGTAAGTGCTGCTAAGATCGCGGTCGCAGTCACAACCTGCTTCATCCAGGCTAAGCGCACAGGTGGACAAGGAGCTAAAAATGCGTGATTAATGCATTTTAATGCAGTGATGCGGACCACCACATTAAAATGCGCTAGTCTAAGCAAAATATTTGGAGTGATATTTGATGCTGCACCCACACGCACAGTCTGGTTCCCGGTGCACATAGCCTTGGCTGCAGTGCACAGAGATCTTACAATGCCGCACACAGAGGAAAAAAATTAGAGGGAATATTGGTCGTAATACTGTAATACTGCGGGCGGTCCCGCAGTGCGGCGTGGTCGGAGTGCCACCACGTATTCGGCTCATAATCAGGTCCTTAGTAACTGCTTTCCTTTCTGTGAAGTGATATACTTTGCAGCTTCTGTCATTGTATCTGAAAGTGGTGTAATAGTATCATATTTTAAAGTTTGTACATTTTCAAGTCGTAGTTTTTTTCTTTTAGGAAGTCCAGGTAAAGAGATAGAAACTGGAGAGTATTATTTATTTGCTATTTTACCCTTTTAAGTTTAATAACAATGATGTTTTAGTTTAAATAAAAGTTTTACTTAGTTAGGTAGTTCTTTAGATGTATATATTACTTCTTTATTGGTCTGGTGAGAGAATCCAGCAGAGGTTCCTTGTCTTGCAGCATTTGTTATTTTTGAAGTCTTTACTTTTTAAATTAGTGTGCCTTCTACATTGCTGATTTAATTGTTTTTTCAGTTTATTGGTTAAAGTTGTTTATAGTATTATTTTTTTGGATGGTTTAGTTTTAGTTTGCACATTTTTATCAGTTGAGTCCCTCTATGGCATGGGTACTAGCAAACATTTTTCCAGGGGCCACAAAGTTTGGTCTGTGACGGGACCGAGGGCCGCATTCATGCAAGCAGGTAGGCCGGTGGGGAGGGGAGGTTGGCGGTGTGGGCCGGTGGTAAGGTTAGGTGTGAGAGAAGCAAACTATGTACATCTATTGTCTGTATTGCACAAAGTGAAATCAAAACCTTGGGATTAATCCTGGCTTCTCCACTTAACCAAACTGTGTGATCCTAGGCAATTGTTTTATTTTACTTTTCTTCTGATTTTTCCTATGAGGACCTCGAAATACATGACTTCAATATCTGTGTTGTACAAAAACATCTTCTGTGTTTGAGTTAGTAAACTATAATGTTAATGTATAATAGGAACCCCAGCCACCCTAAGAGTGCATATAACAACTGACTTGCCTCTTAGTTCGCTATTGGCATTGTTGTGAGGGTGGAGGGAAGAAGGAATGTTTCTGAATTCATGTTTGAAAACTATCACTATTAAAAATATACTTGTGAATGCACTGAAATACTATAATCTGATGTACTAAGATTAATCAGTTCTAAATGTTAATTAAATATTTTTGAAATTTCTTCAGACGTTATACTTTTATACTTTTGCAGCAAGATGTCTTTAAAAATGAAGGTGTTTTTAAAGCTGAGTGGTGCAGGACTCCCAAGTAATTTCCTTTCTTTAACTTCAATTAACCTTTAAATACATGCTTATCTGTTTATTTAGCATCTTTTTTATCTTAGTGCTGAGTCGAGTAAACAGCAGCCCAGTGCTGCTGTTGACCAGGGGGCCGCATGTAAAGGTCAGGAGGTGAATATCACTGCTCAATGACAAACGCTAATTTAGGTCTTATTTCTGATGTATGATATATAGTTTGATAGTTTTGAATATAAATGATATATTATATGTTTATATATATTTATTTATTAATATTTAGGTTGGTATTTAAATGTTTGTAGTTATTGCTCATTTTTTTGTAGTTGTGTTGTTAATATTTTATTTATATAATTTATTGTGGTGAATGGTACATATTTTGTTGATGTGATATATTATTTTACATTTAAATATGTGTGTAAAATGTTATGAGTTAATTTGAACTAATTATTTTATGTAAAAAGTGTTTTTTATATATCCATTAATGATTATTTAATTATTTTATTGACAATATTTTAGTCGATATTGTGTGAATCAATATTTTTGTCAGATGATATGTTTATTTAAAGGTAAAAATATTTTTGTTTCCGATATTTTTGTTTTCATATAGATAAAAATTGATATTTTTAACAACCACGTTTGTGTTCTCAATATATTTGGTATTACTAGTTAAGTAAAGGAAGTCGATATTTTAGTTATCGATATTTAATTTCTGATAATTTAGTGTTTCCATATTGTATGCATCGATATTATGTCAGTGATCCTTATATCTGATTTTAGATAAAGTGTATTACATTAACCGACTTGTGAGAAAGGCAAACAGAGCATCTGTTGGCTCCTCAATTTAATGAGGTGTATTTGGGAGATACTCTGTACGATGGTGTTCAAAGCAATTTTTGATTTCTTGACAAGAAAATCATATTGGAGATGTATCTTTTAAATTTGATCATCCCTAGCATCAAAGCACACAAACACTTTTACGTGACATCCCATTTTTTTAATATCATCACGACCCCCCTTCTTAAAGATGTAATTGCTTTTTTTACACCTTCTTTTGATACTTATGAATACAAATTATATCACATATTTACGGTAGTGTAGATCAGAATAGGTCAATTTCAAAACTTCTGAACAATTTTTTGATATTTTTAAATAATGTTTCAGCTTCAGATCTGACATAATAGATATTTTATGTGCATGTTTTGTTTATGATGCCAAATATCAGAGATATATTTGTTAATAGCGTGTTTTCAAAAGTTTCTTTGAATGCACAAATGTGCATTTTTTAGATTGTATATATTACTAACACTGCTGTCAGGATTTTTTCTGGACAATGCAGGCCAAGCAAGCACTATCAAAGGTCCGCGTGCTATTGGTCCCCACTAACCAGGACACTGGACATTCAGTCCGTGATGAAAGGTTTGTCTCATGATTCTCGTTGACTCTCTGAATAGACACAGATGAGCAATCAGAGCTTATGCCAATTAAGCGTAGGAATGAGATGGGCCACAATGAAACATAATTACTGCAGCCTTAATACAGATCTGATTGTCAAGCCACTGTTGTGAGGTTTTGTGCATACACAACACCTTTACCTCAAAATATATAAATAGATCTACCATAAATAGATTTACATTACAAAATGAAAACCGAATAGTAAAAAAGCGTTAGCATAACCACAGAGATCTTCAGTTTCCGCTGAGCTGCTACACTGCCATTACACTGCTGCATGCGGAGCGCCGGACACGCTGAGGCTGAGGCTGAGGCTGAGGCTAAGGTTTGGCTGAGGTTCGGCTTGACCAGACAGCATCAGGGGGCAATGGCAGACATTTTCAAGTGGCTAAGTGGCAACACACAGCATTGACTACAGCAGGAGAAGAGAGTGAAGAAAGCAAGATAGTTGAATGAAGTAAGTCTCTCTAAATCTCCCCCTGCCACTCTGTCGCTAGTCGCTCACCCCTCTGCCACCCAACCACCAGCCACCCTTAGGACCGCCCGCAAGCCTCCAGCTTGATATTTAACCTCAACGATCAGCCGAGCAGGGGGCTGAGTAGAGGGGGCATTAAGGTGAGGCCCCAGGAGGCTGCCGTTTGCTGCCGGAGAGCGTGGAAGCGGTTGGAATTAGTTTGGTGCCACTTGCGCTCTCCCTTCACCAACCCATGCACCTGCCCAAACACACCGCATCTTGTTCCTATGCTCTTGCCCTCAGAACCGCTAAAGAGTTCTCTCTTTATACCCCCGCATCTGTACTCATTGGCTCCAATTGGAACCCACCAACCATGCATAATGTGGTCTGGCAAAACGAGAGGCCCTCTCCTGGGGACACGAACAAAAAGGAGAAACGCTCCCTCCAGCAACCCAGCTCAGAATAAACACGTCACTAGTAATATGGTGCTCACAAGCCCAGACGCAATCAACACCAGGGCCTCACAACAAAAGTCACAGAATCTACCCAACTCCAAGGGCTTACTTCTTCCACACATGGACATAACAATAAAAACCACCAACCCAAAATTAACAGTAAGTTTTTCTTACCTAAAGATCAAGCAGCCGCCATCTTTGCATTGAATATTGACATCCCAGGTCTGCCATTCCCCCCTGGAACCAACCGTCATTAAACAAATTGCTTCATACAGCATTTTGCAAGGTCTACAAGACAGCCCAGATTCCATACAACCAAACCTTAACCTTCCAACTAGTGGGGCGGATGAACAACAAGCTCCAAATATATTTGTCAGTGACAATGTTATAACTAGCATAACTATCTCCAGTCACAACCTCACAGGGCCGTAAAGACTCACCAGAGTACTAACTAACAGAGCAATAAAGTCCAACATGTACTTACCTTTTCTGCTCAAGTACATATAGCTACAGGAAAAAAATGACAGCTTATTTTATTAAAGTCATCTGACAGGGAGGACAATGGAGACCTCTCCCTCATGATAAAAGCCATGGAAGCAATGGAAACCAAAATTACTCAACACCCTATCTCAACTCCTACAAACCTCTCATCATTGACCCAGCGCAACAGCGAAACAGGACCTCAAGGAGATAAAAGCACTGAGGTAAATGGCGTCAAAACTATTCCCTGGACAAACAATTTACAGACATGTATTAGTAGCGTGTATTTAGACAGTCTTATGAAACCCGATATTCTAAGCACAAAACGTGTACATAATACGTCCTCGCTTACTTCGACTGAATGGGAAGCTATGATAGCCACCTACAAAGGAAGCCAGCTGGACCTTTCAGACCTGACCCAAACAGAGTTTCAAGTATCGGCCTATGTCAACACAGAGCAAAAATCAACTGAACTAACAGATGTCTGGGCAACCCTGCTAAGAACACTGCAACTGACAGTCGTAGCCCTTAACTATCAATCTAAGAAAATGAACACTCAGATCAAGCTACTAAACACCATGGCAGTTTCTGCTTCCGGGATTGATATAAAACAAGCGTATTTTAAATCACCTCATAACCAAAGCTCAAAAAAATGGTAGAAATTATTCAACCAACAGGTCCCTGCACCTGCTCTCCAATTTTGGACTAACTAGAGTCACTTTCTGCAGTCTTAGAAGACATCCTTACCAACCTCAAGACAGTCTCACAGCCTGCAAATCTGGCAAGAATACTCAAACCAGATATCACTCTAGCCACAAAAATCCCCAAGGGTTTTGCTCAGCCTACCTTGACACCAGGTCACGAGACCAATGAGAATACGCCCATAGGCAGTCAAAGCCAAACTTCCAAGGAACTGCCAGCCCTCACAAGCACAACAGCCCAGTCGGGCAACACCTTAGAGGCCTTAATAGAACACCACTCCATTGATGACCCCGTCTCTGACACTAGTGGAAAGATTATAGAAGCAATCCAGGACAAACAAACCGTCTTAGACCAGAAATCAAAAGGCCCACGAAGGAAGAACAGGCATAAGGCAAGAGAGCAGAAGGCCAATGTTGCAGTGCAGAAAAACATCCACTCTTTCAATAATTCAATCCCAAACCCAAACCTACGAAGAGAAAATACTCCAGACAAGCAATTAAAAAGTCCTGACAACGTGGTGGCCGACTGCAGGGCAACCCAAGCAGATAATCCTGGAACCACAAAGCCACAGGGGGAAGCAACAGCAGATTACGAGGTAAAAGGAGAATGCAGAGCAAACAGCCAAACAGAAATCCAAGCAAGCAATCAGGAAACTACAAAGCCACTGGCAGGCACCACGGTTGAAGAAGAGGGCAAAGAAACCAGCAGTGCTGGCAACCAAGAGGAACTACAAGCAGAAGGCTGCTGCTCTAGCTGGCGTGGCCCGGCCTCACTAAAGCAAATGCCTTAGTCAACCACCAGAGGCAAAACATGCAAATTCAAGCTTGTATAAAGAAAAGGTGATGCTGGCACAGATCACCAAGCCCAATGAGGGCACCAAAAGCCCCCCCACAAGGAACAAGAGAGCTCCAAAACAGCACTAACCAAAACAAAAATGGCTACTGGATACCAAACTGCCACCTCTCGGCTCAGAATCTCAGCAGACCCAAGCGTCCAAAGCAACGCCCCCAAAAACAGGGCTTCTCCTCATGGCACATCAGACAGCCAAATAACTCATATGTACCCAGAATACCAGTCAAGGGGTTACTTCGACATACTCAATTGTGGCAACATCCTCTATCTGCTAAGTCTAATTCCAGACACCATGAACTTGAGCTCAACTGACATTGCTTCTTTTGAAATCATGGCTCCTATATCAGAATACACCAACAAGACCACAAAAATAACCTGGACATCGTCTGCAGCCGCCAATAAGGTACTAAAGGCATCAGAGACATTTAAAAACTGGGGGATACCGGTGTCACCCAACAGAGCACCTGCATATCCCCATTTTCTGTCAACACACATGATGAAGCAATCTTCCAGCAGCCCTCATAAAAACTCAAACTCTGTTCTTAGGAGTGCATGGAGTAAATCACTCACGCTCTTTCATTCTCATGGCCTACCACTTAACCAGATTACCAACAGTGGGCTAACACATGACTACGACTGGAGCTGGATTCCAGCAGCCCTAAATCAATCCAAAAGGCAAATATGAATAGGTCTCATCACAGCAACAAAGACTGGTCGGGCAGGCATGCTTAACATCTGCTCATAGAACATCAACGGCCAGTCAGATAAATAAGTAGACGATGTGACTAAAAGTTTCTTGCTCTCTTTTCAGATCATCCTGCTACAAAATACATGGACAGAAAAGGTGCTCACAATTACCACCTGTGCCAGCTATTCAGTTCCTGCCCAAGAGAAGCCAAATATGGCCACCAAAGCGGGGTCTAGCAATCTATATTCTGCCGCCCAGGAAGGTGACTATATTGCAAAATTGACAGAATCAAGCTGCCTCCAAATCATCTAAGACACTTTAAGACATGGACCACGAACGCTCAACCTAGCGCTCATGAATTTATACATACCCCCAAAAGTGGCACTAAAACAACTAGCGATTGATCACCTGATAAAGGAATTTTCCGACCTCCAACAAGGGCCACAGCCCACGGCAATAATCCTCTCCATGGATTTCAATATGAACATATTAGGTTCATTAAAAGACGAAGACTTAATAACAGCCCAGAATGCTTTTTGGCAGGTCCCTAAACAAAGTCAAAATCCCACCTTCAAATGCGACACAAAGGGCAGAGAACTCACGAAAGAACTAGAATTCAACAACCTACGAGTGATCAATGGCCATCTCCAAAGTGACAGCCAACCCTTCCTTCACATACCACAACAAGAAGACTTGCTCTTTAATTGACTTTAAAATGCTCTCCGTTCCACTTATTCATCTTGTTTCCAGCTTTTCAATAACACCAAGGGATGAAAGTGATCATCTACCGCAAGAACTCTGCCTTGCTTTCTCCGCAGACAACCAAACATCAGAAAGATTAACGCAAGGCAGTATCCACACGGTAAACAACAAAAGGTTGAAATGGACATCCAGAACAATCCATAACCTGTCTGAATCAGCTAAAGGTTCATTCACAACCCTTTTGGAGGAGGCAAAAGCTCCCTAAATAGCCTAGGAGCAATTTACAACACAATTCGTCACCAACCAAAAGGCCTCAGAAAAGAGTCAGAGCAACGCTCATAGAGCAGCCTAGTCAAAGTCTAATAAAAAAACAAAAAAACTAAAATGAAGAGGAAAACCAAGCCATTTGCACTTACCAAAAGGCCCCCAACGATGTCTCTCAGAAGGCTAAACTGGCAAAAGCAGAGTCTGCTTACAGAAAGCACCTGTCAGACCAAAAAAGAAAGGTTATCAACAATTTAAGCGTCATCAAACTTCTGCATGATCTTAACCCTAATAAGCACGATAAAGTCTGGAAGGAAGCGAACAACCTAAATGACCTGTCCAAAACAAAAACAACAGTTAACATCCAGGAGGAGTGCTGGTATGAATTCCTCTCAAAACACTTCGGCCAGCTCGGAAGCAAGCACCACCTGTAAAAAACTGCAAAATGTTTAGCAACTAGCTCATCAGAACTACAAAACACCACAAGCGAAACTCAGGCTTCAAGCCCTCTTAACATCTGGGAAGCGCCAATCGAGCGTCAAATTTTGAGAAGCTGATGCAATGGAGCACCAGTCCCAAAGGGTATTCCAACAGCTATCTTTTGGCTCATGAACTGAGCATGAGGGAGCTGGACCTGAAGGCCAAACAATTGGAGTCCAGCCCAGATGGTGGCAGCGATCGGCCAGTGCAAGGGGGTAAAGTATACATACCCAAAGATATAGTGCAGAATTTCAAGAAGGGAGAGGATATTTATGCATGGTTTGAATCATATGAGGTTGCTTTTAGAATGCATGAGGTGCCTGAAAAGAACTGGGGGGCGGGCCTGTGGAAACATTTTGAGTCAGCAGGGACAGCGGTGTTAACACCGTTAGAAAAGGAGGGTGCCCAAGGGGGGGACACAGCACACAGCAAAGTCCTTTAGCCTCACCATCAGCAGAATCAGCAAACTGCAGACCAGCCCCAGAACACACAGCAAGGGCAGTACTTCTCCTCAGTTTCTTCAGGTGATCTTCTTGGGCAGAGGTTCCTCCTTGGTTCCAAAGTAGTCTAATTTACAGGGGTTTCAGGTCTTATATTTATACCCCAAAAGTCTTTGTTCTTACATGTGTGAGGGGTCCAGGACCCAGTCCAAACCAGTTCTAGGTGCCCTCTACCAGGGCATGTCTTCTTTCTTTGTGAGGGGAGGCCAGGGCCATCAGACACACCGCAGGAGGTGGAGCCAGCATTGTGGAAGGCAGGCATAGCCCTATTCAGGCCCAGGTGCAACTCCTCCCACCACTCTAAGTGCAGATAGGTCTATTCAGCCTAGTGCTGACTCACCCTCCCTCCTGGAGCCACCCTAGCCCCTGTCACTCACAAACCAGACAGTCAATACACAAACAGGCAGAGGCACACAGAAAGGTTGAACAGGAAAATAGCCACTTTCTAAAAGTGCTATTTTCAAAGATTGTATGATGGAACAACTACCACATGAACAACTACAGTCTAAACCACTACTCCTCAACCACCACTTAGTCTAAACCACTAAAGTTTTAACAACTACTATTTTTTACAACTACTATGCCTTTACCATGATTGCCTTTACCCCATTAATGTATCTATTTTCCAGGTAAGTATAAACCCATATGCGTGTGTATATGTGTATATATATATATATATATATATATATGTAATGGGTTTGTATGTACCTGTAAAAATCTTAAATTTCGTGGTAAAGGCATGCATGCTAAAGACATATGTGTTGTAAAAATTAATATTGATAAGTATTAACACTATATACACACATATATATATATATGTATGTATATATAGTATGTATGTATATATACATACACACACACCCCTATACTCACTTTTAATGTTATAAATTTCCTTTCCACCCAAAAACCTACACCCACCCAAAACCTTAAAAATTCCCTTTCCACCCAAAAACCTATACCCACCCTGAACCCTAAAAATTCCCTTTCCACCCAAACACCCACACCCACCCTAAACCCTGTAAATACCCTTGCAATCCCAAAAACCCATACCTACCGTAAACCCTAAAATTACCCTTGCCACCCAAAACCCACACCCACCCTAAAATTACCCTTGTTACCCAAAAACCTCTTACCCACCCTTAACCCTAAAAATACACTTGCCGCCCAAAAACCCATACCCACCCTAAAATTACCCTTGCCACCCAAAAACCCATACCCACCCAAAACCCTAAAATTACCCTTGCCACCCAAAAACCCACACCCACCCTAAACCCTAAAAATCCCCTTCCCACCCCAAAACCCATACCCACCCTAAACCCTAAAAATACCCTTGCAATCCCAAAAACCCATACCCACCCGAAATCCTAAAATTACCCTTGCCACCCAAAAACCATGCCCACCCTAAACCCTCAAATTACCCTTTCCACCCAAAAACCCATACCCACCCTTAACCCTAAAAATACACTTGCCACCCAAAACCCATACCCACCCTAAAATTACCCTTGCCACCCAAAAACCCATTCCCACCCAAAATGTAAAAATGCCCTTGCCACCCAAAAACCTACACCCACCATAAACCCTAAAAATACCCTTGCCACCCAAAAACTCATACTCATGATACACTTGCCACTATATATATATATATATTCACTGAAAAACCATAGGTTTCAGACACGTTATAGTTAGAAATTAGCATTTAAAAAACCTTGAAATTCACTGAAAAACCATAGGTTTTAGGGACAGTTATAGTTAGTTGGACATTTCACTCGTACAAAACCATAGAAATTCCCCGTTATAGTTAGTTCAGCTAACTATAACTCGCGCCCCACAATGCACTGCTGATGACGTCACATATTACATCACTCATGACATGGTCAGTGACATCACTGATGACATCACTGATGACATCTCAAATGAAATCACTGATGACATCATCCAGTGACTGTGTGTTTCTGTAAAGTTTAAATATGTTTAATATATATAGGGAAAGGCGTATTGAAGAATGAGTGGGTGTTTAAGTGTCTGAATGGATGATTTAGTACGTGCGTGACTGACTCTACAAGTGAGTGATTAAACGTATCTTACTGAATGCATGGGTTAGTGACTAAACTGTGTGAATGTCTGTATCCGTCTGTTTGTTGGTGTGTAAGTGGATGCATGGATTTGCGAATAGCTACATGAGTGTCTATATGGGTTATTGATTGGTTCTCTGAGTATCTGTATGGCTGCCTGAGTGTTTGTGTGGGTGGGGTGTGTGTGACTCTGTACATAGATGTGTGAGTGGGTGATTCACTGGGTGCATGATTTCAAGAGTGCATCTGTGATGGACTGCTTGGGTGGGTGAGTGTGTGTATGGGTGTGTTAGTGAGTGAATGTATATCTCAGTGGTACATGTGCGAGTAACTACATATGTAAAAGGCAGTATATATGTGTGTTAGAGTATTTAAATGGCTATAAGTGAGAGTGTGTGATTGTGAGAGTGGCTGTATGGATGCGTGTGTGCTTGTATCAGTTATTGTATAAGAGCGTAAGAATGTGCTAGTATTTGTATGAGTAAGTGAGCTGGTGTGTGTATAACTGTATAGGTGAGTAAATGGGTGTGTGATTAATTTTTTGCATGACTGACTAGGTGTGTGAGTACCTCTATGGATGAGTGGCGGTGTTGTGGGTGTTTATATAGGTGTATGAGTGCATATGATAGTCCTGTACTGAGTGACTGTAAGTATGAGTGACTGTACGGGTGAGTGAGTAGATGTGTGTGTGTAGACCTAAGAATCAGTGAGTGGGTATGTAGTTATTGGTATTGGAGTGTGTATGGTTTTGAGAATGGCAGTCTGTAATTTAGAGTGGGTGTATCAAAAGCTATATTAGGGTGTGAGAAGATGCATGAAATTATCACATGGATGATGTCATCAGTGATGTCATTTGAGATGTCATCAGTGATGTCATCAGTGATGTCACTGACCATGTCATGAGTGATGTAATATGTGACGTCATCAGCAGTGCATTGCGGGGCGCGAGTTATAGTTAGCTGAACTAACTATAACGGGGAATTTCTATGGGTTTTGTACGAGTGAAATGTCCAACTAACTATAACTGTCCCTAAAACCTATGGTTTTTTCAGTGAATTTCAAAGGTTTTTTAAATGCTAATTTCTAACTATAACGTGTCTGAAACCTATGGTTTTTTCAGTGAATTTCAAAGGTTTTTTAAATGCTAATTTCTAACTATAACGTGCCTGAAACCTATGATTTTTTAAGTGAATTTCAAAGGTTTTTAAATGCTAGTTTCTAACTATGCCTACAGAGGTAGGACATGTGAAGAAAGAAGAAAAAACGCGCAGAAAGAAGCAAAAGAAATGCAGAAAGAAGCAACAGAAGTCCACAAAGATGAAGAAAAGTGCAGGAAGAAGCAAAAGATGTGCAGAAAGAACCAACAGAGGAGCAGAAAGAGGCCATGTTGCAAAATCATCCTGTGCCCACAACTTTTTCAGACGGGTACTGGTGGTAACTGACTCTGACTAACCAGAGTCAGTGCTATGCTAAAGACACTTAGAATACAGTGAAAACACCTACATACACTAGGGAACACTATGCGTTGGGGTACCCTGTGATTAGCATGACCTCCTCTGTAAGTCCCTAGTACATAATAGGGCAGGGGGATTAAAACTACCTCTTAAAACGCGTGTGCAAACGCGCCCCGTGGCGCATTTTAAGTTGCGGGATTAAGTCCCCTTGAATCCTGAGGGTCCCTGGGGCCCAACTAGCCCCCAGGTACCTACAGTTAGGACCACAGAGCTGAGTTGCAGAGAGGCGTTCCGAGGCCACGCACCTTTTTCACCTCTCTGCAACGCAACTCTGTTGTGCTTACTGAAGGTACCTGGTGGGCTAGTTGGCCCCTCAGGGACCCTCAGGATTCAAGAGGGCGTGTTTGCGCACATGTCACCTGAGGCCCCGCCCCCTCCCTTCACCACTGTGCAAACGCGCCCGTGGCGCGTTTTAAGTTGGGGGATTAGGTCACCTTGAATCCTGAGGGTCCCTGGGGCCCAACTAGCCCACCAAGTACTTCCAGTATGCACCACAGGCCTGCGTTGCAACGCCTGTAACAAATTGTGTAGTTGTGTTTAGGTAGTGAAGGGGGTCGTGCTGGGGGTAGTGTTTTAGGGTTTAGGGTAGTGCAGTGGTGTTTGTGTAGTGTAGGGGGTCATGCTGGGGGTAGATTTAGGTTTAGGGTAGTGCAGTGGTGTTTGGATAGTGTAGGGAGTCGTGCTGGGGGAGTGTTTTAGGGTTTAGGGTATTACAGTGGTGTTTGGGTAGTGTAGGGGTTGTGCTGGGGTAGTGTTTTAGGGTTTAGGGTAGTGCAGTGGTGTTTGGGTAGTGTAGGGGGTCGTGCTGGGGGTAGTGGTTTAGGGTTTAGGGTAGTGCAATGGTGTTTGGGTAGTGTAGGGGTACTGCTGGGGGTAGTGTTTTAGGGTTTAGGGTAGTGCAGTGGTGTTTGGGTAGTGTAGGGGTTCGTGCTGGGGGTATTGTTTTAGGGTTTAGGGTAGTGCAGTGGTGTTTGTGTAGTGTAGGGGGCTGAGTGTTTTAGGGTTTAGGGTAGTGCAGTGGTGTTTGTGTAGTGTAGGGGGTCGTGCTGGGGGTAGTGTTTTAGGGTTTAGGGTAGTGCAGTGGTCTTTGTGTAGTGTAGGAGGTCGTGTTTTAGGGTTTAGGGTAGTGCAGTGGTGTTCGGGCAGTGTACGGGGTCGTGCTGGGGGTGGTGTTTCAGGGTTTAGGGCAGTGCAGTGGTGTTCGGGCAGTGTAGGGGTCTTGCTGGGGGTGGTGTTTCAGGGTTTAGGGCAGTGCAGTGGTGTTTGGGTCGTGCAGGGGGTCCTGCTGGGGGAGTGTTTTAGGGTTTAGGCAGTGCAGTGGTGTTTGGGTAGTGTAGGGGGTCATGCTGGGGGAGTGTTTTAGGGTTTAGGGCAGTGCAGTGGTGTTCGGGCAGTGTAGGGGGTCGTGCAGGGGGAGTGTTTTAGGGTTTAGGGCAGTGCAGTGGTGTTTGGGTAGTGTAGGGGGTCGTGCTGGGGGAGTGTTTGAGGGTTTAGGGCAGTGCAGTTGTGTTCGGGTAGTGTAGGGGGTCGTGCTGGGGGAGTATTTTAGGGTTTAGGGTAGTGCAGTGGTGTTCGGGTAGTGTAGGGGTCGTGCTGGGGGTTGTGTTTCAGGGTTTAGGGCAGTGCAGTGGTGTTCGGGCAGTGTAGGGGGTCGTGCTGGGGCTGGTGTTTCAGGGTTTAGGGCAGTGCAGTGGTGTTCGGGCAGTATAGGGGGTCATGCACGGGGTGGTGTTTCAGGGTTTAGGGCAGTGCAGTGGTGTTCGGGCAGTGTAGGGGGTCGTGCTGGGGCTGGTGTTTCAGGGTTTAGGGCAGTGCAGTGGTGTTCGGGCAGTGTAGGGGGTCTTGCTGGGGGTGGTGTTTCAGGGTTTAGGGCAGTGGTGTTCGGGCAGTGTAGGGGTCTTGCTGGGGGTGATGTTTCAGGGTTTAGGGCAGTGCAGTGGTGTTCGGGCAGTGTAGGGGGTCTTGCTGGGGGTAGTGTTTCAGGGTTTAGGGCAGTGCAGTGGTGTTCGTGCAGTGTAGGGGGTCGTGCTGGGGATGGTGTTTCATGGTTTAGGGCAGTGCAGTAGTGTTCAGGCAGTGTAGGGGGTCGTGCTGGGGATGGTGTTTCAGGGTTTAGGGCAGTGCAGGCAGTGGTGCTCGGGCAGTGTAGGGGGTCGTGCTGGGGGTGGTGTTTCTGGGTTTAGGGCAGTGCAGTGGTGTTCGGGCAGTGTAGGGGTTCGTGCTGGGGCTGGTGTTTCAGGATTTAGGGCAGTGCAGTGGTGTTCGGGCAGTGTAGGGGGTCATGCTGGGGCTGGTGTTTCAGTGTTTTGAGCAGAGCAGTGGTGTTCGGGCAGTGTAGGGGTCGTGCTGGGGGTGGTGTTTCAGGGTTTAGGAGCAGTGGTGTTCGGGCAGTGTAGGGGGTCTTGCTGGGGGTGATGTTTCAGGGTTTAGGGCAGTGCAGTGGTGTTCGGGCAGTGTAGGGGGTCTTGCTGGGGGCAGTGTTTCAGGGTTTAGGGCAGAGCAATGGTGTTCAGGCAGTGTAGGGGGTTGTGTTGGAGGTGGTGTTTCAGGCTTTAGGGCAGTGCAGTGGTATTCGGGCAGTGTAGGGGGTCTTGCTGGGGGTGGTGTTTCAGGGTTTAGGGCAGTGAGTGTTCAGGCAGTGTAGGGGGTCGTGCTGGGGGTGGTGTTTCAGGGTTTAGGGCAGTGCAGTGGTGTTCGGGCAGTGTAGGGGGTCGTGCAGGGGCTGGTGTTTCAGGGTTTAGGGCAGTGCAGTGGTGTTCGGGCAGTGTAGGGGGTCGTGCTGGGGGTGGTGTTTCAGGGTTTAGGGCAGTGCAGTGGTGTTTGGGCAGTGTAGGGGGTCGTGCTGGGGGTGGTGTTTCTGGGTTTAGGGCAGTGTAGTGGTGTTCGGGCAGTGTAGGGGGTCGTGCAGGGGGTGGTGAGTCAGGGTTTAGGGCAGTGCAGTGGTGTTCGGGCAGTGTAGGGGGTCATGCTGGGGGTAGAGTTTTAGGGTTTAGGGCAGTGCAGTGGTGTTCGGGCAGTATAGGGGGTCGTGCAGGGGGTGGTGTTTCAGGGTTTAGGGCAGTGCAGTGGTGTTCGGGCAGTGTAGGGGTCGTGCTGGGGGTGGTGTTTCAGGGTTTAGGGCAGTGCAGTGGTGTTCGGGCAGTGTAGGGTGTCGTGCTGGGGTGGTGTTTCAGGGTTTTGGGCAGTGCAGTGATGTTCGGGCAGTGTAGGTGGTCTTGCTGGGGCTGGTGTTTCCGGGTTTAGTGCAGTGGTGTTCGGGCAGTGTAGGGGGTCTTGCTGGGGGTGGTGTTTCAGTGTTTAGGGCAGTGCAATGGTGTTCACGCAGTGTAGGGGGTCTTGCTGGGGCTGATATTTCAGCGTTTAGGGCAGCGCAGTGGTGTTCGGGCAGTGTAGGGGGTCTTGCTGGGGGTGGTGTTTCAGGGTTTAGGGCAGTGCAGTGGTGTTCGGGCAGTGTAGGGGGTCTTGCTGGGGCTGGAGTTTCAGGGTTTAGGGCAGTGCAATGGTGTTCGGGCAGTGTAGGGGGTCGTGCTGGGGGTGGTGTTTCTGGGTTTAGGGTAGTGCAGTGGTGTTCGGGCAGTGTAGGGGTTCGTGCTGGGGCTGGTGTTTCAGGGTTTAGGGCAGTGCAGTGGTGTTCGGGCAGTGTAGGGGTCATGCTGGGGCTGGTGTTTCAGTGTTTTGGGCAGAGCAGTGGTGTTCGGGCAGTGTAGGGGGTCGTGCTGGGGGTGGTGTTTCAGGGTTTAGGGCAGTGCAGTGGTGTTCGAGTAGTGTAGGGGGTCGTGCTGGGGGTT